>CM059191.1:48518586-48685422 GCA_030323885.1 Branchipolynoe longqiensis | reverse complement strand
CTCGTGTGATGGGAGCCATTACGACCAATGCATGGTAATACATGGGAATACATAAAATGCATGATAATACATGGGAATACATAATAATGCATAGTAATAAATGGGAATACATGGAAATGCATAGGAATGCATAGTAATACATGGGAATACATAGTAATGCAAAGTAAGACATAGTAACACATAAGAACATATAATACATAATATTATATAATACTACCTAATACTACATAAGAATACATAATAATACATAATAATACATAAGAATACATAAGATTACATAAGGATACATAAAAATACATATGGATTAGTAATCATTAATGTAAAATATATATAATTACTTGGCTTAAAGAAGAACATTCCTTGGGATGAGTTTATTCTCTGGCAGGAAAATGATGCTCTGCTGATAAAGGTTTGAAAATGGCTGAGTTGGTGATTAGTGGCAGAAGCCTCCTATTTTGCTAGGTCATGGTGTTAACTAGCGGTATTTTACACGCTAGAATCTTAATAGGAAATAGAACCCTAACTTCTGTGTGTGGAGGCCTGAAAGCACTAATGTATGATATTACTCAAGCGATGATCCGCTTACTGTATCTGCTTACTATATCTGCTTACTATATCTGCTTACTATATATGTTCCAAGAAATATCAAACCAACAGAATTTAAGTGTGGTAAAGTCTAGTAGGGAGGGGTGGCTGGCTCCTCCTGCTGTGCTGTCTCCAGGTCATCTGCCTGCCACACCCCCTGCCCAGCTCTTTTATTCAGATTCAACATTCAAAATACAGGTACAGTTGCTGGGAGTCTCCTCAGTCAGAGAGTGTCACATGGCATTTCATTGGCTGAACCCCTCCAGTCAGTGGTGGGGGGTGGGGTGGGGGGCCAACCCACCCACCCCAAGTCAGATACATATTTTTCCATCAAGTTCACCAATTACACTTATATGGGAATATCAACTCTGTTTATATTTACATAACACCCGTGGTCACCAGTCCCTTAGATTGGGACAACTCCAAAATAGTAGGAGTTTCTACATGCCTTACTTTGAGAATTAGATATTTTATAATCTTTTAGTTCAGCAAACTGCCACCAGGTGGGGCAGGGAGGGCTCACCACACACACACACACACACACACTCCTCCCACCTCCAGCCTGACACCTGGCTTTGGCAGGTCCTGCAAACACTCACACACAAACACAGAACCCCTATGCATTGTCACCTGTGTGCTAACACTCCACTCCCTCAGATACTGGCATCTGTAAGTCATACCATAACAGGCACACAGAAATTCTTGACTTAATTATTATACCCATTCTGTGGCATTCTTCACAGACTATTTGTCTGGGTGAAGAAACCAGTCTGCATCAACTGTATATGCTGCCCTTAGTTTCAGCATTTACCTCCTTTCATACAATATATAATACCAACAGACTTCAATTCAGGAATACATGTAAATAAACCAATGCAGTAATAATTTTCCAGAGTTCTTATCTCCAGTGGTTATATTTGATGTAGAACCTTAGAACAATCTGATATTAATTATCCTTTCACTTAATATACATAATCTACCATGGTTTCACAACTTGGTTTGAATATTATGCACATGTATTTAGCAACATGATAGAATGAATTAGGTATTATTAGAGAGGTTTTATAGTGGTACTTATATAATTTTAATATTATTATAATGACTTTATAGAAATAACTGGATGATTTAAATATGATTAAAACAGTTTTCTCAATGCTTCACATATGAGTTTTATGAAAAGGAGATATTTTAGAATATATTTTAACTATTATTTATTTATGAACCAGACCTAAAAAGTCGGAATATTTTACAGGGGGAAGGTCGGGTCATAGGTTATTTAGCTGTGCCAATTATATCTGTAATACAAGTGATTGTACTTTGCAGATTAGACTAATTGTGGTAAGCCAACATTCATCATTAACAAAACAACATTTCCACAGGTGTCACAATTGAACTCCCCGGACTCGGATGAATGGGATATATTTGGACTTTTTAATGCACTAGAATGGTAATCGTACATGCGTGAGTATAATGAGAGAAGGCCCCGAGATGCTTAAGCCCTATAGTTCTAGTCTCTTAGTGTGGGGTGGGCGGGATGGCAGAGTAAATTGTCCGTCGCCATCCGCCGCCAAGTCGTAGTGGACGAGATCGTTTTTTGCTCGCTTTATATAGCAGCTCAGCCGGCCCGAAACGTCACGACTACATATATGTTCGTAACTTTGTAACAATTTCATCTGCTGACGTCATATCTAATTTACATACGGTGTCTGCCAGCGCTGCGTGGTTACTCAGCATAGTTCCAAAAGACCCGCTAGGTGTGGCTGATATACGTATTTAATGTTAAAGTTCGAGTATAGGTGGCGCCAGCGGCCGTTTGAATAAGGATCCAACTCCAGCTTGTTCAATTACTCATGTTGTGAGCAACATCGACAATGGAGTATGTCCTTTCATAATAATTAATATGCATAGCTTGGAACTGCCTGTTCATACGGGGGATACTTATGCCCTTATATTTGAATCATTTAAGCTATGCCATCCCTTGTTTTTTAAAGCTGCATGACCCCATCAACTTTTGGAAACCAAAACACTTACCCAGCTTTCCCCCACACATGTCCAACTTTTTGGTGCACCCATTGAACATTTAAGCCCCTGTCACACTTCACCGGATCGGATTGAAACGGGACAAAGTCTGTTGATATCCAGCAAAGTCCGGTTTGTGTCCGTTGCATATCCGTTGATATCCGTTGATATCCGGCCCGATCTGTTACAAGTTTTGAGCATGCACAAACCTTGTAACAGATTGTGCCGGGCTGACGTATGCAGTTATTATCCATTACCATCTGTTCCCCGTCCATTCCCTGTCCATTTCCCATCCGTTGCCGTCCGTTACCGTCCATTCCCGTCCGTTACATATCCATTACACGTCCGTTGCCATTCGTTATAATTCTTTTTGTATACTGAATTGTCTGTTGATCATTGGAGACATTATCAACCGTTACCATCCGTTACTGTCTGTTACCCATCCATTACCATCTGTTACCCAGCCGTTACCGTCCGTACATAATCAATACATTTCAAGTCCGAATCACACCAGATTAGACTATTTTTGTCTGGGTCTGTCCGTATCCTCAATCCGGTAAAGTGTAGCATGGCCTTTATTGTCGCTCTTTGTGACTCTGTGTGAGGCTCCAAGGCTAACCCCCCCCCCCCCGCCCCCTCACAAAAGACCACCAGGTGAACAAAGCCAATACCGTCAAGCATTTTGGTGTCTACATCACAATTATTTTTTGCAAGCTTTCAGTTATGATATTTCAAAAGTTAATGTTTTAAATTAAAAGTTACTCCAGACTATTGATGTAAAGTATATTATAACAATCGACCTAATAGTAATAAATTCCTCCAGTGTGTGTGAGTAGGTGTCGCGAGGAGGGAGCCCGCCGCTAATTTCTCCGACAGCATGGGGGGGGGGGGGTGCACTCCACCAATGTGCCAATGGAGGAATATAATATAGAGTAAATGTTCCCCTTGCATTTATGCTTGTTGAATACGTTATAAATACATCACATAAACACACATATATGGTAGACACTCACAATCCTTGGGATATGCAACTTGAAGCTAAGATTCAATTGATGTGTACATTGATGTGTGATGTGTGATGTGTGATATGCAGCAACAGTTTGTTTTATTTAATGACGCCTCTAGAGCACATTGATTTTTTTCAGCTGCTATTGGGCGTCAAACATATGGTCATTCTGACATATTTCTTTGGAGGAAACCCACTGCTGCCACATAGGCTACTCTTTCCGATAAGCAGCAATGGGTCTTTTATATGCACTTTCCCACAGACAGGACAGCACATACCACAGCCTTTGATGAACCAGTTGCGGACCACTGATTGGAACGGAACATAGCCCAAACTTCAAATGGATCCATTGAGCAGGATCGATAGGACGATCCACACCTTCACAGGTGGACACTGTACCGCCTGAGCTACGGCCCGCTCCCCTGACCTGCAGCGTGCTCCATGCATGTCTAAACAACTGTGGCTGGATGCCGCTTGTTCTATAGCTATGTGTACCTGTGTGTTTTCACACATGATCGCTTGCATAAAACCCAAGCAGTCCCATTTAGCCAATTCTGGCAATTTTGCCCAACAATTTGGACGAAGCCGCATGTCGCATGTCCACTGCCACACGTCATGTGTCACCGCATATCGCACGTCGGATGTCGGATGTCGCAAATCGGAAATCGCATGCCGCGTGTTGGATGTCATATGTTGTAATCACATTTCACATGTTGCATGTCACATGTGGCATATCACACATCACATATCACATGTGGCATATCACACATCACACCTCAATGTGGCATATGGCATATCACATGTCACATGTGGAATATGTGACATCAGATATCACATGTCACACATCACATATCACACATCACATATCACATGTGGCATATGCCATGTCACACATCACATGTCACATGTGGCATAGGGTGTATCACACATCACATGCCACACATGTCATATGGAATGTCACATATCACATGTCACACATTGCACATCACATATTACATGTCACCCATGTCATATGTCACATCACATGTCACACATGGTATATGGAACATTGCACATCACATGCCACACACCGTGAATATGACCTATGCTGCAGACATGGCATAAAGCAACCACCAATCAATCAATCATTCATGCCCCATGTGGCATATCACACTGAAGAAAAACTGGTTGTTTGACTGTCTCCAGTTACTCCTCTTATACTCACTACTATCAGGAGGATCCTGGCAACTGTCTGCCAGTCTCTTTCCCCCCCCCCCCCCCCCCCCCCCCACATACACACACACACACTAAATACCAAAACACAACTCATAAGAAAGAAAGGGAGACAAGTCACGCAAGATTGACAGTGATAAGGTTGAGCTTTATTGTTACAACTCTTGTTCACCTACTAGTGACCTGCCACCCTGACTCACTTACAGCCTGCTACACAGATCCACATAGCTTCTGCTTGTTCAGTCAAATTCAGTGCCTGTACCTCATTGAACCTAAGTGCTATGGGTGTTAGACACAGCTCAGTGGTGAACTGCTTCCTTTGGTTTCTCTAGTGTGAGTGTGATGTCTGTCCAGCAAGTTCAAGGAGTTCAAGGGTGACTGGGCTCACACAGCCAGCCAATCAGACACCTCTGCAACCTGGGAGGGGCGGCGCCCAAGAGGGGAGACTCAACCCCAGGGCAGGTGGTGTCATTAATGTATGCAGATTGGCTGGGTGTGCTTACCCAGCGGTCCCGTGGTAACAAGTAGTCGCCATACAGTTACATTAAACAATAATACATGTCCCTCTCCTTTTTGCACTCTTCCTGGTTCATGGAAGGAACATTCCTGTAATCAGTAACCGTATCTTAATATCCGGACATCATACCGCAATCCCAGTCACCGTGCATCATAACATTTACACATAGTTATTTATGTCACACAGCGAGCGGGCACACATTGCATCACTATTACATAACAATGGTCCCCAACTCCGTTGCCCGAGATATTGATATGATTCCAAGGTCGGCTATCACAAGTGAAAGACCTATATTTTGACAGCACATCGCATATCACATGTCACACATGGCATATGGAATGTCACAAATCAAATGTCACACATTGCATATGGAATGCCACATATCCCATGTCACATGTGGCATATGGCACATGTCACATGTGGCATATGGCACATCACATATCACATGCCACCTGTGGTATATGGCATGTCACACATCGAGTCACACATGGGATATGGCACGTCACACTAACATGCCACACATTGCATATGGCACATCACACATCACATGTCACACATCACATGTCACATATGGCATATGTCACATCACATGCGACACATCACACATCACATGTGACACATGACATATCACATACCACATGCCACACATGTCACATGGAATATCACACATGACATGTCACATGTGGCATATCACACATCAAATATCACATGTCACACATGTGATATGGAATGTCACATATCACATGTCACACATGACATACATAATGTTGCATATCCCATGTCACATGTGGCATATTTCACATCTCATATCACATGCCACACATGGTATATGACACACCACACATCACATCTCACATATGGCATATGTCAAGTCACATATCACATGTCACATCACCCATCACCCATCACATGTCATACATGGCATATGCCATGTCACATATCACATGTCATACATGACATATGACACATCACATTTCACACATGGCATATCACACACCCCATCTCATATGTCACGTGTGGCATGTGGCACGTCCCATATCACATGCCGCAGATCGTATTCCGCGTGGCGCACATCGCGTTTCACATTCGTAGACCTACGTCGCATAATGCATTTGTTTCTTTGTCATATAGGTTATTTCCCCTCAGTTGCTTTAGCACTGAACAATTGAGTAGAATGCAAATATATTTCCCTGGGTCCTCCCCCCACCCCACTCCTCCCCTCCCCCTCCCCAGACCAGACGGGATGGCCGAATGAGTTAGAGCGGAATATCATGGGGTCGTGGGTTCGAACCCTGGTCGATTCAAACCTAGCCACACGCTCTGCATTATTAGGACAGGGCAAGGACTGGTGTGCTCCGTGTCAGGATAATGTGACTGAGTGGGATAGCAGGTCATGCTGCTGGTGGCCTGGTTTCCCAGTGGGACATCACTATAAAGTCGCCATGAATGCGCACTGTCACAAGTCAGTACCCGTCCTGATATGACCTTAGATGTTGCTAGGACGTAAAACAACAACAAACAAACAAACCCCCCCTCCCGCACCCCCTGTCTCGGAAGCCAATCTGGTGTCTGGTGGTAAAATGTCTGGTGGTAAAATGCAGGCCTTATGTTGGGGTATCAGTCGTGTGTATGTGTATGTGTTTGTATGTGTGTGTTTGTGTGTGTGTTTGTGTGCGTGTGCGTGTTTGTGTGTGTGGTTGTGTGTGTGTGAAGGGGTGGTACCACAAGGGAGTAGTATATCATGCGTGACATTGCAGAATTATTATGATTGCCATTCTGAACATTAAGTGGTGCCATCTATTGCCTGCATTGTGCAGTTTCTGGCAAAGTTCCCACAATGCCCTGCTCTGGATATGGTCATTTAAAGGCGCATACTCCGATGATTTTAATTGTCTACCACATTGTTTTATATGAGAATTTGATTTGTTATCTAGTTGCTCGTTATAATATACTGAGCTTTATTTTTGAATGTAGCTTTTTTATTGTAAATAGCAAACTTTGGAGAGATTTGAACTGGAAACATGCTCAATTAATGTTGGTGTGCACACCGAAATGCTGGAGCGCTGTTTACCCATTTCAAGCATAGCAGTTTGACTAGCAGCTTAGAATGGGATCACCAAACTACAACCAATGTTTAATTAGTGCAGCGGGACCAAATCTATGTAAGTATTTCTATTTAGAAAAAGACAGTTTGTTTGTTTAACGACCCCCCCCCCCCCCACCCCCATACCTGACAGGATGGCCGAATGAGTTGAGCGTCAGTCTCCTGTTTTGGGAGATCGGGGGATCTGAACCCATAGGTTTGTCAGTTCGAACCCTGGTCGAGTCAAACCAATCACTTTAAAATTGATACTTGTCGCTTCCTAGCTTGGCACTCGGCATTAATAGGATAGGGCAAGGACTGGTTAGCTCAGTGTCAGGATAATATGACTGAGTGGGTGCCCGTGGCCTGATTTCCCAGTGGGGTAGCACTACAAAGTCAGCATGAGTGCGCACTTTCACAAGTCGGTACCCATCCTGATATGACCTTAGATGTTGCTAGGACGTAAAACAACAACAACAAACAAACAAAACACAACGTAGCGACCCCCCAGCACAAAAAGTAGAGATCGGCTATTGGGAGTAGAACAATATGTCATGGGAGATGATGAAAATGGGAAATATTACGCCTAGAGCGGGACTCGAACCCACATCTCTTTGCATTCCAGGCCAGTGTGCTAACCATTACACCACCTAGGCTCCCTGATATCACCATACTACCAACGCCTACCTGTCTATATTGTTACTTGCCTGAGAGGTCAGTGCAGACTACTATAAATATAATGCTTTCATCACACTATTCAGCTGGAAGTTACCATGTAGTATTGCTAACAATAACATATTTAACACGCAGAAGCAACAATTACTAGTTGACTTATTACTAAACAAAAAGGAAAGAATTAATTAGCACCATCGTAACTTGGAACCCAAATAGTGGTACCCAGTTCCAGAGAACAACCCAATACCCACTGCGCATGTTTGTTTGTTGTTTTACGTCCTACCAACATCCAAGGTCATATCAGGATGGGTACTGACTTGTGACAGTGCGCACTCATGCCAACTTTATAGTGCTGCCCCACTGGAAGACCAGGCCACCAGCACCATGACCTGATATCCCACTCAGTCACATTATGCTGACACTGAGCCAAACCAGTCCTTGCCCTATCCTAATAATGCCGAGCGCCAGGCTAGGAAGTGACAAGTATAAATTTTTAAGTCATTGGTTTGACTCGACCAGCGTTCGAACCCACGACCCCACGATCTACCAACACGGGAGACGGACGCTCTAACTCATTCGGCCATCCCGTCTGGTCCACTGCGCATGTCCAAACGCGCTTTTATCGTATGCGAGGCCTGACAGCTAATATATTATATTAGTTATTACCCACTGTGCATACCTGTAATTGTTGGCACATAGCCAAATCTGTCCTCCTTTAGAATATGGTTTACAATCCTCGTAGCTTGACCATGAGTGATATTTAATGTTACACCATCTGATGAAAACATCACATTTTTCTAAACTAAAGCGCTCCCACAGATTTGACCCTACACGTATGCAACTTACAACAGGGTATTTGTTGCTGCATAGGTGGGATATAGAATCAATTTGATATAATCTGCCACCACTGCAAGGCATGCCCCGAAAATAGGTGAACAAAGCTCTACAGCTGCCAATGGAGCTCCATTCCTGGTGGTGTGTCTGTCATGGTTTTCACACCTATACTTATAGTGTCCAGCGTTTTATGAGGGCCAGTGTAGCTCTGAGTATGGTGCTTCTGTTGTTGTACATCCTAGCAACATCTAAGGTCATATCAAGACGAGTACAGCCTTGGGAAAGTGCGCACTCATGGCGACTTTATAGTGCTGCCCCACTGGGAAACCAGGCCACCAGCACCATGGCCTGATATCCCACTCAGTCACATTATCCTGATATTGAGCCAATGAGTCCTTTGCCCTATCATAATACTGCAGAGCACCAGGCTAGGAAGAGACAAGTATCAATCTTCAAGTCATTGGTTTGACTCGACCAGGATTCGAACCCACTAACCCATGGGTTCGATCTTCCCATCTCCCAAAACATGAGCCGGACGCTCTACTCATTCGGCCACCCCGTCTGGTCTCTGTACTAAGGAGCTCTGCACGAAAAGTGGTAAACAAAGCATTTTGGTGTGCACACCAAATTTATTTGACATGTTTTCACTTCAAATATCTCCAATGTCACCAGACGGGATGGCCGAATGAGTTAGAGCGTCCGTCTCCCGTATTGGTAGGTCGTGGGGTGGAACCCTGGCCGAGTCAAACCAATGACTTGAAAATTTATACTTGTCACTTCCTAGCCAGGTGCTCGGCATTATCAGGATAGGGCAAGTACTGGTTGGCTCAGTGTCAGGATAATGCAATTGAGTGGGATATCAGGTCATGGAGCTGGCGGCCTGCTCTTCCAGTGGGGCAGCACTATAAAATTGCCATGAGTGTGTACTGTCACAAGTCGGTACCCGTCCTGATATCACCTTAGATGTGCTAGTATGTAAAACAACAACAAACAAACAGACAAATAAATATCTCCAAAGTTTTCCATTTATAATAAATACAAGTTACTCCACCTCGAAGTAAAGTAGATTTCAAGAATCACTTAATATATTTATATAAAAACTATTAAAAAGAACCATTGCGTTATGTACAACTTTACGGACATCCAACTTGGCTTCCCCCCCCCCCCCCCCCCCGCTCCCCCAGGTTTTGGACACTAAAGCCCAGGGTCACATAGCCGTTAGTGGATGTAGGTGAACGTAGTGGAGGCTAACGTAGTTGAAAGTAGTTGAACATGGTTGAATGTAGTTGAACGTACTGGCATTAATACTTGTCCTTGATGTTAACTTGGTAATAATGTGGGTCACCCGTGATCTCCAATTAAATTTGTGCACATGTTCAAAAGAGCCGTACGTTAGAGGCTGAATTTCGAATGTAGTAGAACATAGTAGAACGTAGTAGAACGTACCTCTTTATCTACTCTAGCTTACTCTAGCATACTCTAGCGTACTTTGACCTGCACAAAACGATGGCCATTCCACGTCGTGCATGCCGTGGTCACATAGCCATTAGTGGACATAGTTGAACGTAGTTGAAGATAGTGGAGGCTAATGTAGTTGAAAGTAGTTGAACGTAGTTGAATGTACTGGCACCTGCACCATAATGTATTTATCCGTATCATTTGGTGGCAAAAGGGCCATACCTTAACATATTTCAACGTAGTTTGACAAACTTACACCACGTTTAACCCACGTTACACCCGCATCACACCAAACTAGTTCTCAAAACGTCCGACCCGTTCTAAAACTGGGGAGAACGTGGCCACCGAAAATGTTGGCGTTCTAGAGCACCCTTCCATCCTAGCCCATCCATGCAGTTCATAAACAGTTTGTAAAACGTTGCTACTACATTCACTCTCTTCGCACACAGCCCGTTCGGCAACATTTTCAAGAACATAGTAAGAACTACTTTGGTGTGATGGGGGTATTAGCCTCCACTGCGTTCACCTACATTCAAGTACGTCCACTAACGGCTATGTGACCAGGGCTTTATTGTATTGTAATTATGAAGTGATAACACCAAGCTAACAACTTCCGATATCTCGGACGAAAACATAATGATTAATAACCCATAACTGTTTTCTTGGGGTTTTACATCGCAAAAATATCAGGACTGGTATCGATTTATGACTACATGCACATATGCCAACGTTTTAGTGTTGCTCAACTAGCGGACCATCCAATAACATTATTGTCAACATTAACAGTTTCTATTAAGTTGATTTAGTATCCATTCTGAGCAGAAATCATTGCATCATTATCTAATTTGGATATGTATGCTCAAATCTCGATAACTGTTTTAGTTTAATAATGTAATTATTTTATTGGATTATGCAGCTTGGCGAGATAGACACTCAAACATTGCGTTAACAGTAACAACAATTCATTAAAAAGAAAATATGCGCATCATCTGTGTACTATCAGTGGACAAACTGGCCTACTTCTAAAGTATGGGGCCCATATACTGTCCTTATTACCACTGTGACCATGACTTATATCACAGACAAAACAATACCGACTTTGGGGGAACAACATGCCCCAGATCCAGGCAACCTTGTGGACTGTGGCCCCCAAATCTGTCATGGGGTTTCCTCCCCCTGCCTGTAACCAGTGCCTTTCAGGTAAAACATCATAGCCATCAATGCGTTGTTCCATGGTGTGGATGTTGTACCACTTGTAGGGATTAGGCTATCTGGAAGTGTACTGAACTTCCGATCACTGTGTAATAATAGTTCTCCCTGACAATGTTCTCCTGTTGTCATATTGTCAATGTTCTCAATGTTATAAATCATGTCAATTTGTCAGTGATGGGTGCTAGCTGTGTGTCCTGGGTAAAAGCATCATTGCCATCAATGCGTTGTTGCATGTCGGGATGGTTGTGCCGCTTGTAGAGGTTGGGTTATATGGAAGTATACTGAACTAGTGATCAGAAATTGAGATTTAATTTTCAAGTTACTACCAGCTACAGTTTTACCATGTATAGAAAACAGCATTTGAGTGCCTAGTACTATGGAAATTACTGCATGAGAGCACCATGCACACACAAAACATACCAAGTATGCACATGAAATAAGATACAAGAGCATAAATATAATTAAAAAAGTAAAGATATAAATTCTCAGCCCAGATCAACACTCAACATTCACTAAGATAAATAAGCAAATATGTCAATACAACAGTCACCAATATTTACACACATGGGGGTTGGCGGGTCCTTGGGTGTGGGGGGTTGGGGGTTGCGTGAATTGGAGAGTGATTGCGAGGACCTGGTGATGGGCCACCTACTTTACTGCACTTCCTGTGACAGAACTGAAGCGCCAGCCAGGCTTCAAGATTGGCCATCTAAACCTACGAAGTCTCCCCAACAAGATTGACCAGCTAAAGCCCCAGTCACACCTACCCGGACAAGCCCCGGATTTTGAGCTGGACCACCCCCGGACTTCCCCGGATAAAATCGCTGTTTTCGTCGTTTTTTGCCTAGCAGTCAGACCTTCCCAGACGAGTCCCCGGATGAGCCCCGGACCAGAGGCCGGATCACCTGGACCACCCCGGATCACCCCCAGACTCCCCGGCGTAGCCACGGACTAGTCCCGGACGAGTGATCCGGGGTAAACTGGGCAGTCCGGGGCGTTCCATGGCTGATCCGTGGTGATCCAGGCTGATCCGGAGCGTCTGGGTCTTATCCGGGCAGTCCGGGAGTGGTCCGTGGCTGCGCCGGGGGTAGTTCGGGAAAGTCTGGGGCTGGTCCGGGTTAAACCATGGCTGAAACGTGGCTCATCCGGGGCAAAACAGCCCGAACCACCCCTGGACCACCCCCGGACAGCCCGGACCGGCCCCAGTTCACCCCTGGTACACCCCCATACCCAGACTACCCGGACCACCCCCGGGTCGAGCCCGGATCGCAAAATGCCCCAGACCACCCCAGATGTTTTAAACATTTTAAAACATCCGGGGCAGACCCCGGACCAGCCACAGATCATGCCGGACGACGCCGGACGACGCCGGACCACCACGGACGAGCCACGGACGAGCCACGGATCACCCCGGATCGCCACGGACCACCCCGGATGACAGTCTAGGGCTCATCCGGCCTCTGATCTGGGTAGGTGTGACTGGGTCTTTAGGATAGACCTACCTGAGTCAGGATTCGATGTCTTCACAATATCGGAAACATGGCTCGACAGTTACATGGAAGATAGACTAGCCAGTGTACCAGGCTACCAATTTATGAGAGGCGACAGAAAAACAAAGCGGCCAGATGGTCAAGCCAAACAAGGAGGTGGACTGGGAATTTATTAAAAAAATGAGCCGCATACTGATACATCAAAATATAAGGACCTTAGCCTCTCCAACTGCAACATCAAACTACAATGGGCAATTGAAATCAGACTTCACAGCAAGAGTATACTCATCGGCAACATATATAGGCCTCCAGATGGCAATCTAAATGAAGGTATTGACCTTCTAAATGAATCCATGAGACAAATAACCGACATGGACAAATATGAGATACTCATACTAGGAGACTTTAATGTGGATTACAATGAAAAGAAACAGACTCTGTGGGGAACAATGAAACAATTTGCTGCAGATCATGAGATCCTGATGTGGAAAGTACTAAGAGCTGGATTAGGCAACAAAGCATATCATTTCTTCACAAATTATCTCAAGAACAGGATGCAATGCACAAAACTAAACAACAATGAGTCCAAACCCATAGGATCAAGACCAGGGTGCCACAGGGCTCCACCCTAGGACCCCTGCTATTCCTAATGTTTATTAATGACCTACCACTAGTATCTGAAAGAGCAACATTTACATTATTTCCTGATGATGCAGCACTCACAGTACACGATAGAGATCTTGTGGCAGCTGCAGCCCAGACAGACATGGTGCTAGATAAGGTGAATACATGGTGCCATGAAAATAAACTAACAGTAAATAGTGCCAAGACAGAGTATGTGATCTATGGGACGAAAATGAGAAAAACAAGAGCCCCTCAAATCAAACTACAAATGGGGGAACCTTACTTCATGAAGTGGACTCCTACAAATACCTGGGCACAACTCTTGACTCCACACTAAATGGGAACTGACAATTGGCAAGACTGAATCAAACACTGGCACTAAAACTGACATCTTTTAGGAAATTAAGGAAATTCATAAGTGAAAACACTGCACTGCTCCTGTACAAGACTACAATATTGCCTGTTATAGATTACAATGACATCATATATGAGCTCTTAACAAAACAACAAAAGATCAAACTGCAAAGAATTCAGAACCGAGC
This sequence comes from Branchipolynoe longqiensis, assembly GCA_030323885.1. Classification (NCBI taxonomy): domain Eukaryota; kingdom Metazoa; phylum Annelida; class Polychaeta; order Phyllodocida; family Polynoidae; genus Branchipolynoe; species Branchipolynoe longqiensis. The sequence continues at coordinate 48,671,165 of CM059191.1, read as the reverse complement.
ACTGAGAACAGTTTACCAAGGCAAGACACTCAGTGTGGCTGGACTGCACAAGAAAGCCAAATTGGATACTCTCTCAGAACGAAGGGACCTACACCTGAGGGCACTAATGCGCTAATGTGCAAAAGACGAAAAATTCATTGCCACACAAATAGAATAACAAGAAGAGGGGCCTCCACTCTGCTCAATGTACCACACCCTTCAACAAATAAATATATCGGAGCGCCAATCTACAAAGGTAGTGTCATGTGGAATGACCTCCCTATCAGAGTCAGAGAAACACAAACAATACTTGCCTTCAAAAATGCATATAGAGCCCACCTGGTTATTCAGGCCCTTGAATGACTACTGCAGTAATTACTAGCAAAGCCCTGAGCTCCTGCCCCCCCCCCCCCGCATCCTCGCTTGCTCTCCTGTAGGTTTTCCCCCCCACCACCCACCCCAATGGGACCCCCTCCCCTGCCACCACCCTTAACCATCATGAACAAACCATCAACACACCAAACATCCTACACAACCAGGGGCATAGCTAGGCGCACGCGCGTACGCCAAAACGTCCACATCGTTTTGTCAAAAAAAAATTTAATTAAAAAATAAAGTGAGAGACAGAGAGAGAGAGAAGGCATGTAGTAGCCCAGAGTGTCGAAAACTCAAGTCTAAAATGTGTAAAATCTGCCAGCTGAAGCTTAAGCAGCCCCCTAAACCACCTGCCGAAATTAGGAGTACACATCGTTAAAGGTCTAGCTGCGCCCCTGACAACTATCAACCTGTTTGAACACATTGAACATTATATAAGACAGACAAAATGTCTTGTCAACTATAGACTTACCTTGTTTTATAAGAGAAAAAATGTAACCCTCAACGATTGTTTGAGTTGCCCCGAGTATGCACTTTCTACTCAGTGCTGCTCCCCATTTTTGCATGAACTACAGTGACTGGTGCTGTTTGTTTGTTTGTTGTTTTACGTCCTAGCAACATCTGAGGTCATATCAGGACGGGTACCGACTTGTGACAGCGTGCACTCATGGCAACTTTATAGATTGATTGATTTGTGGTTGCTTTACGCCGTGTCAGCAGCATAGGCCATATTCACGGCGAGAAATGTTTGTTTTTGTTCCAACCATCGCTTTTACATGTAAAAGCATACAATCAATTTTGTGTCAATGGACACTCAGGAATTTTGTCATGCTGTATAGTTGTTAAACCTACCCTGTGTAATGTATACATGTAAGTATATTGCCTATATGTTCTTTTCTTTTTTCTTGAAGATTTATACTGCCTATTATGGATAAGTCTGACTATTATGGATAAGTCTGTCGATAGAAAGCCCGAGTCTACACTTTTACCGACCCACAGGATTTTTAACCTCCCACACCATATAGACATGGTATGAGAGCAACTGGCCTTTGTAAGTTGTAAGTTATACACAGCGGTGGAAATCCAAATTGGCAGAGGTGGCGGGCACAGAGAATCGAACCACTGACCTTCAGATTAGGAGTCCGACCTAGAAAAAAGTCAGACAGTCTAACCACTCTGCCACAGAGAACACCACCAGTATCTATGTAATTGTAAGCATTAAAAGACTTACAATTCCAGGGGACGAACAAGTGTAGTAGTCTGTGCTGCACTTTTTGAAGTGAGAGCTGGGAGACCGTTGGAGTCGGTTCCCAGGAAAGGGGAAGCAGAGAGTGCCCGGTTACATTGGGGGGGGGGGGGGGGCTGAGAATAAAGGGTGCTGGGTAGCGAGAGGTGGCCAGAAGGAGCACCAAAAAACATTAGGGACTATTCTTTATTTATATTCACATAATAAAATATATAGCACATACACCAGTTACATTTATTGCGGCACTGGCAAAGCTGGTCACGCAGTGCGCTAGTTAACAGTACAGACAGCCTCTTTCTGTCTGTTTGCGATGCAAGTCGGTTTGTGCCAATGATGGATTAGTGGTGTGTCTTGATTAGGCACACTGTGTGAAGATCACCTGCATTCAGATCAGATACAATCCACTCCACTCGAGATAGCAAATCTAATCACGTGAGTTTACATGCGAATTGGGTTATTAAATTAGCAGTTCTCGCTTTAAGTTCTATAGCAATGGGATTAATACTAGTCTCATTTTCAATATTTTGATAAGGGTGGGAACACAGTTAACAGAAGAAAATGGTGATTGAATCAATATATATTTATATATGTATATATATATATATGTGATGTATAACGCATTATGCAAGTATAAAAATACGAAGGGAATTATTTCCATTATATATTAATTATTATATATTATCATTATTACAATTGTTATGCTCCGTAAGACTCTGCACTTGACAGGTGGCCCCCCTCTCCTCCAATGGGTGTCAACAAGTGTCAGTCACACCGGGGTCATATATATATATATATATACGTATATATATATATATATATATATATATATATATGTGAAGTGGGCGAGACTACTCGACCGATTATTTGCGGGCTCGCATTTTGCGCGGGCTCGCATTTTGTGCAGGCTCGCATTTTGCCATTATTTGCATGGGCTCGCATTTTGCGTGGGCTCGCAACTACTGGTTTCCCTGCTGTAAAGCATTGCTTGGATACGTCGATTGTGACTATCCTAGCAACGATAGGAGGTCAGGTGTTCGGACCCAGACCCATCGGACGTGTTTTTGCATGCTCCGATGTTTCAGCCGAATATTTAGGATTTTATTATGGAAATTCCAAACTTATTTAACTTAATTATATGGGAGGGGATTTGACTTATAACATACATTCCACTGTTGAACTATATTTAACTAAGAACATAGGTTATATTGATCAATTCATTCTGTTAGTCAGAGGTAAGAATAAAAGGGTGAGCTCCTAAGAAGTGACATGAACGTTCCTTGCATTCTTTACTGTTCTCCAGACTTATATTATTAACCGCTATGGTCAACTTCAGATTGCTATTTGGATTGCTCTATTATCTTATTTAATTAAGGGCCTTCTGCCCATGGTCTGTCAGGAGTCGAACTCTCCACCTCGGACATTGCTAGTCAAGGGTCAGGCTGGCAGGATGACAGACAACCGGCGGCGGGAGGCACAAGTCATTCACTTGGAAACAATTATTTATATTAACACGTAGGCTTGCCTTAAGCGGGGGTGGAATAGCCCGATGGTTAAATATATATATATATACACATATATAAATATAATGTCTTCCCTTAGTAAAGTCCGATGGTTTTGAGTTTGTCATTTTCTGAGATAAATATATTAGGTTGATCATTATAATCTACCTTCCTTTCCTTTGAAGTAACTTTGCTTTAAAATGACTAACTTAATGAAATATTCCAAGTGTAAACATGTCAAATTAATTTTGGCGTGCTTGCCAAAACTCTGACTCCATAGGATTCAGCAGTAATACGTTCTATTCACTTGACGTAGTATGCCATTCTATGCAGCAACAATCACATAATACATCCACCAGTATCCAAGTTGGATATGTAAGTTCAAATCTAAATAAGTGTTTTGCTTTTGAAAAGTTGGTGTTTTTATTGGACTATGCAGCTGTAAGATTGTGTTCAGATTCATGAAAGCCACGACTTCAACTGAAGCAATGTTAAGTGAATATATTAAATAATATATCTTGAATGTTGAAATAACGCCTGATCCATTGGTTGTATAGACTAGATCGCCATTCCAGCGGCGCAGTGCATTGTGGGATGCGTCAAAGTAAAACAAACCCGTGAGAAGTACATGGCACATGCTAAATACACTTGGTGCAGCTATGAAATGTGCTGGTTTCAGCTCATCTCAGCTCGTGTTTGAAATATAGAATACTAACTAAAAAATATATATATAATAAATTAAGATATTAATCTTTTATCCAGCATTGCATTTACATCAATATAATCAGCACATCTTATGCCATGTGCATTTAGATTCAGGCAAATCTAGGCACTCAGACTAGTGTTAGAGCCATAGCCAGAGTCAGTTTTACTTATGTTATTAATGTTTTTATTTATATCCTATGGTTAATGACATATGTAGAAATAGAAAATGAGTAGAGTTAATCAGATATTGGTTATATATTTCTTTGAAACAACTTTTTGTTGACATATTTAACAATTTAATATTTAGAACTAGAATTACTTATGTCTAATCAATAGTGATGTAAACATCAGCCTGTAATGTGACTGAAATTGTATGTTTCTTAGCTCAAACTGCTTAATTATGGAGAGCTGTGCCTTAAACATATTCATTCTATATATTATATTGCATCCATCCATCCATGTTTGTGTCAAATTGTTATGTATTTTTACTAATTTTGAATAAAATCGAAGTTTTGCCCTACGTGTATCGGCAATCTCAACGGCTGTACGACTTTGGTTTGCTGCCAGCGCCGTTTTCAGCGCATGCGCAGTCGGAACGGTGATGTAGTCTATTAGGCAAGTCTGGATTAGTCTGGATTTATTTGAATAATTGAAATTCCAATGAAGAAGGATAATTCACGACCTGGACACAGGAAGTGCTATAAAGGTGTTTTAAAATTCTTGTTAGTGATGGATGGCTAGACAGTTACTGGACCACCTGAGAATGTTCAACTCTTTCCTAACTGACTGTTCTCTGGCACTGAACCCTTTGTGTTACTATCTTTGAGTGTAGGGTGGGTGGGCGGTAAGAAAACTATGAAGAGTAGCCTGACTGAGCATGTTTGGGTCAGGGCAAGAAGTGGCTGAGCTACTCTGCTCAGAGGCGGACGTGATGTCAGGTTGGTAGGTGGCGGGCGTTTCGACATAGTTACACCATGAAATGGTAGGTGGCATCTGTGGTGGGGAAAGGCGTGGGTCATCCAAACTATCTTGGACAGTGGACCCATTTGCAGTTTGGGTTATTTTTCCTTCCAACCAGTGGTCCAGAAATGGTTAATCAAAGGCTGTGGTATGTGTTGTCCTGTCTGTGGGAAAGTGCCTATAAAAGACCCCTTGCTGCTTATTGGAAAGATTAGCCTATGTGGTGGCTGCGGGTTTCCCCCCAAAGAAATATGTCAGAATGAACATATGTTTGACATCCAGTAGCCGATGATAAAAATCAATGTGCTGTAGAGGTGTCGTTAAATAAAATAAACTTTCCTGTGGTGGAATTTTTTTTTTTAAATCACCCATGTTACGTATGACATGGACAATGTAACTGGGTTTTGAAGAAGTGTCTGGAATTATTCATCACTACTCCATATCTCTACTGGTAAAGTTGGGTGTGGTATGTCACTTAGCCTACTGAATCCGTTTCGGTTCAAAGTATGAGTGATCTGACCCTAACCAGTAGGAGGCATTCACTATCACTTTCCAAAGACATATAATTATAATTCAAGGTCAGACCATTAAAGGTTGGTGCTGCAGTCTAGTGGTAAAAACCAACCAGAGCTGACTGTTGTTAATACTTTTTTTGTTTGTGCTATGGTTAATTTATCCTGTAAATAACATATAAGTTCACGAAAGGAACTTGCTTTCAATACTGAACACCTTTAGTCATTAGATTACTTGGTTTAATTCTTGGGTGTTTTTTTTTGCATTCTCTACCAATTTCTCAACTTTACCCCACTACAGATAAACACTATACCCTGGAACCACCCCTCCACTGTTAATTCCTACCGAAGCAGTTTTTACTCGGATTTAAACATGGTGTTGTTCACCCCTAGTACCATGAATATGCGTGAATCTTTCATCTATAATCTCTGACAGCAAATTCAGGAATGACCTAACATTCTTGGATAAGTTTTTATACTGTGTGGCAGATAGCACCACAATGCTTCCCTAAAAGTAAAGTTTGTTATATTTAACGATGCCTCTAGAGCGCCTTGATTTTTATCATCGGCTATTGGACATCAAACATATAGTCATTCTGACATATTTCTTTGGAGGAAAGCCACTGCAACCATATAGGCTACTCATTCCGATAAGCAGCAAGGGGGTCTTTTCTGTTTTATATGCACTTTCCCACAGGCAGGAAAGCACATACCACAGCACGTATCGAAAAGGCGGGTGCCTCCAGCAAATGGTTATGTGGGTCATGGGAGGGTTTTCTCTACATGTGTTTCTTTGGTGGAAGTATATTTATTCCTCTGAACAAAGTTGATTTTTTTCAGCGCCAGGGCACTGGTCTTCCATCCATTTATTGGTTCAGTTATTTACACAATAAAACAATAATATTTTGTAATAAACAAAAAAAGAAATCATTAGGCGCTAGAAAATATGGTCTTGATGATGGATTAATACGATTCCACAGGAGGCTGATTTCTACTAAATATAGTAGAAGCAGAATTCTGAAAGGCACCTGAATCAGTGAAGATAGCGTAAACAAAGACCAGGCAAATCAAATATGTCATGCAAACACAGGCCTGGTTTTAGTCCAACGCGATGGATGTAAGCCACTCGTACAGTAACTAACCTTGCCCAGATACCTGCACTACAGTAAAACCTCTCTAAATCGACCGACTATGGGACAGACTCGAAGTGGTCCATTTAGGGAGGGGGTCGGTTTAGCGAGTTAGAATATGGTTACAATGGGATTGTTGGGACCCAAATGAAGCTATCGATATAGGGAAGTGGTCGATCTGTGGAGGTGGTCGGTTAAAGAGGTTTTACTGTATACCATTGTCATTTTAAAACACCAGCCACACACCATCCAATTCCGCTACTGCCAAAACACATACTTGGAGCAAATAATACATTGAAGGGGGAAGAATTATGGAAGTTGATGCGATTCCTGAATAATCTGTCTAATGCTAAGCATACATTGACCAACATTAAAGCTGCATAGTCCGATGAAGCATCACATTTTCAAAACCAAAACAATTATCTGGAATTGATTCTACATATCTAACTTAGACAATGATGCATGTATAAAACATTTGTTGCCACATAGCAGGGAATACTGAGGCAATTTAATAGAACCTGTTACTGCTCAAGCCTATGGTGTCAGAGTTTTGGCAAGCTTGCCAAAACTTATTTGACATGTTTGCACTTCAAATATCTCAAAGCATAACTGTTTAAAATGAACAGGACTTGAAGCTAAAGTAAGGTCGATTATAACGGTCAGGTTAATCTATTTATCTCAGAAAAATTACAGAAACTCAACACCATCGGACTATGCAACTTTAAGGATAAGCATACACTGGCCGACACGGGTGACGACAGTTACTATCGGTAATGTTTGCTCCTGCATGTTGTAAGTTGAAGCCATTGTAACAATACGGTTTCACCAACAACAGGGTTGGGACGGGGGGGGGGGGGCCTTTTAAGCCTACCATACACTAGGGGACACACTTTTGTCATACAAGAGTCAAATATTGTTGCAATGGCTTTGTAACCATATTCTAACTCCCTAAACCGATCACCTCCCTAAATGGACTCCTGCCATATGTGGACAATTATCCGATGTACACACTGTCTTTGTTTCATTTGATTGTCCGCCCCTCTGAAGTCAGGACACCTGCTGTGTCAGAAAAACATTGGTCTGGTTATATAGTTTTCCACCGAAGACATCTACAAATGTGTTCAATGGTCAGTTTCAGCTGCCGGATGTGGCATTTCAGCTGCCGGAAGTGGTGTTACACCTGCCGGAAGTGGTGTTTCACCTGCCGGAAGTGGTGTTGCACCTGCGCGATGGTCTGTCTGTCTGTAACGGTCTGTCTGTAACGAGAACCATCCATGTTGTTTTGTGTGATGGGGGCGGAATGAGATATAACTTATAAACTACAACTATCAAGTATGGCGCTAGTTGGTGTATAGTGTAGACTTCAATGATCAATCCCGTCCAGATATGACCTTAGATATTGCCAGGGCGTAAAACTCAACTCGGAATTCAGACTAATGTTGTCCTGACATGGCAGGTGTCTGGTCATCGGGGGGACAGTTAGTCAAATGCAGTAGATTCAGTTTGTAGATTGAAACGCAGGGTCTGTATGGGGCCTGAAAAGTTTGAAAAGTCTGGAACTTCATTTGCCATATTTCAAGCCCTTGAAAAGCCTTGAATTTAACCTATTTTGGGTAATTAGTCTTGAAAAGCCTTGAATTCCATTAAACTGTCCCGACTGATATAAATTAGTCCAAAGTCACGATTTGCAATTGTTCTCCCGACTGATCGAAATTAGTCCAAAATCGTTGTTCGCCATTGCCTTTTTTCCTATGAAATCCAAAGTAAAAATAGTCTTGAATTCCTATTAAAAAAAACCCAGCCTTGAAAACCTTGAAATAGGATTGAATTCCATATCTTCAGATATGTACGGACCCTGGAAACGTTAGTCACACATGACAGGGATTCGTTGGTAACACAAGTGGCCGTAGGCAAGTACTATTTGCTGTATGTGATTTCAATACAGTATTAGAATGTGGTGTTGAAAATTGATGACAGCATCACAAACCAAAATATCCAACTGCCAAAAGCACCCACATCACGTCATCTCACACCAAACATGAAAATACTCACCTAAGTGAACCAAAGACCCTATAATACTAAGACTGCTCACTCAGCCTGTACTGTGTAATGAAAATGATCAAACCCACCACTTGGTGGCTGGCTGTTCTCTTAGTTAAACAGGTGCTATATTATATGTATAAATGTATATATGAATGTGAAAGATGTGTGATGATGGTGACGATGATGCTGATGCTGATGATGATGTGTATTTCTTCATATTGATGTGTATTCATACGTACCTATCTCATGTATAATATAATTGTATGTGTTTACATGTGAAACACTAACCAACAGCCGGGCTGATCAAACCCACCACAAGGTGGCTCTCCGAAATTTACATTACCATGGGAGAGATAGGGAGTGAGCTGTCTTAGTATTATAGGGTCTTTGAGTGAACTCTACTGGAGTGGCCTAATTGGTAGAATGCTGGCTTACCGTGCGTAAGGTCATGAGTTCGAATCCCAGCTGAGTCAAATCAATGACTTACAGAATTGATACTCGTCGCCTCCTAGCCTGGCGCTAGGAGGTGCTAATGTGACAGTGGGATATTGGGTCATGGTGCTGGTGGTTTGGTCTCCCAGTCCTAGTCATAAATGTGCACTGTCACAAGCCGGTACCCATCCTGACATGAGCTTAGATGTTGCTAGGACGTAAAACAGCAACAATCAACCAACAACCTAGGTGCACTCCGCTACATATGGGTCGTTCATACTTGTCCACATTGTCCTTATCGCACAAAGCATATGGAGGTTGGGAGAGCGGTGGGAAAGGTAAATATATTAATTCAAAGTATTCTAGGTAAATATCTATTTGATACAAATTATAGAGGGGAGACGGGTGGTGGTGGCGAATTTTGAGAATTGGGAAAATGGTGAAAACTAAACTGTTAAGGACTTCCTGCGCATGTAAACCCACCACCACACACAACAATTACCCGTCCTGATATGACATTAGATGTTGCTAGGACGTAAAACAACAACAAACACACAAACAACAATTACATGACTTACCCATTTAATCAACCGTCCTGATATGACCTTAGATGCTGCTAGGGCGTAAGATTCCAACAAGGAACCTGCCATTTAATCAGTCTAGTGACAACACTGCCGTCTAAAAATATAAATTTACATAAGACTAGACGGATATAGAATCGAGTGGGCGGAAGGCTAACATTCACTGGAAATCATTCCATCTACGCACAAAATTGATGTTGTATACCATATATGTCCCAATAGATGCAGACTGAGCGAGTACAGACACATGGATGCGTGTTTATTCAAAGTTAAAGAATTTCATGGATTTGTTTTTGTTGTGCCTCTAAAATAAAGTGGGATTGTCTTATTTTATGTGCATTCAGTCTGAATATGATCGTACATTTTTATTTGTATTTGTCATGCCTCTGAAATAAAGTGGGATTGTCTTATTTTATGCGCATTCAGTCTGAATATAATCATAATATATATATGGAGGGGTTGGTTGTTGGAGTTTTACGTACTGGTAACATCTAAGATCATATCAGGACAGGTATTGACTTGTGATAGTGCACACTACTGGTGACTTTATAGTGCTGCCCTTCTGGGAGACCAGGCCGCCAGCACCATGACCCACTCAGTCACATTATCCTAACACTAAGCCAACCAGTCCTTGCCCTATCGTAATATTGATGAGTGCCTGGCCAGGAAGTGACAAGTATCAATTTTTAAGTCATTGGTTTGACTCGACCAGGGTTCGAATCCCACGATCTACCAAAACAGGAGACGGACGCTCAACTCATTCGGCCATGTCGTCTGGTATGTGATGGGGAGAGTGGTGGACGGGGTGGGGGTAAGAGGTGGGGTGTTGTTGGTGTATATATATGTGGAGGGGGTAGTTGGGGGGTGGGGGTTGAGGTAGGGGGCTGCCGATGTCTATATATGTGGAGGGGAGAGTTGTGGAGAGAGGGGGGTGGGGCAGGGTAAAAGGCAGGGGGTTGCCGGCGTACAGGCTAGTCGACTGAGCTGAGTGATATGACAGTCATTGGTCCGGTGTGACAAATTGGCCCGCGTTGCTCCACGCAGCGTCCCTAGCGGGAGGAAGTTGAATACGAAACAATAACTGAACTGTGGCAGGGTATCTGGCAGCTGATGGCTTCGGCTGCGGTTGTGGGAGCTACACACGCCATCTGGATGCCATGGTAAATTGTCATGGCAAGAGTGTGCGTGTGTGTGGGGGGGGGGGGGGGATTACAGCCCGCCACTATACAGGATTTGTCTGTCTTCAATGGGCAACTGTGTTTCCAGACCAATGGTGTTCTGATATAGCACCTGTCCTCCTGGCATCGGATAGGATAGATAATAGATATAACAGTTTGCACATTGAACAGGTAATAGAGACAGATAACAGTTTGTACATTGAACAGATAATAGACAGATAACAGTTTGTACATTGAACAGACAATAGAGACAGATAACAGTTTGTACATTGAACAGATATTGAGATAATAGAGACAGATAACAGTTTGTACATTGAACATATAATAGAGCCAGATAACAGTTTGTACAATGAACAGATAATAGAGACAGATAACAGTTTGTACATTGAACAGATAATAGAGCCAGATAACATTAACAGTTTGTACATTGAACAGATAATAGAGACAGATAACAGTTTGTACATTGAACAGATAATAGAGCCAGGTAACAGTTTGTACATTGAACAGATAATAGAGAAATATAACAGTTTGTACATTGAACAGATAATAGAGACAGATAACAGTTTGTACATTGAACAAGTTGTTATCTGCACACGGCAAGGCTTTACAAATCACAGGGCCTGTTCCGATATTACCTTAGATGTTATCAGGATGCAAAACTCCAACAACCAACCAATTAATCAATCACAGGGGTATCTGAAGACCGGTACTACTGTATATGCTACTGATACTGATAATGAACCCCGATCAGGATATGTATATATATGTCCTATACCAGGAAATATATATATACTGATATATATATATATATATATATATATATATAATATATATCCTATACCAGGATATATATATCCTGATTTATATATCAAATGACTATTATTACTCCTGATATATATAATATAGTACTATTATTACTCCTGATATATATAATATATATATGCATATATATATATATATATATATATATATATATATATATATTACGGCTGTAGTATATATATACTACAGCAAAATACTTATCTAGATTCGAACCTACATATCTAACTTAGATACTGGTGCACTAATTAAAGTTCCATAGTCAGGTGATTTTGAGTTTTCGTAATTTTTGTAGATACATATATATTAGATTAATCATTATCTACTTTACTTTAGTTTGATGTAACTTTGATTTTAAATGGCTAACTTTTGAGATATTTGAAGTGCAAACATTTAAAATTAATGTTGGCAAACATGGCAAAATTCTGGCCCTGAAGTATCAGGTTCTATTAAAGCGCATAGTCCGATGAAAACATAACATTTTCAAAACCAAAACAATTATCTAAATTTGATTCTACATATCTAACTTAGATGCTGGTGCACTTATTAAACATTTGTCGTCACATATAAGGGGATACTGAGTCAATCAATAGACTGATAGCACCTGTTACTGCTTGCCAAAATTAATTTAGCATGTTTCTGTTTCAAATATCTAAAAGGTTAGCGATTTAAGATAAAAGTTACTTCAAACCTAAGTAAGGTAGATTATAATGAACAACCTAATATGTTTATCTCAGAAAATGGGAGAAACTCAAAACCATCGGACTATGCAACTTTAAACTGACTCAGTATTTCCTTATAGGCAGACACAAATGTTTAATAAATGCACCAGTGTCCTAGTTATATAATTAATTATGTAGAATAAAATCTAGATAATTATATTGGCTTTGAAATGTTGATGCTTCAGCGGACTATGTGTAGGCATGTGTTGCTACATTGAAGGGCATTCTATGTCAATTTAATAGAACCTGTTACTGTTGAAGCCTGTTAGATCAGAGTTTTGACAAGCATTCCAAAACTAATTTTCGATGTTTACACTTCAAATATCTCTGAAGTTAGTCATTTTAAATCAAAATTACTTCAAAGTAAAGTAATGTAGATTATAAGGACGAACCTGCTCTACTTATCTAAGAAGATGACAGGAACTAAAAACCATCAGATTATGCGCCTTTAACTTGGTGATCGGGTGAGAATTTGTAGTGTTTCAACGTTTGTTTGTTGTTGTTTGACGTCCTAGCAACATCTAAGGTCATATCAGGACGGATACCGACATCTGACCGTGCGCACTCATGGCGACTATATAGTGCTGTCCCACTGGGAGATCAGGACACCAGCACCATAACCTGATATCCCACTCAGTCACATTATCCTGACACTGAGCCAACCAGCCCTTGCCCTGCCCTAATAATGCCAAGCGCCAGGCTAGGACGCGACAAGTATACATTTTTAAGTCATTGGTTTGACTCAGCCAGGGTTCGAACCCACGACCTACCAACACGGGAGGCGGACGCTCTAAATCATTCGGCCATCCCGTCTGTTTCAACGTGAACTTTGCCCGTAGTATTGACGCGATCAGAGACTGCAGCACTCGACAATGAACGAGTTCCACAGACTATCTTATCTGTCGATATGCTCTGCTTGAACAACCCAAGAAAAGGTCAACCCCCCCCCCCCCCCCCGGGACCCGTATACTACTTGTATACGCTAATCCTGTCGACAGTTGCCATGCCAACCGTGTAGTCTGCAGTGCATCGGACTAGTAGTAGGGTACAGTAGTGCCTGTTTTAGCGATCCTTGTAATCGGTGAGAAATGTTTCAATGTACAATTTATCTTTGTTTCATTTGATTGTCCTACCGATGGTAAGACATCTGCTATGTCAGGACAACATTGGTCTGGATGCAGTGTTGTCCGTTGAAGACATATTTGTCTTGTAAGTTGTAGTCCACTGTAGTCTGCGCTAGTGACGACGTGATTGCTACTGCTACTATTACTACTGCTACTATTACTGCTACTAGTACTACTACTGCTACTACTACTATTACTGTTACTGCTACTATTACTACTACTACTACTATTACTGCCACTAGTTCTACTACTACCACTGTTACTACTATCACTGCTACTACTACTATTAATGTTACTACTACTATTACTGCTCCTACTACTATTACTATTACTGCTACTACTGCTACTACTACTATTACTGCTACTACTACTATCACTGCTACTACTACTATCATTGCTACTACTACTATTACTGCTACTACTACTATCACTGCTACTACTACTACTATCATTGCTACTACTACTACTATTACTATTACTGCTACTATTACTACTACTATTACTGCTACTACTACTATTACTGCTCCTACTACTATTACTATTACTGCTACTACTGCTACTACTACTATCACTGCTACTACTATCATTGCTACTACTACTATTACTACTATTACTGCTACTACTACTACTATTACTACTATTACTGATACTACTACTATTACTACTACTATTACTGCTACTATTACTACTACTACTATTACTACTACTACTACTATTACTGCTACCACTGTTACTACTACTATTACTGCCACTACTATTACTATTACTACTCCTATTACTGCTACTAGTACTGCTACTGCTACTACTACTATTACTGCTACTACTACTACTATTACTGGTACTACTAGGCCTACTATTAGGCCTACTGCTGCTACTATCACTAATATTACTTCTACCATTAGCGTTGTATAGTCCGATGAGTTTGAGTTATTCTTCTATTCTTAGATCAATAGAATGCGAATGCGAATGGAATGCCACATACAGCGCATATGGAATGGAATCTTAGCTTCAAACCGAACAATGAAATGCTGGGAGTGGCTTCGGGGAAGCATTGCCAAATGATATCTCAGCCTGCCGTGTGCAGACCGGTGTCGTGGTTTAAAACCCCGGCCAGATCGCATCCCCTGCCGTGGCTTCTGCGCATGCACGGACTTTAAGCGCGTCATCTGCGCATGCGTCAAATTCTTATTCTGTGAGCAATCTTCATACAGAAAAAGTGAAATATCTTTAAAACTACACCACTTAGAAACAAACTGTCTGGTACACATATAGAAAACATATTCAACGAATAGATTATATTAAATTTATACGGTTAGGGTTATTCGTTCTGCAGCCGATCTGTGCGCACATACACAGTGTTTACATGCGCAGAAGCCACGGCAGGGGATGCGATCTGGCCGGGGTTTTAAACCACGACACCGGCACATGCCCGGCCAATCCTCAGCGGGTAGCCGGGTTACCACCACCCGGTCCCCCGTTCTCAGCCATGGTCGGGAAAACAGTCAATAGCCAATATTTTATGAGCTTCTCCGGTGAATGTTTCATGGCAATCGATCTCTAGGCGAGTAATAGCAATGGCTATATATAATAAGAAAAGGTATCCTTGTTGCTACCTTCTTACTCGAGAGGGAATTGTTGACGTTGTATCTGGGTAATATTAGTAGTGAGTGGGCTATCGGGTCATGGTGCCGCAACACAGCATTTCCAGTGGCCAATACTGTACAACTAAAAGCCGCCAAAAGCATGATTGATGATGAGAATGACAATGAGATAATAGTTCCTGTGGTGGATGTCGTTTCAAGCTTTATTTGGAGTTTGATAATAAATTAAAAACATTTAAATGTTAGCTGTCACTTTCATTCTAGTAAAATTTAATTTTAATTTAATTTATTTTAGTTTACTTTTTTCTCTCAATATATATATTTTGAAGTGAGAGCTGGGAGACCGTTGGAGTTGGTTCCCAGGAAATGGGAAGCAGAGAGTGCCCGACTACCGGGGGGGGGGGGGGGGGCTGCTGAGAATAAGGGGTGTTGGAAAGCGAGAGGTGCCCAGAAGGAGCACTGAAGAATATTAGGGACTATTCTTTATTTATATTCACATATTAAATTATATAGCACATATATATATATAAGTATTATATATAATATTATATATATGCATATATTATATATATGCATATATATACATATCATTTTTACATTTCCTTTAATTTGTATTCATGTGCGCCAAATGGAAATGATTGGTCCCCCCCCCCCCCACCCCATCCCCCCACATCGGATAATATTCTACGCGATTTCACAAATTCAATGCATTTACACACATTCTTTCTTTGCGTCTCGATGATCCATTAGCTAATTCCTGTGTGCCAAATGCGAATCATTGGAATTGTTTTGTTGGTTTTAACTTTAATTTATTCCAAAATGAAAGCTTTTTTTATTCAACGACGCCTCTAGAGCACATCGATTTTCATCATCGGCTATTGAAGGTCAAATTTTTACAAATATATTTGTTATTCGTGTTTGATAATTCTGTCTTATTTCGTGAATTCACTCAGGTTTGGCGTTGAGTATTGTAGGCTTACTAACAACGTACATCCTGGATATAGCCCCCCCCCCCCATCCCGAACTCCCCCGCCCCACGCGCATCTTGGAGACACCTGAGGACACCTCCCCCGGGTCCTGCCCCAATGCACTGTTAGTTAAACGAGCCCACAGGGAGGCGCCAACTGCTCTGTGCTGCTCACCAATGGCGCGCCCTCACACTAACAATTCGCATATCATTTTCACCGAAATGTTGGTTGGTTGGTTGTTGGAGTTTTACGTCCTGGCAACATCTAAGTTCATATCAGAATGGGTACCGACTTGTGACAGTGCACACTCATGGTGACTTGGAAATCAGGCTCTGGGCACCATGACTCGATATCCCACTGTCATATTTACTTTGACACTGATCTAACCAGTCCTTGCCCTATCCTATTAAAGTTGCATAGTCCGATGGCTTTAGAATTTGTGCATCCTTTTTGAGACAAATATATCAAGTTGACTACTATAACCTAATATTCATTATTCCTGAGCCATTTTGATGGAAAATGGCTAGTTTTGGAGCAATTTGAGCTGAAAAAACCCAAAATCATTTTGGCAAGCTTGTTAAAAGTCTTGTTGTTGTGGCCCAGATTCACATCTCGTGATGGTCATGTGATGAGGAATTACCTATGAATGTGTAGGTTGTGTGGAACCTGACTAGTGCCAGATATGGTACTGGGAATGAGGGTCAAACTAATAGTAATATGGTCATGAGACTGACCTAATTGGTTAGTGGTCTTCCTGCCTAATGGCTGTCTCAAAGTAGGTGCCCAAAGGGATGGGTCACAAATTTACTGATTATTCTGGACATACTGCCCCAAAGCCTTAGTTAATGCACCAGCACCTAAGTCCTATATATATAATCAAATGTAGGTAAGTGTTTTGGTTTTGAAAAAAATATGTTTCATCGGACCATCCAACTTTAATGCCGAGTGCCAGGCTAGGAAGTGACGAGTATAAATTTTATAAGTCATTGGTTTGACTTGACCAGGAACCGAACTCCTGACGTTCCGCACGCGAGGCTCGCGCTCTCCCGAATCGGCCACCGCGTCCGGTCGCACCTAATTGTAATACAGTACAACCCTGGTATGCGGGTATTGAAGTACCTGCCTGCTAAAATACCTCAGGGAGTTTGACGCCCCTGCCTTGCAAAGTTATAAACCACTGCCTTGTGGTGTACATGTACTTGATAGAACCAAAGGCTAATGGAGCAAACCCTAACAGAAAACCATGCTACCGTGGCAGCATTAAGGGCGGTGATGAATGGAACTCCCAACATCTCCCGACCAGCCACTGAAGGGACAAATAGTTTGCGCCTGTCTTGACGTGTTCTTGCCGGTGTGAGACCTCTATTTGCTCCCCGAGCAAGTGCTGCTAGTAACTTGCAAAAGCCAGCAGCACTTCAACACTTAGCAAGCAGCTTTTATGAAATGCACAACCACACAAAATAGCGGCGCTTAAGAAATAAAAGCAGTCTTTGTCGCATTGCGACCGACAGCATGATGATGATGATGATGATGATGATGACAACCCCATTAGACCTAGATCGGTTAAACCAAACGATCGGTTAATCCAAACCTTTTTCGGCGACCCGGCAAAATACTACCATTTATCATATAAAAAAGTTGGTTAAACCAAAGTCGGTTAATCCAAAGTATCGGTTAATCCAAACAAAATTGTCAGTCCCCATGTCACTTCTGGTATGCTTAAACCAAACTTTCATGTGGTTATAAGGTCATCTAAGACGTTTTGTTTCTTGTTGTTTTACGTCCTAGCAACGCCTAAGGTCGTATCAGGATGGATGTATGATGCTAGTGATAGATTATGCTCATATAAATATAATGCTAACTAACCAAAAGAGTACTGTTAATTGCTTTTGCAAATAATATTTCCGCTGCGAAGCCTTGTGTTTAGTTCGGGTCAATACTTTTCTGTGATGTGTTGGCACATAATTGATTGTCTACTTTTACATGTAAAAGTGATGGTTTGAACAAAAAACAAACATTTCTCGCCATGAATATGGCCTATGCTGCCAACACGGCGTAAATAAACCACCAATCAATCAATCAATCTGCGATGCATGACGTCAATTCGTTAGTAATTGGTGCTACTTTGGTGAGTATTGAGGATCGCATTGGGATTATTATTATACATTGACTATGAACTTGGCTACTTTGTTTGAGACGCCCCTTGAGTCTCCAACCCAGGAGGCCTTCCATAGTGCAGCGCAGTACCACGGTGCACCCTGCATAATTCGCTGATGACCAGATAAGTTAGTTGGTTGTTGGAGTTTTATGTCCTGGCAACACCTAAGGTTATATCAGGACGGATAACGACTTGTGACAGTGCACACTCATGGTGACTCTTATAGTGCTGCCTCACTGGGAGATCAGGCCGTCAGCACCATGACTTGATATCCCAGTCAGTCACATTATCCTAATACTGTGCCAACCAGTCCTTGCCCTATTCTAATAATGCTGGGCGCCTGGTTAGGAAGTGACAAGTGTACATTTTTACGTCATAGGTTTGACTCGACCAGGGATCGAACTTGTGGGTTCGAATTCCACGATCTACCAAAACGGTGGCGAGATACGACCGTTCTGATATGACCGCAGATGTTGCTAGGACCTGAAACAATAACAAACAAACGAGATAAGACTATAGGTTAATGTGTCCGCAATCCGCCACTGTGCTTATTCCTCGGCAGAGTACAACAACAACTGCTTTAAAAAATGTGACACTTGTCGCCACCTTGCATTAGGTATGATCGGACAATGAGTTCAATGCCAGGATAATGTGACTGGGTGGACTATAGTATCATGGTGCTGGCTGTGCAATGGCGTAGATGGCCAGCTTTAAGACTAAGACAGTAAGAGCGCTGGCTTCCCGTGCAGAAGGTCGGGGTTTCGAAACCCGACCGAGGCAAATCATGACTTACTACATTGTTACTTATCATCACCTAGCCTGGCGCTTGACATTATTAGGATAGGGCAAGGACTGGTTGGCTCAGTGTCAGGATAATGTGACTGAGTAGGATATTGGGTCATGGTGCTGGCGGCCTGATTTCTCAGTGGGGCAGCACTATAAAGTTGTGATGAGTGTGCACTGTCACAAGTCAGTACTATCCTGATATGACCTTAGATGTTGCCAGGACATAAAACCCCAACATCAAACAACAAACTCTGATATCATTCATACTGCATGTACCATAGATTCCATCGGGAAGCAGATCACTCCCACGACGTGCCGCGTGGGAAACAGTGGCTGTGCCCACTGTACCACCCTGTCCTTTGAGGTTGCAGCTGCTGCACCAAAAACCTCGTTCTGACGAAAATGGTCGCCGGGAGGTCGGTGACCATTTTCATAGGTTGCTTTGGCAGAGTCCGTATGGGACCTGAGAAGTTTGGAATTTCATGTCCCCCATTTCAAGGCTTTGAAAAGCCTTGAATTTAACCTATTTTGGGTAATTAGTCTTGAAAAGCCTTGAATTCTATTAAACTGTCCCCACTGATCCCAAATAGTCTAAAATTGCCATTTGCCATTGTTTCCCCACCCCCACCCACCCCCCACCCCCGCCTTGAAATCCAAATGAAAATATTCTTGAATTCCTATCAAATACAGCCTTGAAAAGCCTTGAAATAGGCTTTAATTCCATATCTTCAGATGTGTACACAGGTTGCTGGTGACTGTTTTTTTTTGGTGTGTGCTCAAAGTGGTTGCGAGAAGTCACAAGCGGTCGCAAGCGGTAGTGTGACCGGGTCTTAAGTGTGTACTGAGTTAGGAGACAAGTGAAAGCAAATCGCTTCAGCCCACATCTATTGAGGATCACACTGCTTTTCTGGTTTGTTGTGATGTGTTCTCGAAACCACATACAAAAGCTTGTTTTATTTAACAATGCCTCTAGAGCACATCAGTTTTTATCATCGGCTATTGGACATCAAACATATGGTCATTCTGACATATTTCATTGGAGGAAACCTTGTGCCACCACATAGGCTACTCTTTCCGATAAGCATCAAGGGGTCTTTTATATGCACTTTCCCACAGATAGGACAACACATACTGCAGCATTTGATGAACCAGTTGTGGACCACTGGTTGGAATGGAAAATAGCCCAAACTGCAAATGGGTCCACTGAGCAGGATCGATAGGATGACCCACACCTTTAGAGGTGGACACTCTACCGCCTGATCTACATCCAGCTCCCTCGGAACCACATGTGCACGTGACCGGGTTACTTTCACCACAAGACATGTTGTTATTGTGTTTATTTTGGCACATACCTTTAGGCTTGGACACCGGAGCACGGTGGCCGAATCGATAGAGCGTGGGCCTCATGTGCAGAAGGTCAGGAGTTCTGTTCCCAGTCGACTCAAATCAGTGACTTATAAAATTGATACCTCTCACTTCCTAGCCTGGCACTGGGCATTAATAGGATATGGCAAGGACTGGTTAGCTCAGTGACAGGATAATGTGATTGAGTGTGATATCAGGTCATGGTGCTGGCAGCCTGATTTCCCAGTGGATCAGCACTATAAAGTTGCCATGAGTGCACACTGTCGCAAGTTGGTACCCATCATGATATGACCGTAGATGTTGCCAGCATGTAAAACTCCAACAACCAACCAACTAGGCTTGGATCAAACGTATTAGGAAATTGGCAAGGCCGACTTTTAGTTTAACCTGTCCCGCTGGGCCCACACACTATTGGGGTGTGGGTAGGGGTGTGGGGTGTGGGGTGTGGGTGTGGGTGTGGGTGGGTGTGGGTGGGTGTGGGGGGGCAGGCACCATCACTTGACTCTGGCGGAATTGGGTCTCTCCTACCTTATGGGGCTGTCACACTACGACGTGTGTCCCGGCGACCCGTCAGCGTTGAAAGTACTATGTTGCGCGTCGAGAAACGTCAAACTTTTCGGCGGTTTGGGGGAAAAGATCGGCGTTAGCGCGGCGCGTTATGCGCGCGCGGCCAACGTGTGTCAACGCGCTGGGGGAAAAAAAAAAAAGTTTGGCGCGACGTCTTCATTTAACCTTAAATGTTGCTAGGGCATAAAACAATAACAGCCCAGTTTGCCACAACGTCTGAGCAACGACCCTACCGCGTGCGCGCCGTCTTCCTAGCATTCCCATAACGTTATTCCGGCGCGTCCAACGCAGCGCGACGCGCGCCTCACGTCCTTACCCATATATTTGCGCGCGCTGGCGGTCGTTGGCTTGTTTTTGACAGGTTGAAAACCTTGGGCGATAAGCAACGCGCGCCGGCGTTTCGCGCCGACCATCAACGTCAAAGATAATGTACCGACGTGTACCGACGCGCGCATAACGCGCCCCCAGCGCGTCTCGATATTTCAAAAACACCACACGTTGACGGGTCGCCGGCGAGAAGCGTCGTAGTGTGACAGCCCCATCAAGCCCCAGGTATGCTGGGAAATCATAGAGAAGGAGGCCAGAGGCAGATCCTCCCCCTGGCGGTGATTAGGTTAACTAGCAGGTATTAAATAGCCTTTTACATTATTGAAAAATGTAGGTTAACTTCTCATAAACCGATGTATGTATGTACCTTCTGTCTCTATCTATAGCTGTTTTACACAGGTGAGTTAAGCCACGTCATATAAATCGCCTTGTCTAGTTCGGTTTACATTCGCCGTGTAAACGCGACTCTGAGGCGGATTAGGGCTGATTCGATTCATATTATTCACTTTATGTAAACCGCCTCGCGAGGTAGTTTATAGAAAGCGAACTAGCTTAAGCACGTCACACGCATGCGCAGTTGAGACCTTAGTTTGTTGACTTTCCGGTCGATCAAAAGCGCATATTATATCATTTGGTCTATGAACCGGCTAGAGGTGCACAGATTTTTGTTCATCATTTATTTTTAGGGTTTCACTACCCAGCAGAAGTTTTG
Organism: Branchipolynoe longqiensis; assembly: GCA_030323885.1. Classification (NCBI taxonomy): domain Eukaryota; kingdom Metazoa; phylum Annelida; class Polychaeta; order Phyllodocida; family Polynoidae; genus Branchipolynoe; species Branchipolynoe longqiensis. Next base: position 48,649,376 of record CM059191.1, on the reverse strand, counting down.
ACCATTCCAAAACAATACGATTCAATCAATACATATCTAGGTCTAACCCACACTCTCTCGTGGTGACGTCGACGAACCCAAACTGGCGCTGGTTAGTATGGACGTGCTCATGCGCAGATATCGATTTCCGCCTTCAAACTCGGTGCGTGTAAACGCACCACTACTTCGCCTCATATAATTCGCTTTGTCTAAGTCGGCTTACAATTGCCCGTGTAAACACAGCTTATGTTGCTATGTATATATATATATATCGAATATATACCAAATACATATCAAATACATATCAAATATATATAAATATAAATCAAATATATATCAAATATATATCAAATATATATCAAATAGATATCAAATATATATCAAATATATACCAAACACATATCAAATATATATCACATATGTATCAAATATATATCAAATACATATCAAATACATATCAAATATATATCAAATATAGATAAAATATATGTCAAATATATGTCAAATGTATATCAAATATATACCAAATATATATATAAGATATATATCGAATATATATCATATATATCAAATATATATCAAATATATATCAAATATATATCAAATGTGTATCAAATACATATACAGTAAAACCTCTCTAAATCGACCGACCTTGGGACCGACATCAAAGTGGTCTATTTAGGGAGATGGTCGGTTGAGGGGGTTAGAATATGGTTTCGATGGTATTGTTGGGACACAAATAAAGCGATCGATATAGGAGAGTGGTCGATCTGTGGAGCCGGTCGGTTAGGGGGGTTTGGTTGTGTATGTTCAGTCATCAGAAGCTGAATTCGCATCAACTCGTTAGGCCGAATTGTTGGTTGGTTGTTGGGAGTTTTACGTCCTGGTAACATTTAAGGTCATCTCAGGACGGGTACCGACTTGTGACAGTGCGAATTCATGGTGTTTGTTTGTTGTTGATTTACGTCCTAGCAACATCTAAGGTCATATTAACACTGGTACTGACTTGTGACAGTGCACACTCATGGTGACTTAATAGTGCTCCCCCACTGGGAGATCAGGCGGCCAGCACCATAACCTGATATCGTACTCAGTCACATTATCCTGACAGAGCCAACCAATCCTTGCTCTATCCTTGGAGTTTTACGGCCTGACAAGATTTAATGTCATATCAGGACGGGTACTGACTTGTGACAACCACACCCATGGTGACTTTATAGTGCTGCTCCACTGGAAGACCAGGCTGCCAACACCATGACCCAATATCCCACTCAGTCACATTATCCTGACACTGAGCCACCCAGTCCTTGCCCTATCTTGATAATGCTGAGCGCCTGGCTAGGAAGCGAGAAGTATAAATGTGTACGTTATCGGTTTGACTCAACCAGGGTTCAAACCACGATCTACCAAAATGGGAGACAGACCCTCAACTCATCTCAACTCATTCGGCCATCCCGTCTGGTTCTTGGCAGACGGTCTGCGCCAACGGCTGTAGGCACGAGCTGGGTTTTCACGCGGTGGACAACTTTTTTTCACACAGGTAAAGCTACTGTCAAAACAGCGCCATGCGTCTGGTGTCAATAGGGTAAACATTGCCGCCGTATGGCAGCTGGATTGTTAGTGCACCGCTCCCACATTGTGGTAACTATAGCGACCAAGTGCCCAGGCAGGCGACATATTGATCGGCGGAAGTAAGTGTACTATGGGCGGGCGGGACACCCACAGACTGTCTGACGTCAATTGAGATCTGCTTTTGTCTTCTACTTCATATATATATATATATATATCCATTTATACATATATATATATACATATATATATAAATATATACATATATATTCATATATATACATATATATATATACATATATATATAAACAGTTTGGCCCCTGGTAATACAGAATAACAAAAGACGGAGTGGTTGAGAAGAGTATATATTCTCTGGAAGGAATATATTAATTGCCCACCTAAAATTTTGTAAGCCGATCGTCTGAGCATCCCCGGCAGCAGTAGTGACCAGACGCAGCTGGTGTCAGGGAGGTCAGGAGCCCCACACAGGAGGCAGACTAGTGGGGGATGTAGGAACTAGACTAGGCAGCAGCTTAGGCAGTACTAACTCAATGACTCCAGCACAGTAGGAGTAACTAACAACATGATAGTACAGGGTGTAGTAACTAATATATGGGAAGGTAGTTTGGTCGTGTCCTTGTTTATATTCTCATAATAGATTATAGAGCACATATAGCCACGTATATATGCCAGCGTATATGCGGGTGTAGGATTCGCACTGTGCTTCTCCCCACGGCTAGCTTGGGAACTCGTCGGCTGATTCGTGGGTGCCCCGCTGGGAGGCGCTGGCTTAAGCTAAGATTCCTTATGTAGCAGTCACACTACGACGACAAGCAGCAGCGACAGCCCTGCGACACCCACTCCCGGTTGTCGCTGATTGTCGCGCAGGTCTCATGCAGGTGCCGCGCAGGTGCCGCCGCGACACCTCCGCGAGACCTCCAGTTTCTCCACTCTTTCTCGACTGTCGCCGGGTTGTCGTGGGGATTTTGGACATGTTGAAAAACTTCTACGACAGCCGACGACAGCTGAGGTTGCGGCACTGTCACGGCACTGTCACGGCACTGTCGCGGCACTGTCGTGGCACTGTCACGGCACTGTCGCGGCACTGTTGCGGCACTGTCGCGGCACTGTCGCGGCACTGTCACGGCACTGTCGTCTTGTCGTTAAGCTGTAGTTGCTTCTCTCTCCATGTATGTGTCTCTGTGTGTCTCTGTGTATATATGTGTCTATGTGTGTGTCTGTGTCTATGTGATGTCTGTGTGCGTATATGTTTGTCTATGGGTGTGTGTGTCTGTGTGTGTCTGTGTCTATGTGTGTGTCTGTGTCTATGTATATGTGTGTGTGTCTGTGTCTGTGTGTGTATGTGTGTGTGTCTGTGTCTATGTTTGTGTCTGTGTCTATGTGTGTGTCTGTGTGTGTGTCTATGTGTGTGTCTGTGTGTGTGTCTATGTGTGTGTCTGTGTGTGTCTGTGTGTGTGTCTGTGTCTCTGTGTGTGTATGTGTGTGTGTCTGTGTCTCTGTGTGTGCCTCACTCTCACTCTCAGTCTGACTCTGACTCTGACTCTCACTCTCAGTCTGACTCTCACTCTCACTCTCAGTCTGACTCTCACTCTCAGTCTGACTCTCACTCTGACTATCAGTCTGTCTCTGACTCTCAGTCTGACTCTGACTCTCAGTCTGACTCTCACTCTCAGTCTGACTCTGACTCTCACTCTCAGTAGTCCTCACTCTCCAGTCTGACTCTGACTCTCAGTCTGCTCTGACTCTCAGTCTGACTCTCACTCTCAGAGTGAGAGTGAGAGTCAGACTGAGAGTGAGAGTCAGACTGAGATGGAGTGAGAGTCAGACTGAGAGTGAGAGTCAGACTGAGAGTGAGAGTGAGAGTCAGACTGAGAGTCAGAAGATGAGAGTCAGAGTCAGACTGAGAGTGAGAGTGAGGCACACACAGAGACAGAGACACAACACAGAGACACACACACAGACACCCACAGACACACACAGACACAGAGACACACACACAGACACAGACACACACAGACACACACAGAGACACAACACAGAGACACACACACAGACACACACACAGAAACACAGACACACACAGACACAGACACACACACAGCAACAGAGACACAAAGACACAGAGACACAGACACACACATAGACACAGACACACAGACACACACAGACACAGACACACACAGACACAGACACACAGACACAGACACACACACAGACACACACATGGACACACATAGACACACATAGACACAGACACACACATAGACACAGACACTCAGAGACACAGACACACATAGAGACACACACAGAGACACAGAGTCACACACACAGAGACACAGACACACACACAGACACACACAGACACAGACACACACACAGACACACACAGACACAGACACACACACATAGACACAGACACACACACAGACACACACATACACACAGAGACACAGACACACACATAGAGACACACACAGAGACACAGAGTCACACACACTCAGACACAGACACACAGACACTGTCGTCCCGCTGTCGTCCCGTCTGTTGTCCCGATGTCGTCCGGATGTCGTCCGATTGTCGTCCAACTTAGCCCGAATTTGCATAGGTCGTCGGGATTTCACAAAATCCCAGCCGCCGGGCTGTCGTCCCTACCTTGTCGTCGTAGTGTGACTGCTACATAAGTCTAATGTAGCAGTCACACTACGACGACAAGCGGCGACGACAGCTCTGCGACAGCGACTTCCGGTGTCGCGCAGGTGTCGCGCAGGTGTCGCGCAGGTGTCGCCGCGACACCTGTGCGACACCTCCAGTTTCTCCACTCTTTCTCGACTGTCGCCGGGTTGTCGTAGGTGTTTTGGACATGTTGAAAAACTTCGACGACAGCCGATGTTGCGGCACTGTCGCGGCACTGTCGCGGCACTGTCGCGGCACTGTCGCGGCACTGTCGCGGCACTGTCGCGGCACTGTCGCGGCACTGTCGCGGCACTGTCGTCTTGTCGTTAAGCTGTAGTTGCTTCTCTCTCCATGTACATGTCTCTGTGTCTGTGTCTATGTGTGTCTGTGTCTATGTGTGTCTATGTGTGTGTCTGTGTGTGTGTCTGTGTGTGTGTCTGTGTGTGTGTCTGTGTGTGTCTGTGTGTGTGTCTGTGTGTGTCTGTGTCTCTGTGTGTCTGTGGCTGTGTGGGTGTCTGTGTCTATGTGTGTCTATGTGTGTGTCTGTGTGTGTCTGTGTGTGTGTCTGTGTGTGTCTGTGTGTGTCTGTGTCTCTGTGTGTGTCTGTGTCTGTGTGTGTGTATGTGTCTGTGTGTGTGTCTGTGTGTGTCTGTGTCTGTGTGTGTCTGTGTGTGTCTGTGTCTCTGTGTGTCCCTCACTCTCACTCTCAGTCTGACTCTCACTCTCACTCTCACTCTCAGTCTGACTCTCACTCTCACTCTCAGTCTAACTCTCACTCTCACTCTCAGTCTGACTCTCACTATCACTCTCAGTCTGACTCTCACTCTCAGTCTGACTCTGACTCTCACTCTCAGTCTGACTCTCACTCTCAGTCTGACTCTCACTCTGACTCTCAGTCTGACTCTCACTCTCACTCTCAGTCTGACTCTCACTCTGACTCTCACTCTCAGAGACACAGAGACACACAGAAACACAGAGACACACACAGAGACACACACAGAGACACACACAGACACACATAAACACAGAGACACACACAGAGACACAGACACACACATAGAGACACACAGAGACAGAGTCACACACATATACACACACAGAGACGCACACACAGAAACAGAGACACACACACAGACACAGAGACACACCCACATAGAGACACACACAGAGACACAGAGTCAGACTGAGAGTGAGAGTGAGAGTCAGACTGAGACTGAGAGTGAGAGTCAGACTGAGAGTCAGAGTCAGAGTCAGACTGAGAGTGAGAGTGAGGCACACACAGAGACACAGACACACACACACAGACACACACACACACACACAGACACACACACAGACACAGACACACACACACAGACACACACATAGACACACATAGACACAGATACACACATAGACACAGACACACAGAGACACAGACACACACATAGAGACACACACACAGACACAGAGTCACACACACAGACACAGACACACAGACACTGTCGTCCCGCTGTCGTCCCGTCTGTTGTCCCGATGTCGTCCGGATGTCGTCCGATTGTCGTCGTAGTGTGACTGCTACCCATCACTGCCAATTTGGATTTCCACCGCTGTGTATAACTTACAGCGTCATCAAAGGCCAGTTGCTCTCATACCATGTCTATGTGGTGTGGGAGGTTAAACATCCCTTGGGTCGGTAAAAGTGTAGGCTCGGGCTTTCTATCGACAAACTGTCTAATGGTGAAAACAAGCCTATTCAGGCTTATCCATGATAGGCAGTATAAATCTTCAACAACAAAATTACACGCGGCATGCGGCATGCAGTATGCGAATGCGAATGCGGCAAAAAATCGAAATGACTTGAAGTCAATGGGCTACATTCCTTATCCGAATGCGAATGCGAATGCGAGACGGACGGTAACGGGTTGGTAAAAATGCTACCATATCCACAGAAATATGAATACTTATCTATAATTTGGTAATTATAAAGGTAGGAATCCCCATGTGACGTACCAAGAGGTACATAGATATAAATGCCATATTAGGTAATATACAGTGCAGTATGGAGTATACTTGTTTATTTTTATTGTTTAAATATAGCCAGTCGTGTGCCGCATGCCGCATGCCGCATACCACATAGAAGGAATCCTCCCATTCGCATGCCGCATACCGCATACCGCGTATAAGGAATCTTAGCTTTAACCATATACCTGCCGCAGCCCGCGGGTCGCGCCAGTCCTGTCCATCCCAGCACTGCAGCCGTACTTCTATTTATTTTTGTACTACTTAATGCTAAAATAAATACTATCTACCATTCGAGTGTTGCTTCGTGCCCTTCTTACATACCTATATATATACATATATATTTATATATAAATACATATATATACATATTTATATATGTGTATATATATATCTACAAATAAATATAATTATATAGTAGAAACGTTGTGCTTTGAATATATAAATAAATATATGAGTCAGGATCACGAAAAGAGGCCAATTGGGGAAAGTTGTCGGTGTCAAGCATTGGATGTCGGCGTCGAACAGTATAATTATAGTTTAGCATTGAAAGAGGCATTGGAATGTCCTTAAATTTATCCTGAATGTAAAGGTAGAGAAAATACAACAACCTTATTTGTTTCTAGGATAATTTAATATAAAACAAAGAAATGCACTATACTTTAAGAATTGCGACCTTGACATCTGTTAAAGTTGTCGGCGTCGAGCATTGGATGTCGGCGTCGAACGGTATAATTATAGTTTAGCATTGACAGAGGTGTTGCAAAGTCCATAAATTTATCCTGAATGTAAAGGTAGAGAAAATACAACAACCTTATTTGTTTCTAGGATAATTTAATATAAAACAAAGAAATGCACTACACTTTAAGAATTGCGATGCCGACATCTTAAATAAACCACCAATTGGCCCATTTTCGTGAGGCTGACTCATATATATCTTCCGTTAAGATAATAGAGACAAGTAGTGTGGTATGAGTTGGCGGTAAAAGACCCCAACTCCTTTATTAAAAAAAAAAGCTTTTGAGCGAGTTGAGTGTCACGCTTTGCGCAGGGAAGGAATAGCGATATAAAAACACGGGTCTCTGCCGCTGTGAGCACCCTATGTAGTTACAAACCTCTCCCCCTTCATTTCACCTGTGATGCCATTAGCCTAATCAATTTAACCATGTCTGGAAAGAGGAAGGAAAACTAGTCACAAGGATGAACAGTGAATAAGTTGTGCTTTATTGGCAGCAACTCCTGTCATCCCCCATTCATGTGACCTAGCACCTGTACTCCTCATATACTGCCCACACTATGTCTCATTGTCACTTAACCAGTCTACTGCAAACAGTGCCTACAACCCATGGGACAGGAGTCCTATGGCTGTGTGTACACTCAATTAGAATAGCTGAATTTGGATAGCATCAGACAGAGTGTCTGGGGTCCTGCTCTAGAGTAGGTGTGTCTCACTCCAGAGCCAGGCTGAGAGTGAATCTCCTTTAGTGTGTCTGAAGCAACTTCTTGAATAATTCATTAGCTGAGACTAGTGTGTGGTCAGGATAGGCCAAGGGAGTCAGGTGACCGGACATTCCCCAGCCAGCCAATGAGACACTCCCCCACAGACTGGGTGGGTGACCACCCCATTAGGGGCTGTCACTCAAGCCAGCTGCAGGTGGTGCACTCTATACATATGCAAATTAGGCTGGTGGGTCAGTCGGTGGTCTTGGGTGGACAGGATGTTGCAACAGTTACAGATTTGTATATAGTAAAATCATTCTTTTCCTCTTTGGTATTCTTTATGAACACCAAGAGAACATTTCAACCATCATGTACTGTTTCTTACAAAGGAAAGCTTTTCATTAACTCCAAACATCCTATATAACAGATAGTTTACTCTATTCAGCATCATGTACATTTCCATCAACTCCACTCTTAGTAGATAACATATAGTTTTACATCACTCAGTATCATGTACAATGGGAGTGGACTTTTGTTGACTTTAGTTACTTTTAGTTTACATAATATCAGTCCCACTCCAGTATCCAAGAATAATAATGCTCTCTGCCAATATATAATTCTTAACCGAAAATCCGTATATTTTTACAACGTCCCTCTTCCATTTCTACTTGTGCATAACGGCCAAGGAAAATGGAAGCCCTTAAACATTACGTCGTTTTCGGTTTTTAAGCCAGAGCGAGTGCCATACAGTGGAGCAATTATGAGTTGTCCATAGAGTTTGTACCTTCTTGTACCAATTAGTAGTTGTCAGTAGACCTTGCACTCTGTACCAATTATGAGTTGTCAGTAGACCTTGCACTTGGTACCAATTATGAGTTGTCAGTAGACCTTGTACTCTGTACCACTTATGAGTTGTCAGTAGACCTTGCACTCAGTACCAATTATGAGTTGTCAGTAGACCTTGTACTCTGTACCACTTATGAGTTGTCAGTAGACCTTGCACTTGGTACCAATTATGAGTTGTCAGTAGACCTTGTACTCTGTACCAATTATGAGGTCACTAGCCCTTGTACTCTGTACCCATTATGAGGTCACTAGCCCTTGTACTCTGTACCCATTATGAGGTCACTAGCCCTTGTACTCTGTACCCATTATGAGGTCACTAGCCCTTGTACTCTGTACCCATTATGAGGTCACTAGCCCTTGTACTCTGTACCCATTATGAGGTCATAGAATTTGCATTTTTCTTAGGTAGATTCTCCACTGTATTGGCTACTCCTCCCTTAGTCACTGTTAAGTTTTTCTTTCAAGTTTTCTGTCTTTTTCCCAGTTCTCCACCACCTTGAGGACCATTCCTATCTACTTGTTTACACTAATTGTTTTTAGACAAGAACAGCCTCAAAATCTACAGTTAGAGTGGTGGTCCCAAAGTAGACGGTGGCTTTGACCCGGCTAGTTTGCTACCTATCTACACTAGTACTACTCCCCCCTTATTTAACATTGTTTTTATATTTAACCAGATGTCCTTTTATCCTCCCGTCATTGCCCAGGCTGTGTCAGACAATTCTCTTGCGCGCCCATGCCCCCTTTAAAACTCATGATAAAAAAATAAAAGAATTAGTTTTAAAAATAGGGTAAGCAGGACAGAATAATGACACCAGCAGGGAACCATGACGGGTCAGATCTTGTCTAAGACAATCAGGTCAAATATTTCTAGCAGTGATTGATCCAATCAATCAATGCCAATTACCACACAAGATAATCAAATCAACTCCTTCTCCGCTTGGTCCATCGATCCTCCATCACTTGAATGGCCCGAATCAACCAGATGACTCGCATCAATCAACTGACTTGAATCTTCGCCTGCAGTTAATTCGTTCCTCCCTTAATGGTCCCGTGACCTTCCTAATTTATTGATCCCGTCGATCATTGACCCTAGCTCGATCAAATGACCCGGATCAATCAGATGACCCGAACCAATCAACCGCCTAGAATCCCTCAAATGAACTCAATCATTTTTCTTCCCTCCATGGTCCCGTGACCTTCCTAATCTCTTGATCCCGTCGATCATCGACCCCAGCTCAATCGAATGACCCGGATCAATCCGATGACCCGAATCAATCAACCGCCTAGAATCCCTCAAATGAACTCAATCATTTTTCTTCCCTCACTGGTCCATCGACCCTCCTACTTATTGACCCCGTCAATTCCGGACCCGAAGGTCAATCAACCGACCCGAGTCAATCAGCTGACTCGAATCAATCAACTGCCCCGAATCACTCAAACGCGGCACCCGCCGCCGATGCCCACACCCGTGGTGTGCACATCGTCGTGAGCCCACTCGTGTCCGCAGCCTGTCCAGAACCGCATACCACTGATTGGACGTACGGATGCGACTAACGGATCCGGGCCCCAATCATGGTAATACGCGTACCGCGATCAGCGCCTGCACTTATTGTATTTATCCAGAAACCCCCTTGGATTTTTTTTTTACACAAACAAAAATCTGACTGGTGCTCAGATCACGTCCCTGTCGCACACTAACCCACGAGTACATGTAATTGGAGGGAATCGGTGGGCACGCATCGCATCACCGCACCGTCCGTCCTACTCTAGGTCGCCTTTTCTCCCCTCTCTAACAACCACATCCCTGGTTTTAACACACAACCCCAAAAAAAATCTGACTGGTGCTTGGATCACGTCCCTGTCGCACACTAACCCACGAGTACATGTAATTGGAGGGAATCGGTGGGCACGCATCGCGTCACCGCACCGTCCGTCCTACCCTAGGTCGTCTTTTCTCCCTTATCTAACAACCACCTCCCTGGTTTCCCCAATTCTGACTGGTGCTCGGACCCCGTCCCTGCCGCACACTAACCCACGAGTACTTGTACATGGAGCGAGGCGGTGCGCACACAGCGCGTCACCGTACCGTCCGTCCTACCCTAGGTCGTCTTTCTCTCTTATCTCTTATTGTCGTACACGCGGACTCGTCCCTGTCGGACAGCGTCGTCCGGTTCGATCATGGGAGCAGCCCGAGGCGCGAACTCGTCTATGGCTCAACCTGTGCCTGATGGGTCAGGTGGCCGCTAAGGACCTACCCATGCTATACAACACACTAAAAATATAAAGGGGTATGAGTGGGTAACTAAATACCAAAATAATAAACCCACCATGACGACAAACCAAAAAAATAACCGCAAGAATAAAGGGCCGATAAAAAACAAAAAAAACCAGTATAAAAAAATAAAAACACAAAAAAGAACAAATCCTAAAACAAAACAACCAAACAAAAAACCCAAACCAAAAAAAAGATAAACACCAACATCCAAACCAAAACAAAAGGGGGGGGGGGGGGGGGGGGAAATACAAAACACTTAAACCACAACCACAGTCCAAAATACCCATACCAAAAGAGGGGGGAGCGGGAGAGGTAAGGGGCAAACCAACAACCTACAGGAAACCAAAAAAAAAACAAAACCCAACCAAAACAAAAGCGCCCATTAGAAGGAGAAGTCAATGCCGGAATCAGAGAGGCGCATAATGTTACATTAAATCCTCCCCCCCTTACTTCGCGACTGCGGGTTTATTGCAAGCAGGAAACCGAGGAAAGACCAATTGCTATAATTAGCTTCCCCCCCCTATACTTGTATCTTACGAGCAGGAATCAGAGAGGCATATAATATTTAATTAAATCCTCCCCCCTTACTTGTTCATTGTGGGTTGGGCGGGGAGCCTAATTTCCCGTTATTTCCCAATTACCCCGAGCAACTACCAGGATCCCGGTTAGCTATCCGTCGCCCGACCGAAAGGCTTGGGAAGGGTTAGGGAGTAGGTGGCTGGAAATCCTTTTATGGCAAGCTCCAGCGGTTCCGAGCAACTCTCACTCCATTTACCATACAACTCGGTCACTTTCGACCCGTTAAATTATGTCGGAATGAGTAACTCCGTCTGTCTTGACATTTATACAACGTCCCTGCTCATCCCCCTCCATTTGGGTTCCGACGCACGAGACGTGCATACCCTCTGTACCCTTAATAGACAGCTCGGAAACGTATACATAACTACGCAACTTATACAATGTCCCCGCTCCTCCCCAACTTTATGGTTCAGACGCACCAGAGTGCATACACCTGCGTAATACATATTACCCTTTACAAAAACAGCTCGGAAAAACCTGTCAATAACCACCCAAGTTATACAGCGTCCGTGCCCGTCTCCAAACTTTATGGTTCCGGTGCACCGGCACTGTACACACTTGTTGGTAACCTCTACTGCCCTCTATACGGGAGCGTACCCAGCTCCAACACCGCGCCCTGCGCCCTATACCGTGCAACCGGATCCTTCTGGATCATCAATGGGGAAGGGGCGGGTAGTTCTTTGGACTCATCGACCACCGTCATGTTCTTCGCTTCGTCCCTCGCTAAGGCTATTCCTGATTCCAATACAGAAACATGCTCCGCTAATTGCAGCTGGTTATCGTGTTCTATTCATCATGGAAATCATGTGCAAATGGTTATGCCTCAGGGCCTGCATCTGTAGTCTGTGGGCAGCAATAGCCAGTTGCACCCTTTTCAGTTGTGCTTGGCTTACTGTACCGAACAGCCACGACGCTGCCTCCCCTATCGCATTAACCAGTCCCCGCTTAGGCCGTTTAGTTACCAACTGTAGGAAATCTACAGGGTCATGCCCCACTCTGGCCTGCAGGACTCCGAGCTTCATGTTCCAATGATGAATATTGACAGACCACCGGTTCGCAGTCAGCTTCCCCATATAGCCCCGTACTTGCGAGACCCGGTGTTCCACCGGCGGCCGGCTAGGTGGCGTGATCAGCACCACCAGCTGCCACACCGCAGACACCGTCCTCACCTCTCCTTGGCTACGTACTAGGACACCATCATCTTTAAATAGGTCGGTGCTGCCGACCAGAGGTGGGCAGCACAAGATGACGCCCACGTGCCAGTACAGAGACCACATGGTCGGAACGACTGAGGTATATATTTGCAGTCCTTGGGGTGATATCCTTCGAGGAGATCGTGTCCCGCAGCACTATATTAACAGTGAAACCGGACAGATCCTGATATCAGTCCTGACCGCTATACCCAACAAACCTTTGGTGGTATATCCTGATCAATCCAATATTGCTGCAATCGACTGGACAACTCCTGAATGCAATCTAGTTGCACCCCGGAGGTTCCCGAAGCTAGAAAAAAAAAAACCTTTTTAGTCTTACGAACACGCCTTGGTCTTCCGGACAAGCGCCTCTCGATGCTTCTTCAACCATATTGTTCAAAATAATCCCCTCTGCACTGACTGTCGGCGGTGCTCTCCCGCACCGCTCGCGGGTTCAAGTCCGACGCGATTCTTCTCCAACTTCAATATTGTTCAAAATATTCTCGGTTGCTGCCGATCGACGATGGGTAAGGGTTCGATCCCGGCGCGCCAATTCGTGCTACGCCGGCGATGTCCGCGCACCGTCCGTCCCTGTGCTTCAATCCTTGCTACACCGGCGTCGCTCGGTCCACTTCTTTATCGCACACTCACCGCCTCGGTACTTTTATCTGGGCTACACCGGGTGGCGCCCGGTCCACTTATTTATCGCACACTCGTCGTCGTGGTGCTTTTCTCCGCGCTACACCGGGTGGTTTATATCAAGTCGTCGTGTGTAATTGGGCACGCTCCAGCGCCCCCTTAGGTCAACCGCTTAGTGAATGTACACACAAAAATAAAAGTATTATTCAACTACCTCTGCATGGGCATTGACTCACTCAATGTTCGTTCACTCACTATCGGAAGCTCCGCTCAGTAGTTTTATGTTGATTTGTTGTGGTTTTACGTCCTAGCAACATCTATGTACTGGAACCCACACAACCATGTTGATATATAGCAAACAAACAAACAAACAAAAAATCACTCGATCACACTCGTTTGCATGTATAGTCAATGTCTGTGGCAATCACCTCCGATCTGCTACAAGTTACAACGTGCCTATGTATAGAACGACACACTGCTAAAAGCAAACAAAAACATCAAAGTTCAAAGTTTCAATGTCTTTTGTCTTAAACCAAATTCTTATATATATGCACGATCTCGTGAATATATATATAATATTCAGGAATACACATAGTCTTCCTTGTGCTGCTGGTGGGTGGGTGGTGTGTGGGTGGCGTGGGGATGGACGCTCCTTTCATCCCCCTTACTTGTCGGTTACGTCATTGCCGTGCGGGGGGAGGGCGCGCGGCACGGGGGGAGGGTAGGTATGGTATCGTCCAACGCCCCGCCCCCTCGCCTGCACCCACCTGGTGAGTCGACCTCCATCCTCGCGTCGGTTGTCGGGTTTACGGTCATTACCCGATAGCGTGCCGGGTTCGATGCCGTACCCGGCCCGGGTTCGTTCCGCTTCACCACCTGTTCAGGAAACCGGGGAACAGAACAAGGGAGAGACACGCAAGTACCACCACTCAACCCCCCATCACTCAGACTTGCACACACACACTTATTTTCTTTCCCATGCACACACTCATAATTTGTATCACCCCTGGCATCCTGCATGCATGCACCATCATCCTGTGCATTCTGCACACCTCCAGTCTCACCATGCACATACTTTTTACTACTCTTAATTACACCTTATCCTGTGCATTCTCCCACACACGCTCTGTTGAGGCACGCTCTGTCGATGCACGCTGTCGTTTACAGCCCATAATTGGAAGACCCTCAAATACCTCTACTGGACTTGACCCTATACGCCATCCCCCACGTGTCTGCATTGCGTGTGTGCTTGGTACCCGTGCCCTCTCACACTCACTGTCTATGACCCATGGCTCTGGTAATTGTCCTTGGAATTGCCCCAATGGCAATTGACAATCCCTCTCCCCACCTGTCTGGTCATAGCCAGTGTTGTGTGCTTTGCGCACTTTCTTTCTCTATTCAACTCAACCTGTGTGTGTATATATTCATAGAATTCCCATCTATCTGTCGATATATATAAAAAACACAATATATATCGACGTACCGTCGTACCATTCCCTTCTCTCTGTCGATATATATTCAAAACACAATATACACTGACGTACCGACGTACACAACTCCCACCTACTTAGGCTACTATCAATATATACATATATATATAAATATATATATATATATATATACACACACACACCGACCATACCGATATACATCGACGTACCGTCGTACGACTCCCTTCTATCTGTCAATATATATCAAAAATGCAATATATATTGACGTACTGACGTACAACTCCTTACTTATCAATATATATCAACAATACCAAAAACACACCGACAACACCGATCCATGGATCGTCTCATGTCTCACGCTCTCTCGACACACCCCCTACACACCCCCACACACACACACAGTTCTCTATGTCGGCATGTCGCTGCTGCATGCGGATTCCCTCACACACGCACACACAGGGTGGGTGCCCGCCTGCTTTGCGCGGCCTCCCTACACACACACACACACAGCGTCAGGGTGCGTCGCCTCGCTGCTGGGTACAGCCCCCACTCACTTTAAAGCTGCACACTCACTTGAAAAACATATCATTTTTCAAACCAACACACTACTTTTAGTTCTGATTTCTCTGTATGTATGTTATATAGCTGTGTCCTTACCAACCTTTACGTCGTCCACTGAAATAGAATACCAAGCCACTTTAACAGGACCTACTCTCTGAATTGACAGGACTCCAAACTATCGGACTATGCCCCTTTAATTTACTGGCACATTATCACTGTAGGCTGGATATAAACAGTGCATGGTGTGACTGGTGGTCGCAGCCCCCCAGCTCACCCACACACATCCACACACACACACACAGAGGTGCATGCCATGCTGTGTGCGACCTCCCTACACACACCCACACACACACACACAGTCCTTTTGAGTCCTGCCGGCTGTTTATACACGGCAGTGGGTGGCAAGCTTGCTGCTTCTAGTCTGTAGCCTAGTCAAAGGAGTGCGATTACTAATATTCATTAGTCCGAGCCCCCTCGCCACTCCGACCGACTAGCTAACTTTGTTTGGACAATTTAATTAAGATTCCCGATATTTTAACTTAAATAGGTTAATTTACCATTAATTACGTTATTTTAGCGTTAAATACGTTAATTTAACGCGAAATACGTTATTTCAAGGCGAAATACGTTATTTTAACGCGAACCACGCCATTTCAATGCGAATCGGACAAGAAACGCACTTTCCCTTTTATATAAAGTCACCGTGCAGTTCTGGCGGCGACGCGCGCACACCATGGACAACCCGCCTTTTAATTAGATATAAGGTTACCGCGTGGTTCTGGCGGCGACGCGCGCATACTCCTAATTTATCCATATATATTCAGGTTTCCGCCTCGCCTGGCCCGCACCCGTACCGAGATACTGTGTGGGCGTGGTAACCTGAGTGGCCCTCACTACACCTACGTACCACCCGACACAGAACGCACCAGCCTGACACAGAACGCATTAGCACCCTAATCTTTCTTATTTTTCATCTCCCTTAGTTTTCTATTGTACCTACATACCAACAATCAACTCAGATATACCTTTTATTTGTATTATGTATTGTGTGAGTGCAGGCAGTGTATATGCGTGTATTTGTGCAGACCGCTCCTCCTTATCTGTACATGTTACCACCTATATATATACAAAATATATATACCAATTTCCACACTCACCTCTATATCAACACATCTCGACACACATGCATCACACACATATATCAAGTTCCACACACACAACTCCTAATTAGTTACAGATAGCGGTACACAGTGTCTCACCCCCATATCGGCACCCCAGCACCCAAAAAACAAGTGATAAAACAACTGGACCCTACCCGGACCTCGGTGATGTTTGTCGTCATCACGGGCACGTCTGTCGTCCTCACGGCGTTCTCGCGTCATCACGGGCGTGTCCGCCATCCTCACGGCCGCATCTGCCATCCTCACGGGTGTTCTCCTCACGGCACCTGTCACGGCTGTCATCGCCGCACGTCTCACGGGCGTTATGGGTGTCATCACGGCACTTCTCACGTCACCGCGGCACTCTTCACGTCACCACGGCACATCTCTTCAAGTTCTTCAGTCATCTGTCTGAACTTCAGACAATCGTCATGGTCGCCAGTTATAAAAACACGGGTCTCTGCCGCTGTGAGCACCCTATGTAATTACAAAACTCTCCCCCTTCATTTCACCTGTGATGCAATTAGCCTAGTCAATTTAACCATGTCTGGAAAGAGGAAGGAAAACTAGTCACAAGGATGAACAGTGAATAAGTTGTGCTTTATTGGCAGCAACTCCTGTCATCCCCCTTACATGTGACCTAGCACCTGTACTCCTCATATACTGCCCACACTATGTCTCATTGTCTCTTTCACCGGTATACTGCAAACAGTGCCTACAGCCCATGGGACAGGAGTCCTATGGCTGTGTGTACACTCAATTAGAATAGCTGAATTTTGATAGCATCAGACAGAGTGTCTGGGGTCCTGCTCTAGAGTAGGTGTGTCTCACTCCAGAGCCAGGCTGAGAGTGATTTTCCTTCAGTGTGTCTGAAGCAAACTCATGAATAATCAATTAGCTGAGACTAGTGTGTGGGTCAGGATAGGCCAAGAGAGTCAGGTGACCAGACCTTCCCCAACCAGCCAATGAGACACCTCCCCACAGACTGGGTGGGTGACCACCCCATTGGGGGCTGTCACTCAAGCCATCTGCAGGTGGTGCACTCTATACATATGCTAATGAGGCTGGTGGGTCAGTCGGTGGTCTTGGGTGGACAGGATGTTGCAACAGTTACAGATTTATATATAGTAAAATCTTTCTTTTCCTCTTTTGTATTCTTTATGAACACCAAGAGAACATTTCAACCATCATGTACTGTTTCTTACATAGGAACTCTTTTCATTAACTCCAAACATCATATATAACAGATAGTTTACTCTATTCAGCATCATATGTACATTTCCATCAACTCCACTCTTAGTAGATAACATATAGTTTACCTCACTCAGTATCATGTACAATGGGAGTGGACTTTTGTTGACTTTAGTTTACTTTTAGTTTACATACTATCAGTCCCACTCCAGCATCCAAGAATAATAATGCTCTCTGCCAATATATAATTCTTAACCGAAAATCCGTATATTTTTACAGCGAGGTGCATGCTGGGACCTGCCCCTCCCCCAGAAAGGGGAGCCAGGTGACCACCACAGAGCTTATTATATTGATAAAGGGTTTATCACTATCCATATAGATTTTCAAAAGTTTCGAAAAACAATATATATATATATATATATATAAATATAAGACATAAATACATTTTTTATTCACAATTTCTCTACATTATTCCACAAACATATACTATTCTGCTAACATTAACAATAGCAATTGTAGGAACAGTGTAACCATTAATGATATATATATATATATATTTATATATATATATATATATATATTGTATGTGTATGTGTTTGTGTGTGTGAGGGGGGAGTGCAGGGCTTTTCCCGATATTGCCTATTGGCTTACATTGACGCCCACTTGACTTATGGTTCTGTTACCGTCGATTTAGGGCTTGGGCACCTTTCCTGGAATTTAGCTCGGCTGAATCTGGAGAACTAGCGAATGAATATAATCTTGAGCTTAAGTAAAGAAGTAGTACCACATTCAGCGGTTACAATGCAACGGTTCCGTGCAATTCACTTGCGGCGGTGCTATGATTTATCTGAAGCCACATGCATAGGAAGCCCCCAGGCCACTTTAAAAGAAGTGCGTCAGTAACAAATTGATTACTCCAATACTTGATTAGGTCTTTACTGGCTGTGGGAAAGTGCATATAAAAGACCCCTTGCTGCTTATCGGAAAGAGTGGCCTATGTGGGGCCAGCAGGTTTCCTCCAAAGAAATGTGTCAGAATGAGCATATGTTTGAAGTCCAATAGCCGACGATAGGAAAAAATCAATGTGCTCTAGAGGCATTGTTAAATAAAACAAGCTTTACTTTTAAGGTTTTTACTGGATGAAGATTGTTAGATTTGTATATCCATCTTATTGTCTGATGAATCTAAACAGATATATCTATTTTTAGATTGGTCTCTATGATATGAGATCAACGCCACTTCATAATTATGCGAATTATAATTGATTATAATAATATAAATAACGAAGCATATACCGAGGTTTAATTATATTTATTACTATTGTACGATATTATAATGTATTAGGAGTCGCGCTTCCACCCTCATTCGGGGCGCGCGTATGGGGCACCACCTGTGTAGTGCCGAAACTTGTCTCACTCCTGTTATAATTAACTCAGCCCAACTCTGCTTTGTCTAACTTTATTGCCACAGTGGCTTTAGATACGATATTTTAACCTGGCCAGTATCTGTCAATCCTTTGTTCAAATGCCATACTATTTTAGGCCTCCACAACATAAAACGGGATGCTCTTTCCAACAGTGGTAACTCATCAATAAAACATTTGTCAGAAATCGCAAGGCCGTAGACAGCAACGCCGCCGCATAGTATCACATGTTGACCGTACGGTGGCCGTACGGTGGCCGTACGGTGACTTTAACCATGCGGTGGCCACAAGAATCCTTGTTGCGGCGGCGGCAAAAAACATATATGGGCGCTGATTGCCGTACAGACCCCATCTATGATTTGTGAACATTTCTACCACAGACCGCAACCACACGGTTGATAAAACTCCCATCCATAGACCACAGACCGTAGGACCGTACGGCGGCAGCATGATACGTGAACTAAGCATAAAAGCATAAAAGCGATACAAACAACCACACCAATTCAACAATCAAGCCAAAGCAGATCAATGATACACTGTGTCGGTGTTGCCATTCCTTTCCCTGTCCCCCCGCTGCCCCCCCCCCCAAACAAACAAACAAACAAACAAACACTGTAAACTCAGCCAGTAGCAGCCAACTAGACCCCAAAAAAACAATCTACAATGGAATGAGCCTGAAAATGATTCTAGTTGGATCCTACTGAGGTACATGATTAATCAATATTAACCTACTTACTAACTGAATAGGCCCCACCTGAGATTACCATGAACATAAGTTCAATCACAAAGGCCCACCCTACATCCCCATCACCCTTTCAACGAGTATGTTACTACTAGAAAGATAATCAGTTATGCCCCACCCCCTACTAACGCCTACCATACTAGTCTAACATAGTTACCTCCCCGCATATGTTTCTTTTTCGCTTATCTTGTTCTTTACCTATCATTCATGTACCGATGTTTTGCTTATTTTCCTGTAATTGTCTATCTGTATATTGTTGTAGATTTGTTTACTGTGTAGAGGCAATTGTGATTAGTGCTGGAAGACCAGTGCATTAGCACTGACAACATGGTATTCAGAGGAATAAAAACACTTGAACAAAAAAAAAAAAAAGCACTAAACCAACACCTGTTACAGGTCCATAATACGTCTAATTTAAACATTGAAAGATTACCATGGTCACATTAAAAAATTAACTTGGCTCATCCCTTCAATAAGCTAGACTATGGAAAGAACAACACCGAGGGCCATATGCAGGAGTCAGTGTTAGCGTGGTTTGGTGTTAGAGCCTATTACCGGTTAGCTATCACCGACGTCGTGAACTGTGTCAAGTCGTATGCAGGAGCACGTAACACTTTCATTATAGCTAAACGTGAATTTATTTATAGATTTGGGAAATCCCTCTGCGTCTGTAGCGATATATTACGCTTAAATATATTAAATGCGATCATATTTAACAGAATTAAATATGTAATAAGTGAAATTGAGGAAATTAACCCTAAATTCGAAGCAATATTAACTCTGCCGCTGTAAAAGCGGCGATATTAATATTTATATGTTCGAATCGATGAACGTAAAGTAAACAAATCGCCGCAGCCACCGCATCGACGTCGCTTTCCATACTGGCGGCGGCGGTTTGTTTACTTTCCGTTCGTCGATTCGAACATATAAATATTAATATCGCTGCCAATACGGCGGTAGCCTTAATAACGCTTCGGATTTAGGGTTAAATTGATCAAATTTCACTTATTGCGTATGTAATTCTGTTAAATATGACAGCATTGAATAGATTTGGGCCTAATAAACTCGCTAAACCTAATATTTTTTAGGGGTAACGTAACGCCGGTTAAACGTTTGGTGTTAGGCCTAACACTGACTCGTGCATACTATTTTTCGCCGCTAAACCGGAATTCCTGCCAAACACCGTTTTCCTCGTTAACACTGACTCCTGCATACGGCCCCATATGGCCAGCATGGGATTGCCTCTACATAAAACAGTCATGCGACCACTCCATATTCAAATATTCATCAGTTGGCTTGGAACTTTCATTTCCAGTCTGGCCCCATTAATAATATGAAGTCATTTCCAACGCTCTACTTTTTTTAATTTACAGTTGTTGGTTGGTTCTTGGAGTTTTATGTCCTGGCAACATCTAAAGTCATATCAGGACGGATACCGACTTATGACAGTGTGCACTCATAATGACTTTATAGTGCTGCCCCACTGGGAAATCAGGCTGCTGGCGCCATGACCCAATATCCCACTCAGTCATATTATCCTGACACTGAGCTAACCAGTCCATGTCTTATCCTATTAATGCCGAGTGCCAGGCTAGGAAGTGACAAGTATCAAGTTTATAAGCCTTTGGTTTGACTCGACCAAGAACTCCCGATCTCCCACCCGCGAGGCTAGTGCCCAGTTTTTATTTACGTTCTAACTATATTGTTATTACTTAGCATATAACAATTTTGGTGGGTAACCGAATTTGCCACGTGCTCAGGACTTCCAGTCTGGTCACATTAATAACATGAATTCACACCCATGTTTGTTTGGTGTTTCATTAAGACTGGGAGATCAGTCGCCTCGCGAGTGGTAATCTGTTATTCAGAGGAATAAAATCACTTGGGGATGAACAAAAGTATATGATGGCGGGTGGTATTCTATGTGCAACCACCATACAATAACATATTCAGAATATTGTGCCGTGAATAATTACAGTGCTAGTACTATGTTTGTCTCACCGGGTGTACCCTCACGCAAATCCTGATCAGGGAAAAAAACTGGCTATAGTTTTATGACGTGCATAGCTCATTGGAGCAATGCATTATGAATAGTGATACGTCACTGTGGAAATATGCGATGTATTTATACTTTCAACCCACTAGGTTCTTTTGTTTATTGCTTTACGTCCTAGCAACATCTAGGGTCATATCAGGACAGGTACTGACTTGTAACAGTGCACACTCATGGTGACTTTATAGTGCTGCCCCACTGGGAGACCAAACCACCAGTACCATGATCCGATATCCCACACATTATCCTGATACATTTTTATATATATTTTTTTTTATTGACGAGGTATTTACTCTGCTCATAACGTATAAGCTCCCATAAGGGTGCTTGTTTTCAACACTGGACAGCTGTGGTGCTGTCTTGATCTGTTCCTTTTCCAAGGAGTGTTTATACCCCTTGTCACACTACGACGTAACGAGCCAACGTGAGCCTAATGTGGTCATTTTTCGTCATTATGTTGGGTTACGTCATGATGACGTCAGAATGACGTTAGAATGACGTCGAGGTACATCACATTACGGCGTGTTACGTCGAGTTACGTCAAGGTTTTGGACATGTTCAAAACTTTCGACGTAGGTCGAACGTAAGGGTTTACGTTCGCCGTATGTTCTGTTCAAGTTCAGTGAACGTCAATGACGTTAAACGGACATTGTTTCAATGCTACTCACTACGTTCAACTATGTTCCACTACGTTGACCCACATTAAACCAAGTGCAAATGCCTACGAGGCTTAATGGGAAAGTCACGAGAACGTCTCGAGAACATCACGAGAACGTCACGAGAACGTGCATTCAACGTACGTTCAACGTCTCATGACATAGCTAACGTTACGTAACGTTCTTCTGGCGATGGAATAACGTTCATAACGTTCCGTGAGCGTAGTGACGTTGTCCTCTCTCAGTGATTGACGGTATCACTACGCTTTACCAACGTTACATTCTCGTCCACTATGCTGCATCCACGTTCAACTTGTGCTCAAATTTGCATACTACGCCGAGAAGTTCAACGTTCTTCACGTTCTCCCTACGTTGACGTCGTTACGTCGTAGTGTGACAGCCCCATTACCAGTGTATGCTTAGTTCAGCAATTTTGGTTGTTAGTAATAGCCTATGTTAGTATTTTTGTAATTTTCCAGTATTTTTGTCTAGTCTGAGTATGATACCTTAGCCTACTATGTACATCTACTTGGGTGACAAGCAGGCTTGTGGGAGAGGATCCCATTCCATTCAGATTTTTATATTTTTTTATTTGTTACATCATCCTTTCACCTAAACGCTGTCCTTAGATAGTACACTCGTGTGCTAGAACACACTCGGACCCTTTAGGACTGCGGCCAGGTGGGATGGCTGTGTTGTTTGCCTAAAATCGTTACCTGGCTATGCTAACCAGTCCTTGTCCTATCCTATTAATCCCGAACACCAGACTAAGTAACAACATGTATCAATTATATAACTCATCAGTTTGAGTCGGCTAGGATTCAAACTCCCCACCTTCTACAGGGGAAGCCAGCACTCTATCGATTAGTCGACCGCGTCCGGTTCCCACTAGGTTCTAGAGGTTTCTTAAATTTATTTATATGGATTCAATATTCTGGAATTTAAATATTTGACAGAGCGTCAGAGTTGGGGATTGGGGAGTTCAGGTATACCGCTAGATAAAAGATTCACCCCGTACTTACAGTACAGGGGTGAAAACCAACCCATTAGAAAAGCTGGCGAAGAATTTCGATATGCTGGGGAAATTAACTGAGCTGGTATATTCTTAATTTAAGAAGCACAATATATTCTTTATGTATGTCTTCATATTTACCCACTACTTTTGAGTTGGAAAATATAATAAAACATATACTTTAATGCAATTTAAAAGTGAAATTGACGGCGTTCTCTGGCTGCCATCTTGTCTTTTTGCATTCTCTCCCATTTCACCAACTCTGTGCTGATATAAGTAACCATTTGACACTGGTGCCTCTACTTCCTGTTCCATACTAAAGCTATTTTCGCCTGTATTTAGACTACGTTGTCGTTCACCCCTGTACTGGAAGTATGGGGTGAATCTTTTATCTAGTATACTACTAGTATTACGAAAGGGAATTACGTACACATATCTCAGCGGGTGATTGGGGGAAAATCAGGCTACTGCGTCACGTAAACACAGGTGGCGCCAGTGTTTCATTGTTTGCTGGTTGCTAGGCAGAAAAGCATGACGAATACCGTAACCTATGTTGAATGTAGGTTGTTTATTTATATTCCCATATGTGGCTTGCATTGTACATACGATACATTGTATTCTCATGGGTTAACACCATGGGCATTTAAATTGGAAAATCACTGAAGTGGGTGATATGCGTTTACCCACACATGGGCATTTAAGGGGTGGGCGTTTACGAGATATTGACCAAGTGGGGAATGGGCGTTAACCCACATATAGGCGTTAACCCACGAGAATACGGTATGTATATTGTTTTTTTTATTGTTTTTTGGTGATGAATTTATTCACCCTGCTCATAACGGATAAGTGTGTCAATACTTGTTTTCACCGCTGGGCAGCACTAGTCCAATTTATCCGTAAATATACCTGTGATAGTTTGCATCCTTTTAGGCTTACTATTTAAACTGTCACTTATTTATTGCTTTAACCTGGTCTTAACTGATACAGCTTGAAGTGTATTGAATAGAAAATGTATATTCAGTATCTTCCAAGTTCAAATCAAATAATTAGAGCCCGCCCCCTTACCTGCTAACTCCACCCATTCTTCTCGCCTTGCCTCGTATTGTCGATGTTACCACCATTGCTCAACCATTGCCCACCGTTGATTGATATTGAACAGTGCCCTTAATTGGACCTGAGAAGGGGGCTTGGATTCATAATACACAGCCTGCCAGCTGGGATCCTATTGAAATTATTGGCCCCTCCGAGGTGGCTTGAATGTGAGCAGTGGTCCTTTGGTCATACATAATCTCAACAGAAGCACTCAACTACTGTAAAACCTCTCTAAATCGACCGACCATGGGACTGACTTTAAATGGTCCATTTAGGGAGGTGGTTGGTTTAGGGAGTTTTTTTAATCATTACCTCAGTGTCAGGATAATGTGACTGAGTGGGATATCGGGTCATGGTCTGATTTCCCAGTGGGGCAGCACTATTAAGTCGCCGTGAGTGTGCACCGTTACAAGTCGGTACCCATCATGATATGACCTTAGACTTTGCCAGGATATGTATGGGAGATCGTTTGGGACCCAAATAAAGCGATCAATATAGGGGAGTGGTCGATCTGTTGTGGTGGTCGGTTAGAGAGGTTTTACTGTATATTGCAATAAACCAACACGCCTCTAGGTTCTGCATGAATGGCAATCAGTGAATGCACCGTTTGAACTGTGACACTGGTTAATTGCAACGCCACGTTGTATATAACCCCCCCCCCCTCCCCCACCCCCCACCTGCCCACCTCCACAGCTGTCATATGCAAAATAAGTTGGTTGGTTGTTGGAGTTTTAGGTCCTGGCAATGTCGAAGGTCATATCAGGATGTGTACCGACTTGCGACAGTACACACTCATGGTGACTTGATAGTGCTGCCCCACTGGGAAATCAGGCCACTGGCACCGATATCCCACTGTCATATTATCCTGACACTAACCAGTCCTTGCCCTATCCTATTAATGCCAAGTGCCAGGCTAGGAAGTGACAAGGAAGTGATAAGTCATTGGGTTGAGTCGACCGGGAACCGAACTCCCAATCTCCCGCACGCGAGGTTCGCGCTATACCGATTCGGCCACCGCGCCTGGGAATTTACTCAGAGGGGAGGGGAGGGGAGTAGGGATTTATTCAGAAGGATGGGTTGAGGTGGGGGGGGGGGGGGGATGTCCTCAGAGGTGGAGGGGGAGGGGGGTTGAGAATTTACTCAGGTATTCAGTAAAACTCCACAGATCGACCACTCCTCTATACCGATTGCTTTTATTTGGGTCCCAACAATACCAACAATACCATTGTAACCATAAGCTAACTCCCTAAACCTGGACCACTGGAAGTCGGTCCCAAGGTCGGTCTATTTTGAGAGATTTTACTGTATGTGCATAAAAGTAGCGGATAAGTCTGTATGGGGTTGAACGGACGTTTAAGGAATTTATTTTGGTTAAATCAGCTAGGCAGCATTATTCGCTGCGAGGTATCTGCAGGCGACGGTGGCGCCACCCACCAGCTGTATATAACCGGGCTTTGCTCAGCTCGGCCACTTTTCCGCTGAAATTTATATATATATATATGTATATATATATATGGATAATGATAAGACCGGTATCGCGTATAATAAGATCTGGAGTGCCTCCCCCTCCAACTATGCGGGTGTGTGTGTGTGTGTGTGGGGGGGGGGGGGTTCCGGCATGCACCGCTCACCCCCCTGCACGGGGCGTGACACTCCACTCGATCGAAAGTTTTTTTTTATATACCGCCAAGTCATGTCGCACTACTTGTTTCCTCTATCATTGCATACATGTTTCATATATATCCACTAATGGAAAAATTATAATATATATATAATAAATATATATTTATATATATATAGATATATGTGAAATATAAGCTTAATGTGAATACAAATTGCTTTGATGCTTTTTCTTATTTATTTCTTATTTCTTTCTTATTTACAACTACGTATACGATTTGCTCCGGGGCTATTGGCGCCACCGTCACTTCCGGTGCCGATCCGCCCCAAAATCGCCAGTTCACTTTTCTATTAGTATTTGATGATGTTTTGTACTCCGTCCCTCCTCCAGGTGTGTTCCTGATCCCCTAATACACGCTGATTGCCTTACCCCGTCTTTCCTCCATGTGCGTCCCTGATACCCTACTATGTGCTGATTGCCTTACCCCGTCCTTCCTCCAGGTGCATTCCTGATACCTTACTATGTGCTGATTGCCTTACCCCGTCCTTCCTCCAGGTGCGTTCCTGATACCTTACTATGTGCTGATTGCCTTACCCCGTCCCTCCTCCAGGTGCGTTCCTGATCCCCTACTATGTGCTGAATGCCTTACCCGGTCCTTCCTCCAGGTGCATTCTTGATCCCCTACTATGTGCTGATTGCCTTACCCGATCCCTCCTCCAGGCACGTTCCTGATCCCCTACTACGTGCTGATTGCCTTACCCCGTCCCTCCTCCAGACACGTTCCTGATCCGCTACTATGTGCTGATTGCCTTACCCCATCCCTCCTCCAGGTGCGTTCCTGATACCCTACTATGTGCTGATTGCCTTACCCCGTCCTTCCTCCAGGTGCGTTCCTGATACCTTACTATGTGCTGATTGCCTTACCCCGTCCCTCCTCCAGGTGCGTTCCTGATCCCCTACTATGTGCTGAATGCCTTACCCGGTCCTTCCTCCAGGTGCATTCTTGATCCCCTACTATGTGCTGATTGCCTTACCCGATCCCTCCTCCAGGCACGTTCCTGATCCCCTACTACGTGCTGATTGCCTTACCCCGTCCCTCCTCCAGACACGTTCCTGATCCGCTACTATGTGCTGATTGCCTTACCCCATCCCTCCTCCAGGTGCGTTCCTGATACCCTACTATGTGCTGATTGCCTTACCCCGTCCTTCCTCCAGGTGCGTTCCTGATACCCTACTATGTGCTGATTGCCTTACCCCGTCCCTCCTCCAGGTGCGTTCCTGATACCCTACTATGTGCTGATTGCCTTACCCCATCCCTCCTCCAGGTGCGTTCCTGATCCCCTACTATGTGCTGATTGCCTTACCCCGTCCCTCCTCCAGGTGCGTTCCTGATCCCCTACTATGTGCTGATTGCCTTACCCCATCCCTCCTCCAGGTGCGTTCCTGATCCCCTACTATGTGCTGATTGCCTTACCCCGTCCCTCCTCCAGGTGCATTCCTGATCCCCTACTATGTGCTGATTGCCTTACCCTGTCCCTCCTCCAGGTGCGTTCCTGATACCCTACTCGATCTGCGTGTTGATGGGTGCAGTCCCCATGTTCGTGCTCGAGATCGCCATTGGGCAGTACACCTCACAGGGAGCCATCACCTGCTGGGACCTCGTCCCCATATTCAAAGGTAGGTCAGCGGCGGCTGTTTCAAACTTTGTTAATTGCAGACGACAGTAAATTGGCAACACGCAACAGTTATGGAACTAGCAGATAACAGTTGATGTTCCGCCTGCTTTAAAACAAAATTCCTAACAATTCTTTGCATAATTCACAGAGGCGGGGATGGGAATAACATTTCCCATTACGAATAACTTGGCCATATTTGGTCATTCCTGGTCACATGACCATCGGCTAGGAAAAGAGAAATTCCATATAAAGCCTTCTTCCATTGTTGTCATCACACACAACAGAAGTAATTTGCTCATATTTGGTTCATTTCGCGGTCACGTGACCATAATTCCATATAAGGCCTTCCACTACCTATATCATCATCTGTCAAATCCAAATCTCACATGCTGGAGATCGGGAGGTCGGTTCCCGGTCTAGTCAAACCAATGACTTATAAAATGGATACTTGTCACTTCCTAGTCTGGTGCTCGGCATTAATAGGATAGGGCAGGGACTGGTTGGCTCAATGTCAGGATAAAATGACTGAGTGGGATATCAAGTCATGGTGCTGGCGGTCTGATTTTCCAGTGGGGCAGCACTATAAAGTTGCCATTAGTGCGCACTGTCACAAGTCGGTACCCGTCCTGATATGACATTAGATGTTGCCAGGACATAAAACTCCAACAACCAACCAACCAATCCTCACCTCTGTGATTTGTGGATAGATCATTAGATGACAGTAATTGACAGCAGACGACTTTCATTCAGCCAGCAGACGCAGGTGGAGTCGCGGCTGTTTCTATTCTTTAGTTACTGCAGACGACCGTGATTGACAGAAGGCAGCAGTTAAAGAACCAGCAGACGACACTGCTTTTATTCAGGATTTTTAGTATGTAGACGACAGGTATTGATTGACAGCAGGAAAAAGTGATTGTGTCAGCAGATGACATCGTTTGCGTGAGACCAGAGTTAGTGAAATCAGGCGTCTGTAACTTAGTTAGGTGCGAACTGACGACACTCAGGGCGTAATCGATTAATCAACTCGAGTCACCCGAGCCACTTTTTCGCGCATGCGCACATCCTACAGACTCGGGTCGAATAATCAAATACGCTTCTCCGCGCTTGGGGTGTAAACAATTTTTTTTTTTTTAAACCCAATAAAAATACAGCAACATAGGATTTAAAGTATTTTATGATGGCCTAGTTTAGCTAGATTTCCATTTCATTAATCTAAGTTATTTAAAAAAAACAACATGTATGACTGGTACTGGTAGCTGTTATCCTGCAGGACAGTACCAGCACAAATGTGACGTCATCCCTCGTAGCCAACCCCAGCTATGAGGTGGGTTACTTGGGTCGGATCGTTCTGCACACGGCACAAGTATTTGTCGACTCCACTCGCGGTGTTCGATTTGAAATTCTGATGACTCGGGTCACTCGAGTCGCCCGGGTCATGTTAATCGATTACAGCCTCAGTGATTACAGACGTACCTAGCGACATCAGACGAATACTATCACTAATGCCTACTAGTACTACTAATAATACTATTGATAGCAGCAGACAACATTTTAAGAGCTTGGTTCAGTACACACAATTGCTCACGAATTCATCTTATGTGCATCAGTCCTCATGCAGAAGCATTTGGGTAACAATTCCTTGCAGTAGCAGTCAAACTGTGAACTTACAAAATGGGGGACATACGATTTTGTGGTTCAAGCAATTGCCGTTGGTGTCGCCACTACAACCTTGGGCCTAAACTGAGAGTCCACCCATCAGTGAGCCATACGTTTAGCATGGCAACCTAAGAGTTATCCCATCTTGTTATGACCTTACATGTTGCCAGGATGTTAAAATACAAACAAGCAAAGGACTACACATTATAAATCTGCTTGTTGTTCGCCTGTAGAAGTGCCCAACTACTGCATATCTAGGTGCTGCTATGACCTTTAGTTGGGGTGATCTGGGGGGGGGGGGCGTTAATATGGGTATTCCGAGTATTGCTGGTTCCTCAGGAAGGACTGCAGCTGGGACCCATAATAGGGTATAGTCAGTATAATAGAACCTGTTACTACTGACCGATTGGGCAAGTGGGACAAAAAGTGACTGTCCTACCCTGCATTGGCATATTAAAGCTGAATAGTCCGCTGAAAAC
Source organism: Branchipolynoe longqiensis (assembly GCA_030323885.1). Classification (NCBI taxonomy): domain Eukaryota; kingdom Metazoa; phylum Annelida; class Polychaeta; order Phyllodocida; family Polynoidae; genus Branchipolynoe; species Branchipolynoe longqiensis. The sequence goes on along the minus strand of CM059191.1, from coordinate 48,619,388 downwards.
ATCACATTTTCAAAGCCAAAACAATTATCTAGATTTGATCGTACATATCTAACTTAGATACTGGTGCACTTATTAAGCAGTTCTCCCCACACAGAAGGGCATATTAAGTCAATTTAATAGAACTGGGATTATAATACATATCCGTTGCATATCCATTGATATCTGTTGATATCGATGCCTTACTCCGTCCCTCCTCCAGGTGCATTCCTGACCAGGACCTTCTGTTACTGCAGAAGCATATGGTGTCAGAGTTTTGGCATATGTGCCAAAATAAATTGTGGATGTTTGCATTTAAAATATCTCAAAAGTTAGCCATTTAAAATAAAAGTTATTTCAAACTAAAACAAGGGAGATTATAGCGATGAGCCTAATATATTTATCTCAGAAAAATACAGAAACTCAAAATCATCGGACTTTGCAACTTTAAAACATGCAATACAAAATGACGTCAGCTGCGTTTCCTTGCTTCCTTCTGCGCAGGTGTCGGCTATGCCACCCAGCTGGTTCTCTTCCTGCACAACATCTACTACAACGTCATCATGGGGTGGAGTTTCTACTACCTGTTCGCCTCCTTCACCAGCGTCCTGCCCTGGTCCAACTGCGACAACGACTGGAACACGGAGATCTGTCGGAAGGAGTCTTACTTCTACTCCAACATCAACGCCTCCGTCAAGGACTCCATCCGCAACAACACCGATTTCGGCGACGACCTGCCACCTGGTGAGGTGGCGCAGTACAACGACTACATGACCGAGATCAAAGACTACCTGGGAAGGAACGTGACAGCTGTGGACCTGGCGATGATCAATGGAACCATTGTGGCCGTCGATCCGGTCACAGAGTATTGGCAGTGAGTATTTTGGGGGGAGCGGGGTGTAGCTCAGGTGGTAGCGTGTCCACCTTTGAAGGTGGTGGTCATTCTATCGATCCTGTTCAGTGGTCCCATTTTCAGTTTGGGCTATTATATGTTCCAATCAGTGGTCCACAACTGGTTCAACACAGGCTTTGGTATGTGCTGTTTCTGTCTGTGGGCACGTGCATATAAAAGATTCCTTGATGCTTATCGGAAAGAGTAGCCTATGTGGTGGTAGTAATATGTCAGAATTAGCATATGTTTGACGTCCAATAGCTAATGATAAAAATCAATGTGCTCTAGAGGTGTCATTAAATAAAACAAGATTTACCTTTTAATAAGTCGGTTTATGCTTACAATTACATACATACAGGCAATGCACTTATAGTTATACTCAGGGTAGGTTCACAACCATATAATATGTGGCTTGTACAGGATCCAGGTCATGGCAACCAAAGTCGTCGGGTTCTAAAAAAAAGGAAATATTGTCTCTAGAGCAGGATTTGAACCCACATCTAATGCATTCCGGGCTAGTGTGCTACCCATTTTACCACCTAGGCTCCTTGATGTCATCACTCTATCCACGCCTACTTGTGTATGTGGTTCCTTACCTGTGACAGTGAGAGGTCAGTGCAGACTACTACAGTTAGCACACTAGCCACAGAATGACAAAGAAGTGTGGGTTCGAATCCTGCTCATTTTCCATTTATATCACCCCCATGACACTGGTTTCCGTGACCAGGATCCTGTGCAGCTGTGTGTGGTATGGTTGTTGAACCTACCTGTGTATATGTAAGTGCATTGCCTGCCTGAATGTATGTATTTGTGAATATTAAATAACTTAGGTATGTAAAGTGCCTGTCAAACTATGGCGGATTGAGCAAAGGACAGAACCGGACAAAGAATATTCTAGTCCGGTGTTATTCAGACTTGGAAATGTATTGATTATGTAACGGACGGGTAACGGACGGGTAGCAGATGGGTAACGGATGGTTAACGGACGGTAACGGATAATAACTGCATAGCTCAGTCCGGCGCAATCTGCTACAAGTTTTGTGCATGCTCAAAACTTGTAATAGATCGGGCCGGATATCACCGGATATCACCGGATATAGAATGGATATGCAATGGACACAAACCAGACTTTGCCGGATATCAACAGACTTTGTTCGGTTTCTTTCCGTTTCCCCAATCTGGTGATGTGTGACAGAGCCTTAAACCATTTAAGAGACTTTCAATTACAGGGGGACAAGTGTAGTAATCGGCACTGGCCTCTTACTTTAGCCACATATGCAAAGAGGCTTGAATAAAATAATTGCATCAGGAAGGCTAGATAGTGTGATGGTTAGTATGCTAGACCCAGTATGACAAGAAGTGTGGGTTCGAATCCTGCTCTAGGCACAATATTTCCCATTGTCAAAAGTAATGTACTGTGTTCACAAAATGGGTTTAGTGCATCAGTCATGGAAAATCACGCGAATATGGGTATTTTGATTGAAAAATATCTTGGAATTTTGTAATATTTCACTACACAAGAGATTTAATTTTATGTAAGTAAATTAAATTTTTGGTCAGCGTATTATAATTATGAGTTAAATATCGGTCAGGTGTTAGTTTGAAAACAGTGAGGTTTAAATATTAATAATGTCAGCGGGTGCAGGAGCCATGGAGTGCCTGGATTTCTGCTAGTTCAGTACACAGCTCTAGCTAATTCACGGCGCAATGTGATTGGCCAACACCTCCTTCAGTTATCGCAATCTAATCGGACGCGGTGGCTGAATCGGTAGAGCGCAGGCTTCCCATGCGGACAGTCGGGAGTTGGAATCCCAGCCGAGTCAAACCAATGACCTTTAAAATTTATATTTTTCATGACCCAGCACTACTGCCACTCGGCATTAATAGGATAGAATAAGGACTGGTTTGCACAGTGTCAGGATAATATGACTGTGTGGGATATCAGGTCATGGTCCCGGCGGCCTGGTCTCCCAGTGGGGCAGCACTATAAAGTCACCATGAGTGCGCACTGTCACAAGTCGGTACCCATCCTGATATGACCTTAGATGTTTACTAGGGCGTAAAACGACAAACAAACAAACCGCTTCTGTTATCCTCAGACGCAAAGTGCTGGCCATCTCAGACGGGGTGGAGCATCTCGGGATCATCAAGTGGGACTTGGCTCTTTGCCTCCTGCTCGCCTGGATCGTTGTCTACTTCTGCATCTGGAAGGGAATAAAATGGACGGGAAAGGTAAGGTCCACATGTCCACATATTTATTTTGTTGTTGATAAATGATGATTTTATTCAGCAAATAAAGGTGTTTTTTTTTCAGCGCCGAGGCATTGGTCTTCCGGCCATGTTATGTTACATTCATTCACATATATAATAGTCGAAAATCAACAAGAGTTTCTATGAACATTGAACTCTCTTCATTTGTGTAACCATTTTGGGCCCTTTTTACTCGCAGATCATGTACGTGTCTATCGCATTTGAACTGTTCATTTGTGTAACAATTTTGGGCCCCTTTTACTCACAGTTCATGTACACAGCTCTACCATTTTGAACTGTTCATTTGTGTTACCACTTTGGGCCCCCTTAACCCACAGATCATGTACACAGCTCTAACATTTTGAACTGTTCATTTCTGTGACCAATTTGGGCCCCCTTAACCCACAGATCATGCACACGGCTCTAACATTTTGAACTTTATATTTGAGTAACAATTTTGGGCCCCTTTTACTCACAGTTCATGTACACAGCTCTACCAATTTAAACTGTTCATTTGTGTAACAATTTTAGGCCCCTTTTACTCACAGTTCATGTACACAACTCTAATAATTTAAACTGTTCATTTGTTTGACCACTTTGGGCCCCTTTTACCCACAGATCATGTACACGGATCTAACATTTTGAACTATTCATTTGTGTGACCACTTTGGGCCCCTTAATCCACAGATCATGTACACAGCTCTAACATTTTAAACTGTTCATTTGTGTGACCAGTTTGGGCCCCCTTAACTCACAGATCATGTAGACAGCTCTAACATTTTGAACTGTTCATTTGTGTGTCCACTTTGGGCCCCTTTTATCCACAGATCATGTATGTGTCGACCACGTCTCCCTACTTGTTCATGTTCATCCTGCTCATTCGCGGTGTCACCCTGCCTGGGGCAGTGAACGGCATCAAGTACTACCTGTACCCAGACATCAGCAAGCTCACATCAGCCAAGGTGAGTCAGCCACATGATTGGTTGTTGGTTCACATCCTAGCAACACCTAAGGTCATATCAGGACGTTTGAAATAATGTTTGATAGAATCAAATGAAGAACACATTCATATGTAATTAAGAGCAGAGTGGGATGTAGCTCAGGCGGTAGAGTGTCCACCTGTGAAAGTTTGGGTCATCCGATCGAATCCTGCTCAGTGGACCCATTTGTAGTTTGGGCTATTTTCCATTCCAATCAGTGCTCCACAACTGGTTCATCAAAGCCTGTGGTATGTGCTCTAATGTCTGTGGGAAATTGCATATAAAAGACCCCTTGCTGCTTATCGGAAAGAGTAGCCTATGTGGTAGCAGTGGTCTTCCTCTAAAGAAATGCATGACCAAATGTTTATAGTGCTACCGTAGTGGGAAACCAGGCTGCCAATACCATGACCCAATATCCCACACTCACATTATCCTGATAATGTGCTAAGCAGTCCTTGTCCTATCCTAGGTAGTGTCAAGTATCAATTTTACAAGTCATCGGCTCGACTCGGCTGGGATTCGAATTCCCGACCTTCCACATGAGAAGCCTGCGCTCTACCGATTCGGCCACCACGTCCAGTGACAATGTTTATTGTCCATGAACTGATATAGCATGCTCAGGGTTTGTTAGCGATAGCCGATGAAGCATCTGTGTGTTTGAAGTAGCCTTTCACCCACATCATATTTCGATCAGACGGGATGGCCGAATGAGTTGAGCGTCCGTCTCCCGTGTTGGTAATGGTATATCGTGGGATTAAAACCAACGGGTTAAAACCCTGGTCAAACCAGTCAAACCGAAGACTTAAAAATTGATACTTGTCGTTTCCTTGCCAGGCGCTCGGCATTACTAGGATAGGGCAAGGACTGGTTGGCTCCATGTCAGAATAATTTGACTGAGTAGGATATCAGGTCATAGTGCTGGGCACCTGGTCTCCCAGTGGGGCAGCACTATAAAATCGTCATGAGTGCGTACTGTGACAAGTCAGTACCCGTCCTGATATGACCTTAAATGTTGCCAGGACATAAGACTCCAACAACCAACCAACCAACATCATGATTATTTCATAAGGGGCAGTGGGAAGACAACCATTAATGGTTACACCGCTCCTGCAATTTCTATTGTCAACAGAATAATATGTTTGTGGAATAATGTATAGAAATTGTGAATAAAAAAAGTCTTAATGTCTTAATGTCATATTTCCCATTGCTCCGAGCCGTGCTGGTGATCTCACTGCTTAACACCTGTGAACAAACCTTCCGTTGATTACAGGTGTGGTACGATGCAGCATCACAGGTGTTCTTCTCCTACTCGATGTGTCTAGGTTCACTCACCGCTCTCGGCAGTTACAACAAATTCAACCACAACTTCTTCAAGTAAGAACCTCTTCTCACACATGTGTAGAGTGGGGGATGCGCACAACTGGAAACCTCATAACTAGAGAAGGACTCGAACCCACACTTCTGACATTGCGAGTCGAGCGTCCTAGCCATTAGACTATCTAGGTTCCCTGATTCAATCACTATACTACTCATGTCTACATGTCTGTGTGGCTCTTTGCCTGTGATATATATATATATATATATACACACAGTAAATATATATCTATATGAGCCTGTCTCAAAAGGTGATAACTCTTCTTTTTTCTGTCCATTGTAACGATTGACACAAAACAGCATAGAAACAGCTACACTGAAAACATAAGGACATTTGCTTCAAATCAATATGTATTCTATTGGGATTATGAAACACCATGTAAAAGGCAAATCAGTTTATCCTGAGCAAATGCATAAGCAGATAGTATGTTGATCGTTACAATGAACAAAGTTTTGGTCCCATCTTGCTTAGCACCTTTTGAGACAGTCTCATATATATATACATACACAGTAAAACCTCCCTAACCGACCACCTCCACAGATCAATCACTCCCATATATCGATCACTTTCTTTCGGTCCCAACAATATCATTGTAACCATATTCTAACTCCCTAAACCGACCACCTCCCTAAGTGGACCACTTAAAGTCGGTCCCGAGGTAGGTTGATTTAGAGAGGTTTCACTGTACATCCATACATGCATACATACATACATACATACATACATACATACATACATACATACATACACACACATAGGCATACATACACACATAGGTCTAGATACATACATGCATACACATTATGTAATTGTGGTAGTAATTACTTGCCCATGCTGTTATGTATGAAGCCATGGATGTATAACCTCTGTCTGTGCATGTTGACCTATTCCTGCTATTATCGCTCACCTCGTACAAAGACTTGTTATCAGACAAAGGTCAGCGTGCTACTTCCTTTAGATTACCCGTGCTTAATTGTCAGATAAAAGCATACACTTTTCTCAACCAAAATAATTGAGTATTTGTTGCTGCATAGAAGGGAATACTATGTCAATTTAATAGAACTTATTACTGCTGAAGTCTATAGGGTCAAGCTTTTGACAAAGTATGCTTACAAACAGACAAAAAATACATGCAGTAGATAGCTACACAACAACTGAAAGTGACAAAACAAGGGGAACCACAAGACTATTACTGTCTAGCGGTGAAAACAAGTCATTAGACTTAACCGTTATGGGCAGCATAAATACACCATTACCAAAAAAAAGAAAAAAGTACACCAACATTGATTTGGCATGTTTACACCTCAAATATCTCCGAATCGGTAGAGCACAGGCCTCGCGTGCGGAAGATCGGGAGTTCACAAGTTCGTTTCCCAGTCGAGTCAAACCAATGACTTAAAAATTGATACTTGTCACTTCCTAGCCTGGTGCTCGACATTATTAGGATAGGGCAAGGACTGGTTAGCTCAGTGCCAGGATAATGTGACTGAGTGGGATATCGGGTCATGGTGCCGGCGGCCTGATTTCCTAGTGAGACAGCACTATAAAATCGCCATGAGTGCGTACTGTCACAAGTCAGTACCCGTCCTGATATGACCTCAGATGTTGCTAGGACGTAAAACAACAACAAACAAACAAACAAACCAAAGTTAGTAATTTTAAAGCACAGTTACTTCAAACGAAAGTAAGGTAGAGTTAAAAAAATTTGCCTCAAATATGTCTCTCAGAAAATGACAGAAATTCAAAACCATCGGACTATGCAACATTAAACACAGACGAATTGTGCCGTGGCACTGGCTAGTTGACCGTTGCTCTTCTAGATATATGTTCAGTGGAGAACAGATTGCCCGTTGGCTCGTCGACGCAGTGGTAAGCTAGACCGGCCTTAATTAAGTCCTGCCCTGGTGCCACACGAGGAAATAGTAAAATAGATCTGCGGGAAATAGTAAAATAGAGCTCAGCTAATTCGCAAGGACCGCTGTTGTCAACAATTCATCGATCATTTGCACTGTAAATAAATAATTGCCTTCTTAAAGATTTACCAACTCCATGCACTAACTTAGTAACATGTCTAATCTAAATAAAATGGTTTCTTTTAAATAATAATAATAATAATGATACTAAGATGAATTCATACATTAGATAAGATTAAGAATAATAATGTCTTATCGTATTTATAAGTATTTGTTGACATTGGACACTGCACTTGGTTGCTATGGCAATGGTTTTATTTGCCAATGCTTTGCTCTGTATTTTATTAACACTCTATATTGCTCTAACTGTATTTAGTCTGTAGCGACATTTTCCATTACGACAAGAATACTATTGTCAGTGTCTAGAATAGAATTGTCAGTGCCTCGGCACTGACAATGTGTTATTGAGAGGAACAAAACCACTTGAACAACAACAACAGCAACATGCCATTTTGTTTGGTCCATCAAGCATCATTGACTGGCCTGGCTAATGTGCTCTTTGCTCAACCTTACGGCAACGACTGCTGACCTTTGACCTTTGACCTTTGCTTATCACCGCAGAGACAGCATACTGTTCGCCCTCATTAACTCGGGAACCAGCTTCCTGGCCGGTTTCATTATCTTCGCCGTGCTCGGTTTCATGGCGCACGTGCATCAAGTCAGTATCGACCAAGTGGCCGAGTCAGGTGAGTGATTAGATAAAACATTCACCCCGTACTGCAGTAGCCTGAGTAGGGGTGAAGAACAACCCTATATAAAACTCTAAAAGCTGGCGAAAAATATCTACATGCTGGGTAAATGAAACGAACGGATAAATTCTTAATTTAAGAAGCTAAATATATTTTTCACATATATTTGAATATTTACTTGCTACTTTTGATTCACAAAATATAATAAAACATGCATAATATAATAAAACAACTTCAAGTGAAATCGACTGCATTCTATGGTCGCCATTATGACTATTTGCATTCTCGCTTATTTCACCAATTCTTTGTTGATATAAGTAGCTATTTGATACTGGAATCAGAGATTCCACTTCCTGTTCCATAATAAAGCTATTTGCGCCCATATTTAGACTACGTTGTCATTCACCCCTACTGCAAGTATGGGGTGAATCTTTTATCTAGTGAGTAACATACAATCCTTCTCTGAACAAATCTTCTGTCACAACAACAGTTTTTTTTGTTTTATCCCAATTAAAAGTGTCAATACTAATGTGTAATTCGCAAATTCTTAGTGCTTAAAAAATACAAAAACTTTTATTATTTAAAGTCACTGACCGACTCGACTACCTACCAGGAATAACATCAGTCATTCTTCCCCACCCATCCACTCCTTGAGTCTTAAAATCTAAATTGGTTGAGCACAATTGGAGCTGTCAGTGCATTTCCCCAGTAACCTTTATGGCTGGCTCTTTAAAGGCGTTTGTTATAGTCCACTGAGATGACAAATGGACTCCAAATGTAATATAGGAATGATGTCATGGGTGGGATTCCCTCCTCATATGACCGAGAGGGGTTCCCCAGAGATTGGGGGACCACTTTTGCTTTGAAGCATCCCATTGGAAGAGAATGCAAAGAAAAATAAGGGAATCCAACCTGTGACGTCATTCATACATTACATAATGGGAGGGCATACATCATACCTACCCCCCCACCATGTTTGGCTGCATAAACTTAAAAACTAAGCAATGGTGTGCTTGAAGAGCATTAGTCTGAGTACAGCTCCAGACTCAGGGGCCTATACTGAATATCTTTAAGTACAATCAAGTATGGTCACATCCAAAAACATACTGTTATGATATCAGGTTATCTTGTAACAGTAATAGGGGAGATAAGTAGATGCAAACAGAGGAAGGTAGAAAGTAATAAGACGACAACCTAGTATTATAATCTACAAGGGTGGTGCCGTATTTCGCAATTATTTAATGTTTTTAAATCACACAAAAATATATGTAACATATTATAGTTGGAATTGTACATGTTATTCTCAACATGCACAATTCACGGGGTGGAGGTGGGGCCAACGCGAATGGCTATGGTGGCACAATCTGCAGGGAAACGCTGGAACTAACACCCACCGGCCCCGGCTCCCCCACACCGGCCCCAGCTCCCCCACACCGTCTGGCAGATCCAACACAAACTAGCGGCCGTCCACCACCTCCAGGGCTGCAATGGCTCCACCCTTTCGGTAGTCAAATTTCCCACCGAAACGGTCACAGGACTGAACCCTGCCAGGTTCAAACCACACAATCGCCTAAGCACCCAGGGTTTGAGCCCCACCCACCTGACCTTGACATTTTGAACCTTGACCGTTGACCTTGATGACCTTTGAACTGATTGATCGATGTTACATAATGCAAATTTGGCCTTAAGCCCTTCTATCTATCATGCTCTGAATAAAACCACTATATCCACACATTCTCTCCGCCTTTCGTGAATTATACAGAGCATAGACATTTGATCTTTTTTAGTTCTTTATGGGTGATCATTTTGTGATTTACATTGAACCGTTGCACTTACGGGAATCTTCTCCCTCTTTAATTCATACAGTCAACTGTTGCACTAACATAGATCTTCTCCCTCTGTAGATTTTCAGGAATGATCATTGCGTGGTTTATTTACATTCAACTGTTGCACAGACGTGATCTTCTCTCTTACTCTTTAGTTCTTGCATGATTTACATTAACTTCTGCACTGACATAGATTTTCTCCTCCTTTAGTTCTTCGTGAACAGTCATTACCTGATTTACACTAACAGCTGCACTGACGTAAATCTTCTCCCTCTTTATTTCTTCATGAAGAATCATTGCATGATTTACATTACCCTGACTGAGGTAGATCTTCTTTAGATCTTCACAAACAATCACTGGCATTACCTCTTTTGACCTCAACTCTGTTGCTTGTTCCTTGCAGGCCCCGGGCTGGCCTTCATCGCTTACCCAAAGGCAGTTGCTGAGCTCCCTGGCGCCCCCTTCTGGTCAATCCTCTTCTTTGTCATGCTCATTCTTCTGGGTCTGGACAGCCAGGTAAGTGCCCTGCCCCCGGCCCCCCACACGTTCTTGTGTAATCCAGCTTCTAGTGTTTGAGTATGCGGGTATGCAGGTATTGTCGGTATAGCAATACCTCAGGGAGTCATTGACGCCCCTGCCCTGCAGAGTTGTAAACCACTGCCTTGTGGTACAGGTTCTCGACAGAACTGAAGGCTAAGGGAGCAAACCCTAAACAGAAAACCATGTCACTGTGGCAGCATTAAAGGCGGTTGATGTATGGAACTCCCAACATCTCCCGACCAGCCACTGCAGGGACAAATAGTTTTGCGACTGTCTTGACATGTTCTTGCCAGTGTGAAACCTCTATTTGCTCCCCAAGAGAGTGCCGCTGGTACCTTGCAAAAGCAAGCAGCACTTCAACACTTTTGCAGGCAGCTTTCATGAAATGTACAACCGCACTGCAACTCTCACAGCAGTGAGCTAAATGGAGAGCGGCAGTCAAGTAATGAAAGCAGTCTTTGTCGCATCGCGACCGACAGCATGATGATGATGATGATGATGAGTGTTTGAGTTCTGAGTTCCACTTGTCCTTCAAGAAAGACTGGGTCGCAGCTTCAGCTTACACACTGGAACATGGGGATGATTCGCCTCCCAATCGTATCAGGACCAGACGGGATGGCCGAATGAGTTGATCGTCCATCTCCCATTTTGGTAGATCGTAGGATTCGACATGCGTTCGAACCATGGTTGAGTCAAACCAACGACTTAAAAATTGATAGACCAGATGGGATGGCCAAATGAGTTGAGGGGGAAACACCACCCGCCAGAACCAATGCTACGTATACAAGCATGGTTTGGGCGTGGGCCGGCCCTCAATGCTGCAGTTCTGCAGCCAGTGACCGCTGGGTCACAAACGCCCCCCAATAAGTAATGGGCCGGCCGACCACCTAAATTATCCATGCTATGTATACCACGGACAGTGCATAATTCACGCAATATTGATTACGACCGTGGATGGGCCAGCACCAGTGCCAGCGCATGTGCATGTGCAAGGCGAGTGGCGGGGACTCGGAGAGATACAGGCTGTGACGAAGCCAAGATAGGTTTAATGATGTAGCTTCTACCAACTCCACCGGCCGGTAATCAGCGCGTTAAAGCTGCATAGTCCGATGAAAACAACAAATTTTCAAAACCAAAACATTTATCTAAATTTTATTCTACATATCTATCTTAGATATTGGTTTCCACATGGAAGAAAATACTGAGGCAATTGAATAGAACCCATTACTGCAGAAGCCTATGGGCTCAGAGTTTTGGCATGCTTGCCAATATTAATTTGGCATGGTTGCACTTCAAATATCTAAAAAGTTAGCCACTTAGGATAAATGGTACTCAAACTGAAGTAAGGTACATTATAACAATCAACTTATTGTATTTATCTCAGAAAATGTCAAAAACTAAAAACCATTGGACTATGCAACTTTAAGCAACCTGTGTTGAAAATAAATGGGGCGCAGAGGTAGTTGACCCACTCCAATGTTGGTTGGTTGGTTGTTGGAATTATACGTCTTGGCAACATCTATGATCATGTATGAGGACGTGTACCTAGTTGTGAGAGTGACTTGACTTGACTTCTGGGGGGGCTTGTAACCTTACGACGGTTACCGGCTGCAGAACTGCAGCAATATAGAGAGGCACCGGTAAATCAGTCCAATCTTTGGTTGGAGATTAATCTTCTGATGGGACGGTTGTAGAAGCTGGGGATGTCCTTACAACAATTAAAACGACAAATCATTGGGGCAGCCCCGAATCACTCCGGTCCGGCGGTAGCACAGCACTCGTATCCAGTTGACAGCAGCAAGGGTTTAGGAGAAAGGGACGGGTAAAGGTGGGTTCATCGGTTCCAGCAACAAGAACAAAGCGAGAGAAATGATAAGGTAAAGGGCCCCACCCAAGCAAACAACTCCCTTGATCAGGGGGAGAAGTAAGCCTGGGAGAAAAAAAAAGGGTAGAGTATAGGAAAGAGAAATGAGGAGAGTTGAGTCAAAGGACTGTGTCTATTTGCTCTATGGTGACCAGCTGGTGAGCCAAAGACACAGACAGAGTAGAAGGTGAAATGCTGGTGGACTCCCCCTCCTGGAACTCTTGTCAGACATTATCAAGGAGGAGCAAAGCCAGCAGAGAGGAGATAGAGAGAGGTGTGGACGAAGTCCGGTCCGGATAGCAAGTGACCCCTGTTGTGACAGTGCACACTCATGGCAACTTTATAGTGCTGCCCCACTGGGAAATCAGGCCGACAGAAACATGTACCCAATATCCCACTCAGTCACATTTTCCTGACACTGACTTAACCAGTCCTTGCCCTTTCCTATTCATGGGGAACGCCAGGCTAGCTTGTGACAAGTATCAATTTTGTAAGTCATTGGTTTGTCTCAACCGAGAATCGATCTCCCGATCTCACGCACCGGAGGCCTGCCTCTCTCGATTCGGCCACTGCGCCCGGTCACGGTCCTAGGTCCCAAATAACCAGCCTGTAACGTTTTGCTGCGCACTTCTGGGAATTAGGAGTGGCAGCAAAATGGCATGTGACAATCTGAACATGCAGTTTGCGGTCTCCACAATGCATTATTAGATAATGCTGAACCAGTGGGCCACAACTGGTTGATCAAAGTATGTGGTATGTGCTGTCCTGTCTGTGGGAAAGTGAATATAAAAGACTCCTTGCTGCTTGTCGGAAAGAGAAGCCTATGTGGCGGCAGCAGGTTTCCTCCAAAGAAATATGTCAGAATGGCCCAATGTTGGCCATCCAATAGCCAATGATACAAAATCAATGCGCTCTAGAGGCGTCATTAAATAAAACAAACTTTTTGTCGTTGTGTAATGCTGAGCGCTAATCGGACCGGCTACACCCGATGTGGTTTAATTGATAACGACCAGACAAAGCTGATATACAGTGGTCAGAGCGCCTCACAGGTGGCGTCGATGCTGCCAATACTGTAACTACACAGGACCCGTAGATAGGATACAGTGAGTATAGTAATATAGTATAAGGAACTGAAGATAGGTGGTTTCATTTATATTCCCATAATAGATCATAGAGCATATACAGGATTGAAAGATCTCCGCGATTCCGGGGATTTCCGGGACTTTGCAATCTCGCAGCACCATCATCGTATACTAATATGTGGTTCAGACTCCGCAGCACTATCAGCATATACTACTATTAAATGCTCCAAGTGCCGCAGCACCATCAGCATACACTAGTGTAGTGGTCTGCACTGAACTTTCTGGCAAGGAGCCGCATAGACAGGTAGGCGTGGGTGGTGTGGTGATATCAGGGAGCCTAGGTGGTGTAATGGTTAACACACTGGCCAGGAATGCAAAGAGATGTGGGTTCGAGTCCTGCTCTAGGCGCAATATTTCCCATTTTCATCACCCCCACGACACTACTAATACATGCTTCAAACGGTGCAGCACTATCAGCATATACCAATATATATGAAACCCGACTTCCGGGAATTTTCCGCGATTCCCTGACAATGCTAAGCCTATGGGAAAATATCAGCATATCCGCTTTTTTTCCCGAAAAACACTTTCATCCCTGGCATATATATATATATATATATATATATATATATATATATATATATATATATATATATATAGGGAGAGAGATAATGGAGATTAACAAAATATATTAATAGACATAAAAAATAAAGAAAATAAACTGAATAAAATATACTGATTTGGCCACTTGTTTGCGTGGGCAAGGTTCCTTCTGGTTCAGGAATTATTTGATATATTATACCCAGTATATACACCTATTGATCAGTAAACACGTCTTTATACCAGTTATATATATAATGGGTACAGAGACCTTGTTACGTGATCCATATATTCGGTTTAAAATATCTTGGCCAAAACAGATAATCGATCTTATTGCTGATGAGCCATCCGAATAGTGAATTCATCCCCAGCTGATCCCAGGCACACATGCAGGGTAACTGAACGACATGTTGCGTGCTGTTACCTCTCACCCTCCCGGCGCGATGGCCTAATCGGTACAGCGGGGGCCTCGCGTGCGAAAGGTCGGGAGTTCGGTTCCCGGTCAAGTCAAACCAATGACTTATACAATTGATACTTGTCACTTCTTAGCCAGGCACTCGGCATTAATAGGATAGGGCAAGGACTGATTCGCTCAGTGCCAGGATAATGCCACTGAGTGGGATATCGGGTCATGGTGCCGGTGGTCTGATTTCCCAGTGGGGCAGCACTATAAAGTAACCATGAGTGTGCACTGCCACAAGTCGGTACCCGTCCTGATATGAGCTTAGATGTTGCCAGGACGTAACACTCCAACAACCACCAACCAACCAACCACCCCGGTCCCTGGTTCTATCGATTAATCGATATAATGGCGTGCTGGTTACCGGCGTGCCTACAGTGGGCCGATAATAAGAGGTCGGCTCCAGACTGCCACTCTTTGGTAAATAACTGACGAGCGCTCATTTACAGCAGTTCCTCCTCCACCGGAAGTGGCTTAATCACATCAATCATCCAAAAGTCAGCGTCCATCAAAGGTGCATAACAAAGATGCTTTTTGGCGTCTGTCAATTTTCACTTCTTAACAAAAAAAGAATTTTAAAACGTTTTTTAAAGCTTAATTTTATATATATTTTAAAGCTTAATTTTATATATATATTTTTTTAGATAAGTGCATTGATTGATCGTTATAATCTACTTGCCTTTAGTTTGAAGGAACTTTTATTTGAGAGGATTGGAGGTGTTTGAAATGAAACGATGCCAAATTAATTTTCGTTCACAGTGAAATGTTGGACATGGTTTATTTGTAGCGGTGACATATTCTATTAAATTGACGTCGTATTTCTTCTGTGCAGAAATACATGTTTAATGAGATCAGCAGTATCTCAACTGGATACGATACAGGATCAAATGTGTGGTGGTTTAGACAATTTGGTGCTTTGATCTGACTATCCAGATTGACCCACGCTCTGAGTGCAGGTACCTTTAAGCCCCAATCACACCTACCTGGATCAGGGGCCGGACGAGCCCCGGACCGTGATCTGGCGTGGTCCATGGGAATCCGGTGTGATCCGTGGCTTATCCGTGGCTGGTCCTTCATGATCCTTGGTGATCCTTGGTGATCCATGGCTGGTCCGGCCTCATCCGTTTAAAATGTTTAAAACATCCGGGCTTGATCTGGTATCGTCCGGGCTGATTCGGGTGTAATCCGGGGGTGCTCCGGGTAGTCCGAGGGTGCACCGGGGGTAGTCAATGTAGCGTCCAGTCCAGTCAGGGGCTGTCCAGGCATTTGTTAACCCGGATGAGCCACGTTTTAGCCACGGTTTGTTGTGAATAACATACAAGTAATAGTACTACGATACTAACAATTATTAAAATGTTGGTCTACATTCAGTAGTTTATACTCTACTCCTAGCTCTTGAGTGAGACACACCTACTTTTGAGCAGGAACCCCAGACACTCTGTCTGATTCACCTATTCAAATTGAGTGTATACACAGCGATAGGACTCCTGTCCCATGGGCTGTAGGCACTGCTTTCAGTATACAGGCTAAAGTGATAATGAGACATAGTGTGGGCAGCATATGAGGAGTGAAGGTGCTAGGTCACATGTAAGGGGATGGACAGGAGTTGCTGCCAATAAAGCACAACTTATTCACTGTTCATCTGTGTGACTGGTTTTCCTTCCTCTTTTCAGACTTGGTTAAATTGATTTAGGCTGATTGCATCACAGGTGAAATGAAGGGGAAGAGTTTTGTAGTTGCATGGGGTGCTCAACGCGGCCGAGCACTCTTGTGTTTCTATAAGTGTGTACACTGGCAGTGCTCACACTGAGGTAGAGGTTCCCCAACCAAAACAAAAATATGTATAAAAAATGTATGACCAATATAAGACTTAAAAACAATTACTTATATATATATATAATATATATATTATATATATATACACACACACTATGGATATTACATTAAAACACAGTCAACTGATGTTTTTATTTTGTTTTTGTTTTTGCTAACACTGACGGTATTCCATTGGTTATGGAGAACAGTCTGGCACAATAATTGCCTTAGCCCCCCCCCCCCCACATCTGAATTCTGCTGACGTCAGCAAACCGGTTTTTATCGTTGCAGTTTGGCTGTGTCGAAGGCTTCATCTGTGCAATTATTGATCTGTACCCGCACTACCTCCGCCGCCGATACGCTCGGGAACTGTTCGTGGCAGTTGTCTGTCTCACATCCTTTATTATGGGGCTCAGCATGTGTACAAATGTAAGTCGAAGCTATTGACATTCAATTATTATAGCAAATATAACAGACATTGTTGTATCTCTCATGTTTTTTATTATGGGGCTCAGCATGTTTACAAATTTAAGTCGAAGCTATTGACATTCAATTATTATAGCAAATATAACATACATTGTTGTATGTCTGATGTCCTTTATTATGGGGCTCAGCATGTGTACAAATGTATGTCAAAGCTATTGACATTCAATTATTATAGCAAATTTAACAGACATTGTTGTATCTCTCACATCCTTTATTATGGGGCTCCGCATGTGTACACATTTAACTCGAAGCTATTGACATTAAATTATTATAGCAAATATAGCATACATTGTTGTATGTCTCATATCCTTTATTACGGGTATCAGCATGTGCCCAAATGTATGTCAAAGCTATTGACATTCAATTATTATAGCAAATATACCATACATTGTTGTATGTTTCACATCCTTTATTATGGGGTTCAGTATGTCAAACCTATTCACATCCTTTATTATGGGGTTCAGCATCTCTACAAATGTATGTCAAAGCTATTGACATTCAATTATTATAGCAAATTTAACATACATTGTTGTAGGTCGCACATCCTTTATTATGGGGCTCAGCATGTCTACGCATGTATGTCAAAGCTATTGACATTCAATTATAATAGCAAATATAACATACATTGTTGTATGTCTCACATCCTTTATTGTGGTGCTTAGCATATCTACCAATGTAAGTCGAAGCTATTGACATTAAATTATTATAGCAAATATAACATACATTGTTGTATGTCTCACATCCTTTATTATGGGGCTCAGCATTTGTACAAATGTATGTTGAAGCTATTGACATTAAATTATTATAGCAAATATAACATACATTGTTGAATGTCTCACGCCCTTTATTATGGGGCTCATCATGTCTACAAATGTAAGTCGAAGCTGACATTCAATTATCCCCCAATCTCATCTTTCTTGTTCATCTTTACCTTGACAAAATTAAAACGAAAAACAATTGTATCTTAGATATTGTAGTGGTCTGCACTGACCTCTCAGGCA
Organism: Branchipolynoe longqiensis; assembly: GCA_030323885.1. Classification (NCBI taxonomy): domain Eukaryota; kingdom Metazoa; phylum Annelida; class Polychaeta; order Phyllodocida; family Polynoidae; genus Branchipolynoe; species Branchipolynoe longqiensis. The sequence continues at coordinate 48,601,579 of CM059191.1, read as the reverse complement.
AGTAACCACATAGACAGGTAGGCGTGGGGAGTGTGTTGATATCAGGGAGCCTAGGTGGTGTAATGGTTAGCACACTGGCCTGGAATGCAAAGAGATGTGGGTTCGAGTCCCGCTCTAGGCGCAATATTTCCCATTTTCATCACCCCCATGACAATATTCACAGACTGACTTAAATCCAAACTCTTCACAATGCCAGGGGCAGATTCAAGGTTCAAACTAACGTGGTAGCACAGTGAACGAGGTGCAAAGCGCTGAGTAGGGAGGGGGTGTCTGCTCCCTCCGGCAAAAGTTTGTCGAAAACAGATGTCCAAAATGAAGGGATTTCATGACACCTCAGAGGAATGTTTTAGGTATAACTGACATGTGAATGTTGTCAAGATTTAACGCAAGTAATGGAGTGCAATGTGATTTTGTTTTTTAGCTGCATTTGGGGGCGGCACATCCCCCCCCCCCTAAATCTGCCACCTTTTTGATAAGCCTTATTTCGATGAAAGTGTCATATTCCTTTCCCCAAAGCTTTAATATGCATTCCCAGGCCTCCAAACTCTATTTGCGATGGTGACATTGGATCATGTATGTATAGACATGATTTTTGTGTTTTTGCTTCGACAGGGTGGGATGTATGTGTTCCTGCTCTTCGACAACTACTGCCAAGCTAGGATCATCCTTATTATCGCCTTCTTTGAGGTCATCGCCATCTCATGGGTGTATGGTAAGTGTCACCACACTGCCATATCTGTCTGTTTGTCTATCTGTCTATCGATATATCTATCTATCTACTTATATATATACGAGTCAGGATCACGAAAAGAGGCCAATTGGGGAAAGTTGTCGGCGTCGAGCATTGGATGTCGGCATCGATCGGTATAATTCTAATTTAGCATTGACAGAGGTGTTGGAAAGTCCTTAAATTTATCCTGAATGTAAAGGTCGAGAAAATACAACAACCTTATTTGTTTCTAGGATAATTTAATATGAAACAAAGAAATGCACTACTCTTTTAAGAATTGCGATGCCGACATCTTCAATTGACCACCAATTGGCCCATTTTCGTGAGGCTGACTCATACATATGTATACATGCAAGAAAAATCCTCCAGGGCGACTGACACTAGTCAACATCTGGTTGAGGAGAGGTGGGCCAAGATGGCACCACTAGTACAGTGTTGTGTCTTATGGAGTATAGCAATAATCATAATAATAAGTAATATTCCCTTCAATATTTGTATACTCACATAATATTTTATACATCACATATATACAATACAAAATTTATACATATGGGTTGTTCTCAGAAAAGCTGGTCCATGATGGGTTACTCAGTTTGAAAACTCATAGTATTCTTGTTTTTCATGAAATCGACCAATTTAAATTTGTGTCATCATGTTGGTATGATAAGGAGATAGTGTTAGCAAAATAATAGGCTTGGGTGGTTTTGTTTCTTTGTATACTGACAAATTAGGCAAAAATGAAGTGCCAAAAGCATGGCCGATTTGTGACATGCTGAATAATGTGTTAAGCACAATGCACTTACATATCAAGACACACTATGATTTGGGATAAGTGCACTACTAAACTCTTTGTAAGACTTGTTTCTCCTATTTAGGATAGAAATTATGCCTTCTCACTTGATATCTATTACATTATTGAGACATTAAACTTACTGTAATGATCATTACACTTCGTGTCCACTTTGAAGGGAAACTTTCAAAATCGCTTAATACTGATAGAAAATTAGCTGGGAACTATTTTTACACACTATTGTCAGCAGGGATTCCTAAGAAGTGCACACATACATTTTGTTGTTAACATTGCCAATATAATCATATTTAAAAAGATGTATAAGTGTTTAATTTGAGTATTCTGGTGTCCATTGAAAGAACCGTACATAAGAAATAATCAATAATATCCTGCTAGCTCTTACTTCCATGAGCCCCTTCAAAAAGGTGAGTGGGTCAGTCAACTATTTTTTTCCCCTCAACATATGTTGTGGAGGGACCATGTACAGATGTATTTAACCTGTGTCATTTAGGGGTCATTTGTAGAAATTTATTTTTAATCCATCATGTTACACTTATGAACCACCTTTTCTGAGAACAACCCACATAGAAAACCCTCTATTACTCACTCCAGACATTGATAATATTGTTTGATACTATTTCATTGGTTAATAGTGGCATGTTGCATTTCTTAAGTCCACGCGATATATACCACATATATGTATATGTATGTATATAGGTATATATACACATTTAGATATATTTTGTTATATATTCTTCATTCTTTTCATATGTATATATATACGTGTGTATATATATACGAAATAAATTATATATATAACAAATATATATTATAATGCAAGACACATTTACTCTGTGTTTAATTTATTAATATTATATGTATATGTAGTATATATATATTATGTGTATGTAATAATATGTACATAGATATGCATATTATGTGCAGTGTATGTAAAATATATATATATATATATATATATATATATATGGTATTCAGTGGTACAATGAGTGACCATAATGGCCGCTGAGGCATGGGCGAGCAAGTGGCACCACGTGGGGAGGTCAGGTGGTACCAGTAGATGATCTAATGAGTAGAGGTGACCAGCCAATGACTTAGTGGCTGGGGAGTAGATGGATATTCCGGCTTATTATACTCATATAATGGCTTATACAGCACACACACATATATACACAGACACACACAATACCTACACAATCATATAGTGTACACACACGTGTGCTGAAACTGTGTGAGTGTATGACATACAAACTACAGGCACTAAGCATGCCGCTTGTTGTCACTCAGGTGCCGGTCGATTCCATAAGAACATGGAGATGATGTTGGGACGCCGCTTGTGGCCCCACCTTAAGATCTCCTGGCTCGTGCTGACACCTTGCTTTAATCTGGTAAGTTTACTTGTGTCCCGATGTCACCACCACGTCTCCCTCCATCTGGTAGGTTTACTTGTGTTCCCTCTCGCCAACACCTCACTAAAATTCAACTTTCAATGTAAAAATATCAATTGCTGATTTGTTTTAATATTTGTATCTTGTAGTAATATAAAAATTACAGTGCTAAATTTCTCCTAAAATAGGAACAAATTGAACAACGGCTATTCATGAAATCATTATTATGTAACATTGAGATCACTTGTCCTGTGGCCACATGTGTATATGCATGTGAAATGCTTACATATATGTATACATACAGGGGCATAATCTGATTCTAGGTACAAATTTCAATTGCCGACTTTTTGTAGCAATGTATTTTGCATAAGTATGAACTTTTATTTAATGTAACATTGGTTGCTTGGCTGGCAGATCATGCCTTGGGGGAAGCCATACAGATGACATACTACATGTTTGTGGTTAAAGTTGAATAGTTTGATGGTTTTGAGTTTCAGACATTTTCTGAGATAAATATATGCGATTGATCCTTATAATTTACCTTACTATAGCTTGAAGTATCTTTCATTTTAAATGGTTAACTTTTTAGATGCAACCATTGAGAAGCATGCCAAAACTCTGACACCATAAGCTTCTGCATTAACAGATTCTATTAAATTGCCTCAGTATTCCCTCTATGTGGCGACAAATATTTACCAAGTGCAGCAGAATCTAAGTTAGATATGTAGAATCAAATCTTGATAATTGCTTTGGTTTTGAAATGGTGATGTTTTTATCGGACTATGCAGCTTTAGATGAATAAAAATAAACATAAATACATATTTAGAAAATAATTTTAAAAAGTAGATAAAAGTAAATAAAAAAATAAAAAATAAAAATAAATATAAATGAATATGAACAAATAAAAATATAATGAACAAACAAACAAAAAGTTTAAGAAAAAAAGAAATTAAAAAAACAAAAAACCTCACCGCCCCTCCTGTTATTGTTCGTGCAGTTCATGTCAGGATTGTGCTTCTACAACTACTCGGACGTGACATACAACCGCACCTACTACTTCCCACGCTGGGCTATCCAGTGTGGGTGGCTCATGTCGTTTTCCTCCGTCGTCCTCATTCCTGGCGTCATGATTGGCAAGATCATCATGGCCAAGGGAACATTGCTTGAGGTGAGAAGTTGGTCAGCACACATGCCACACAAGAAATTTACTTTGTTTTAAGGGTGGATGGGTAAGTTTTTTTAAAGAATACATATGGAAGCGATGAACTTGGTGCAAATACTATTTCCTGTTGACCCCCACATCTGGAGGTATCATTTCATTGTGTTTTATATTTAAAAAAAATAAAAATATAAAAAAATAAAAAAGAGAATATAATTTGTTTAAAGATTTTATTTTATTATAAGTATTATTTTGTACTTAAAAAGGAAATTCAAAGTTGTCTCCCTTTTTTGGGACTGTCAATGAGGATATATTTTGAATGTTGTAATGGATAATGTGCAATTTAGTTGCATTGAACATTGGGTTTGACAAAACAAAATTATCTATAGAAAAAAATAGAAAAAAAGGAAAGGAAATCCGACAAATATTTTTATTCAATCGGTAGGTACTATTCATAAGAGGGCAAAGCCCCCACCCCCCACCCCAAGCCCCCATGATCCTTTCACATTGGAAACATTAACTCAATCCAACAAGAAATAGTGTTACACAAAGGGTTTCATCATAATGATGTGTTAATATCGATTCCCCACAAGGACTTCGCTGGTATATTCCAATCCAGAGGGTTTGTCACAGAGCTGTCAGTCATTCCTTTGTGGTCTAATTGACACTCTGTGTACAACCCCCACGAGTGAGTCAGAGGTTGCTAGTTATATTTACTGGTGGTCATATGCTAGGACTATTTAGAACCATTTGTATCTGATATCAAAGGTATCAAAGCTGTTTTTGACTTCCTCATCCAATCCGGTTGGAAGGATGAGCATTCAATGGACACTGTTGTACAACACTTGTTTGAGCGAGAATACCAAAGAAAAGGAATTCATGTTTTGAATCGGAAAAAAGGAATGTTGAGCTGTTGGTGGGGGGTGGGAGCATCCCCCCCCCCCCCACTATCCATGCTTCCAAATTGTACACCCAAATGGTACGCCCTCAAGCATCCGAGGTCATGCAGGTAATATAAGGAAAGCACTCAAAAGAAAGTCACCCCCAAATAATCACCTTTTCTTTAATAAAAACAATTTTATTTTGTTAAAGAAGAAAAAAAAGCCACTCAGCTAAACCAGTTTGACCACTGAACCAAATACGAAGATTCTGGATGTATATTTCAGACAGCAATAACCGCAAAAGACTTTTTATTTTTTAATTTGTTTTATTAAAATAATTATATTTACCATGTCTCTTCTAAACAAAAGAACCGAGAGCTCAGCTAGCCGATGCGCCTAGTGCACACTCACACAAATCTTCTGACTCATCTCCACTCCAATGCTTTGTGTGGATATACCTTCAAGTATTCCGCCCACCACTGTGGGCGGTAGGATACATTTAAGGTTCGTGCGGACGATTGGACGCGGGCGGGTCGTTATTCCAGTACCAGCACCTCCCAGCCCATGACCACTTCTTGAAATGAAAGATGTTGTGTGAGTGCTCCACCAGCGGGCATCCCACTTGGCGAGGAGGGTAAAATGTTTACACTGTCCAAACTTTGGCCACACACAAAAAAAGACAGGTAAGCGGAAGGTAAGTGAGATCCTGGCGTTTAATAGGGCATCACCTGAGCCGGTCTCCGGAAAGATGGAAGAGGTGGAGTCGCAAGGGGGGAAGAGGGGAAGGGGGGAGGGGTAGACAATCAACATACTGTGCAACATGGAAGCCTTTAAATAATAACCTAATCTACTTCACCTTTCAACTTACTATATAATTAATTGTGTGAATAAATACCTAGATATCTGTAACTCTTACGGCCGGAAGACCAGTGCTTCAGCAATGATTAAAATTCATTTACCAAAAAAAAAAAGATAAAAAATGTGATAATTATCACTGACACCTCATAGTAGTAGTAATAGTAATAGGCCATAACTTTGTGCTTGTGAGAGTTTTAATCCTTTGGAAGTCGTCCAGAACAACAGATGTGCTTAAAACAATATATGTGAACTGAAAGCTAACGCATGAAGAGATGTGGGGAGAAATGGTTAAAAACGACCCAGAACAGTTGTAGTTTAATGTCTGGCACCCAACCAGAGCAATGGCTGTGGTGCATGGACTGGAAACTGGACATGAGAACAGGTGTGCTGAGGGCTTTGAAGTAGCAGGAAGATTAGCACTGACAGAGAGGGGGAATCTCAACAAGAGGAAAGTTGTGTGTTGTCTCAGTTTCGAAGAAGTTGATTTTGATTATTTAAATAAGAAGATGTATATGAAATATTATCCATTACACTACCAACACAATACCAATGTGGTTCTCAAATCTCTGACTGGATAAGACCAACCCTTTATTTCAAACAAAATTCAGTGGCAGCAGGCGTCTCACTGCTGTGTGGGGGTCGGCTTATCAACCCCATACACAGCACCCACTAGCCCTACTTGCATTCACACACAAGTGCGAACCATACAGCTCAAGCTACTTGTTCTAGATCTTTTCACAGGCCTTCATACACATAACCTACTCCAGTTCCATTACTGTAATATTTATATAAAACTCCATTTTATATTTCACATAAGAATACATGCAAATAAATATGGTATAAAAAAAGGATATACAGTTAGGGTGTGGATATAATTCTACTCATATAAATTATATATAAATATATTCCAGCAATATATATCAGAAGTGGAATACGTCGACTCTTAGTCCACCTGGCATTAAAGTTACTCAATCCGATGAAAGCATAAATAATGCGCCTTTAACATCGGAATCCTTGTATCATTTCCTCACCTTTCACCCCCACACCTCACCCCGTGCTAAGGTCACCCATTACACATGGAAATAGAGGGAATGAAATTGACAGATGAAAACAGTCAAAGAAAACTACAGCATACAACCCTACATAGCTAAACCAGTTAGGTAAATAACAACAACACAAAAAACAACCATAAGTGCACATTCTAAATTATATTAAGAACAGCAATATCGTAAATCTACTGTGTCCCTTTGGAACTAAAATTGAAGATCTGAGTTAGCCAACATACACAATATACAACTCTTTTCACCGAGTTTCACTCCAATGCTCTGTGTTGATATACTGTTCAATATTTCATCTGATATTTATGGCATGTGGATAAATTTTCACTTGCATTCAAAGATTTATCCCCCCTCCCAAAAGCCCTAAATAACTGGCTCTGATAGTTTTCCAAATACATAAAATGGACGCTACTCATTCCCACAGTCTCAACAGTCGGGTCGTTTCAAGTATGTAAACACAGCCATTATTCTGGCAAGCTTTGAGATTATTTATCAGCACACCTGTTTTTGTATTAGGGTTCCAAATCATGAAACTTGATACCCAGCTCAGAAAGGAGCTGGCAGATGCGGGCTGTGCTGGTTCTATTAGACGAGGGTAGCCCGTTTATATGTGCTCAGTCTAATTAAAGTTGCATAGTCCGATGGCTTTAAATTTCTCTGAGATAAACATATTAGATCGATCACTAGTATCTACTTTACATTAGTTCAAAGTTACTTCTATTTTAAATGGTAAACTTTTGAGATATTTTGAGTGCAAACATGGAAAATTAGTTTTGGCAGGCTTGCCTAAATTACACCATAGACTTCTGCAGTAACAGGTTCTGCTAAATCGACTCAGTATTGCCTTCTACGCAGACACAAATGCTTAATAAGTGCATCAGTATCTAAGTTAGATAGGTAGAATCTAATCTAGATAATTGGTTTGGTTTTGAAAATTTGATATTTCATCGGACTATGCAGCTTTAATATGAGTCAGTTCAGAGCAACCAGTCAGACAGAGATAAGAAGACACTGTGGCCATCACTTCAGGGACACCAGGTAAGAGCAGACCTCTGAGAGAGATTGGAGAGATGAAAGAGATGAGATAGATGAGAGAAATGAGAGAGATGGGAGTGATGGTAGTGATGGGAGAGATGAGGGTGGGAATACCAATTAAATAGACACCAAGTAAAACAATATATACAATAAAACCTCTCTAACCGACCACCTCCACAGATCGACCACTATGTCAATCACTTTATTTGGGTCCCAGATCGTTGCCCATACAATTAAAAAACCTCCCTAAACTGACCACCACGCTAAATGGACTATTTAAAGTCGGTCTCATGGTCGGTCGATTTTGAGAGATTTTACTGTATACGCATCTCATATCAAAGTGGCGTTTAATCTCTGACATGAGATAGAATTGTTTCCAGGATAGAAATTAAATATGAGGCTTATATAAGTATTAGGTAGTGATACAATTATTTGTTGGAAATTAATGATAAATTAGTCATGGACTAAGTTTAATAGTTTTTGGAAAAAAATGACACAATCGTGGATGGAAATGGCCATACACGGCCTATATTAGAATCAGGTCTACAAAAGGTGCTTTGGTAGTTACAGTGTAGAAGCTCTAAACAAATACAGGTATGACCCTCATCTAGTGGGTATACTACTGGGGTGTTTGTAACCATCGACATCTAAGCCTTTAAATAACAATCTTATCTAAGTACATATGCAGGCACAAGGCACGGGTAACATCATGGAAAATCGTGATAGTAAACAATAGGCTATTTAATTATTTCTTAGAGGAGAGGGGCGAGCAAGAATGAGAAACAGGACAATAAAATGCATCAACAGATAGATGGTAAATATACAGGTAAACTATAAGTACTGTAAACATTAGGTAGCCTAGATAAAAGATTCACCCTGTACTTGTAGTACATGGTTGAACGACAACGTAGTGTAAATACGGGCGAAAATAGCTTTAGTATGGAACAGGAAGTAGAATGCCTGCCTCCAGTATCAAATGGATCCTTTTATCGGCACAGAGTTGGTGGAATGGGAGAGAATGCAAAAAGACAAGATGGCAGCCATAGAACGCCGTTGATTTCACTTTTAAATCTTATTAAACTAGATGTTTTATTATATTTTTCAACTCAAAGGTAGCGGATAAATATAAAAACATATATAAAGAATATATTTTGTTTCTTAAATTAAGACATTATTCACTCAATTAATTTCCCCAGCATGTCGAAATTCTTCGCCAGCTTTCCTAATGGGTTGGTTTTCACCTCTGTGTTGTCAGTATGGGGTGAATCTTTTATATAGATGTAGCCATACAGGTAGGCATCAGAGGGTGGTCGATATAAGGTATTATAACTTATAAGGAGTGCAATTGTGATGCTAATATGGTGGAGGGGGGTGTTTACATTGTAAGATAAAGCCTGACAACATGTTGCTGGTGTCAGCAGAAGAAGGAGGTGAGTGTTTGTTTGCCGCTGTGAGCGTAGGGAGCCTCAGGGTGTCAGTAGGAGCCTGGAGCACCCCACGGTCCAACACCGACACCGCTAACCAGCGGGGCCAAGTGTACAATCCACAAATGTACAACTGTACTTATAGATTGTTTTTATTTTGTTTACTGCTGTTCAATATGTATATGTAACATGTATATGTAATATATATGTAATATATAATATGTGTGATAATATGTATGATAATATGTATAATATATATAATGTGTATATGTATAATATGTATAATATACATAATATGTATAATATATAATATATATAATGTATATATAATATATATATATAATGTATATATAATATATAATACATATATATAACATATATTATATATTATATATATAATAATATTATATATATAATACTATATATTATATATAATATATATAATATATATAATATATATAATATATTATATATAAAATATATAATACACATACTATAATATATTACATATATCATACACATTACATATATTATATATTACATATTATATAATATATATAATATTTAACATATACATAATTATGTATACACAAATTACATTTTTTTCATCCAACATATGCTAAGTTGGGCAGTGTGCTGGCGCGACGGAAAAGATCCATAGCAACGCGTTCTCGATACATTAAAATAAAAAACCTACTGTCATATATATTGATATTAATACTTGTCCTGATGCTTAGGCAGTAACGGTTAATCCAATGAGATATTATTACACAAATTCACTGAATATCATATAGGCACTTAACATTCAATGATGCATTGAAAATATATATGATTGGTTTCGAAATTGTAACCTTGTAAAATAGTGTATATATATATATATATATAGATATATATATATATAAATATTATTATGCATGTCGTATTTTTCATTTGGGATCGCGGATAACCTACTTGCAAAGATGTCTGTGCGTATTACCAATGTTCTTTCACTTGAGTAAGCAGACTTTGAAATTTGGTATTGACTTCCAGATTTGGTTAACCGTTATATTCATAACCGTTCCACCCATAACCTTTAGGAGAAACTAATTCATTGGGATTTTCTCTTGCAGCGCATTAATGCCAATTCTTTTTTTGTTTACATATTTTGTTTTCATTTAAAATTCAAATGAGTTCGTTATACATGCCATGAAAGGGTATGAGAAGGTTTGTTTTGTTTTGTGTTGTTTAATCTATGTAGAACACAAAGTTAATAAAAGCCCATCAAACGTATATTAGCCAGCCCACACAAGCCCTCTGCGAGCATGGCGGTTGGGAGACATGGCATTTGAGTTTGTTGTTGATACTAGTTGTAGTAATTCGCATATTTCTGTGGCAACACTGCATTTTTATTTCTTTTTAATATATATTTTCTTTTCTTTGCTCCTCCTTTCCCCACCTAGTAAAAACCCTACCCTGTCTGCCGTTTGATTCCTTTCTCTATTCGAACCTGTTACAAACCCTTATCGCACTATACATCAAAGAAGACGGGAACGAAGCCACACACAAAATCAATACACCCAACACCTAAATGTTCCAGACAGTACACATTATGATTTTCCTACGCACACTATTCTACTCATTTCTACAGATTTCAGTATTTGAATAAAATTGTACCCAGATAAACACATACTCACACTTTCCTCCACTACAAGCTATGCTTACATATCTATATATAATATATATATTATATATATTATGTATAAAATATATATGATATATATAATATAATATATATACTAAACATAATATATAATATATATATAATTATAATATATATATATAATTAGAATATATCTACTATTATACATAGATGTATATAATACAGATATATATAATATATCGATATAAAATTACTGCCATGCTCTCTCTACTGTTCAACTTTCCTTACTCAGTTTGTTGACTGCCATAGAACCCCCCCCCCCTCCCACCTTCCCCCTCCCATCCCCACCCTCCCCATTCGGACACTCCTAGGATTGGTTCTATTGTGCACCGCCTCAGCTCTCCTGGTTACCCAAACATTAACAATGTGTCAGATCCCTCTGGGTGGCTCCTCATGTGCTTGGTATGTCAGTCGCAACCCGCTGTTACCTCATTGTTGTCAAATTGACTATCACCATGGCAACTACGCTGCGATCTAGTGGAAAGAGTTCATTCACCTCAGTTGCTAACCTACCTTACATCTGTCATTAACCAATGTCTCATCGTAATTCCACTGTGTCCCTTTAATTGACGCCATTTAGAAAGGTATGCATAGTCGGAAATTGCAACCCCTCCCCTTATCCTTACTGGTTTTATGTGTGCCTCATAATCCCCCTCCCCACCCCGACATCCATTCTCATCGTTTCGAATGTAGTATATGACTGATGCAATCATTGGTACATCATTATTTATGTTCTTTTCTACTCCAGATCGCATCTAGTGCTCGCAATTTTAAGATGTAAACAGCGTGGTTTGTGTGATCACAACATTGGTAAATTGGACTCACTTGCTGCCTATCAGAACTCTAAATATGGAATTCCTAAACGCCTTATAAAACTTGTTGCTTTGTGACGGCTGCGCACGGGGGGATGGATTGGATTATAAATTATCTTATTTTCTCTAAAAAAAAAAAAGAAGAAGGGTTTCCATTTCAGTAAAATCATGTATTTGACTCACTCGCCAGAAGTTGTGAATCACCAAAACAAACTGTTCTTGGGGAATGGGGAGGGGAAATGATAATCACTTTATATTAGATACATATTACATGTATCATATGTGTAATCAATATATTCGTTCAATTCCTATTAGCCACACTTGTATTTCATCATTTTCCCTACCACCAGTTGTGCGTTCTTAGCATTGTAATGCTGCCAATGTCAGGTCACCGGTTTCCGGAAGAGAGCAGGATGGGAAGGGTGTGACTGTTGTGGACCGCAGTCAGGTGACCAGAGGGAGGTCACGTGATTGGAGCGAGTCCGTCACGTGATCAGGGAGAATAGACCTGGTGTACAGCGGACATTGAGTACCCCGTGCCCCATCGACCCAGATTAACAAACATAATGTATAGGCTCCTTAACAAACCGAGACTTCCGTAAGTAAAAATCCACTCTCTGTGCTCTATATATACATGCATATATATATATTAATTGTGCTCATGTCACATGGGTAAGACAGGTTGGTTTCTAGAATCCTACAGTGTCTTCAAACAAAGTTACGCCTCCGTTCCTCCTTGTGGGCATTGCTAGCAGAAGAAAATAACCCGGTGGGCTTGGTGTGTTGTCGCTATGAATTCTGGGACAGCGGCTTGTGGGACGTTAACACTTGTGGGTTGGTGTTTTGCTGCTATTCGGAAAATGGCAAACATGTGCATGTGAACTAGGTGAACTAGGTAAACTAGGTGTGTGGTTCACACGGAAGGCCGTGTATAATCTGGGTTAATACACAATATTCACAACGCATGCAACATCTGATGGTGACGACGAACACTACCGCTGTGGGACCATTGCCACAGCGCATACAAAAGCTATGGAAATTACTAACTTTCAAATGCATGTATGTCAGTCAAATTTTGGGATATTTAGAAAATTCCAAAAGTATATTGCGTTTGGGTCATTGGAGCTTCCAATAAAAACTAAATTTTCATGTTTGGACCCTTTTGAAAATTTTAGGAGGGTACCAAACTAGTCAGTCACTATTAATACACAATATTCACAACGCATGTGACATCTGACAGCGACAACAAACACTACAGTTGTGGGACCATTGCCACAGTGCATGGGTGTGAATATTGTGTATTGAGATGGGATTGTAAAATCACCTGATCATTTATTGGGCGCTGCACCACCAGGCACCATCTTAAATCCCACCTACTTTGTGGTAGTTGGAAATCATCTATCGGTTTGAGACAAGTTTGTATGAAGACCATGTAGGAAAGAGTTTGTGTAAACCATCAAGATATTCAACCCACGTGACAATCAGGTGACACGGTGTTCTAATTATTAATATCCATCTCTAAATTGGCAATGCATACCAAAACTATGACGAAAAGGACCCACTGTAAAAAAAAAATAATTTAAAACAAGATTTTTAATAAATAAATAAATCAAAAGTCATCCAAAATGAAATAGGGTTCTTCTAGAACAAATTAATAATATTACACAAATTCTTTTTCAAAATAGTTGGCTGACTTTCTTCATATCGGATCCAACGTTGATAGTCAGTAATTCAGGGAAACTATAAATTTGCACTCTTAACTTTACCATGCAAGGCCAAATTATAGATAAACCAAGGCAGTTTATCTACACCGGTGATGACCTGTGTCCTACATATATAGTCAGGCGTACATATTTAGTTGATCTGCGGCCTACATATGAGCTGTGGTCTACATATCTATATAGGACCTGCACCCTCTTGTTGAGTCATTGCTACCACCCCAAACTAAGGTCGAGTCATTAATAACACAGCAGTGAATGCTGGGTCATTATTATCATAACAACTGGTGGTGAGTGATTGTTAACCACATCAACTGGTACTGAGTCATTGTTACCGCAATGCCTCTTGTGGAGTCATTGTTACTGCCACAACTGGTGTTAACTCAGTGTTGCCACAACAGCTGATACTAAGTCATTGTTGTCACCACAAGTGGTGCTAAGTTATTGTTTCCACGACAACCACTGGTCCACAACTGGTTCATCAAAGGCTGTGGTATATGTGGTCCTGTCTGTGGGAAAGGGCATATACAAGACCCCTTCCTGCTTATCGGAAAGAGTAGCCTATATGGCTGCAGCAAGGTTTCCGCCAAAGAAATATGTCAGAATGACCCTATGTGTGACGTCCAATATCCGATGATATGAAAATCAATGTGCTCTAGAGGCGTAATTAAATAAAACAAGCTTTTCTTTTTTGTTGCCACAACAACTGGTGCTAAGTCATTGTTACCACCACAACCAATGTTATATTACTATAACAACTCTTGTTTATTCATTATTACCATAACAACCCTTAGTAAATCACAATTACCATAACAACTGGTATTGAAGTCATTGTTACCATCGTCATCGTCACTGAATATCTTGTCGGTACGGTGATGGCTGTACATTGCGACCGGAATGCCTGTGTCCGCAGGCTAGTGCCGGAGATTTCCGTTTCTGCGCATTTTGTCATGCTGGTTATTCGCATATATAGTAAACGTCTTTTTCAATTTCAGCACTCACCATCTTAACCGACGGTTTCTGTTTCATTTCTCTTCATTTCCTTACAAAGACGTGGCAGCTCAGATATCCCGACTGAGCTGGGGCGCTCCGATCCGATCCGCAACCACCACGCCCCCCTCCGTCTGCCTCTCCCTCCCCTCCCCTCCCCGCCTGACCCCACCCCCACTCCACTCAGCCTGTGGGGGAGATATCGCCAGAACCAGACATTCAGATTCGAAGTTTATCAACCATCCAAATTCACCTTATTCACTTACATTGTATTTATTACTATTAGAAACAAAACAAGTTCTCTAGTCACCAAGTACCAATTTGAGAATGATTTCCTACGCGATTCTTCTGCGAAGCAATTATATCAACATTCGAAAGAACCCTCACCCCTCCCCTCGTCCAAAAAACACACCTCGCGAAAATAAAAAACTTTTTTTCTTTAAAAAAAAAATTGGAAAAAAAAATGGCAGCCAATTAAACGCCCGTTAATCTAGATACCGCGTGGGAGAATCCCCGGCTCGAGTCGTGGATATTTCAGTCCCGTGCACCACTGATTGGCCCCACTTGGAATACGCCTTATGCGCTTACCGTACCCACGATGACCGCGCCCCCTGTCGGGCTCCGCTGGTACTGAGCAATGCAATTCTGTCCACCTTCCAGCGCATTCGCTACCTGACCGTGCCGCAGATCGCACCGCGTAAGTCGGAGCTGGACGCCGATTACAAAAATGGCGTCGACAAGGCGGGCATCAGCCAGGTGACCATCGGACTGCTGCCGGCCGGAGACGAACCAACGGTCGACCCAACGAGCGTGTGAGGAGCGGAGAGAAGAGAGGAGCGGAGAGAAGAGAGGCCAGGCGAGGCCTGCCAGGTACCAGCCGCCATGATCGCTTCACTTGGATGGTTACCGGCGGGTGACCCACGGGACGTGTGAACCGTCGGGCGGAAGGTGGAGGCCTGCCGGGGAGCAGCGACTTCTGACAAGCGCTGCCCGTCCTTGTTTATATTCAATTTGCCCGAGAGTGGGAGGTGGGGGCTGGGGGTGGGGGGTAGGGTGTGTGTGTGTGGTGGGCGAATAACCTGGGAATTTTACAGAGGAGTGTTCAGTCAGCCAATTACAACTGGTTGGTTTGGCGTGCACACCAGTAGTAGTTGGGTGGGGGAGACTGTCAGCCAGACAGTTTGCAATGAGCGGGGAATAATTGACACAGCACTACTCACCGACACCCAACGGCGGATCAGAGCCAGGACAAGTAGAGGAGGCGAGCAGACTGGCTGTCCTTCATTCCTTCATTCCTATGTTCATCCAATGTGTGAAATGGAAGACTCCCCCAATGAGGTTGTATACATGAACTAGGATTAGATTTAGGCCTATGGCTTACATGTATCCAACCAGCTTCGGGACTGTGTAGCCCTATGTGTCTCGTTACTGGCCGCCCTTGTATTGACCAATCCCACACTCGTGCCATCTTGGTTGTAATCGATTAATCGACTCTGGTCACCCGAGCCACTTTTTGGCGCATGCGCACATCCTGCAGACTCGGGTCAAATAATCGAATAAGCTTCTCCGTGCTCGGGTGACAAAAATGGTCGCCGTTTTATTAGTTTTTTTAGTAGCCGATATAATTACAGCAAAATATGATTTAACTATTTTTATGATGGCATAGTTTAGTGATATTTCCATTTAATTAATCTATGTTATTACCAAAAAAAAATATGTATGACTGGTACCGGCGGCTGTTACCATGCAGGACGGTACCAGCGCAAATGTGATGTCATCGCTCCTTGCAAACCCCAGCCAAGAGGTGGGTTACTGGGGTCGGGTTGTTTTGCACACGGCACGTGTATTTGTTGACTCCACTCGCGGTGTTCTATTTGAAATTCTGACGACTCGGGTGACCCGAGTCGCCCGGGTCGTGTTAATCGATTACGGCCCTGGATTTACAAGCGAGGTTAGTTGCACAACTGATCACAGCAGAGCCTTAATAATGCTATGCTTTACCGGATACAAAAGCGGATCGGGTGATGAAAGTGTAATTCCAATAATTGTTCTGCTTTTTGCCAGCAAGGATACACAAAAACAACCTCAAAGATTCTTCGCGTGGATGGCAAGAATTATGTGTATCTCTGCACCGATGGTTTAGTAGGCACTTCAAGCAATCGCAGATCTCTCAGCACTGTGTGGGGAACGTTTGCCAGTAGTTACAGCTGTGCTTGGTGAGTGTTACTACACCTCCAGTGATTCACTTGGCATTTAGTGTAACTGCAGATCTCTCAGCACTGACCTCGATTGCATTCGAAATGGAGGCTACATGCGCTGAACAGTGGCGCTGAGCAAGTGTGGGATCGGTAAATTACCGCACTACCTTGCCCCCCTGCACTACATTGCACCGCTAGCTGGACTACATTGTGATAGTGGACAGCATGGCTTGCTACAGAACCCACACACTGCCACTGTGTGGAGCTGTGAGAGACTACGTAGAAACACTGGCCTGGTTCTGTGTTCGGTGGCTTTATATATCACGAAACAAAACCTGTATATTCTTGTCATATTCTCACTATTTCACACATATTCACTATTGCGAAGGTGCATAACCAGTAGCAACGCAATCGATGACCTGGTTTCAATCAGTGTTTATAGCTCAGCCAGTCTGCCAAATCAATATGTATTCTATTGGGATTATGAAACATCATGTAAATAACAAATCAGTTTATCCTGAGCAAATGCATAAGCAGATAGTATGTTGATGGTTACAACGGACACAGTTTTGTCCCATATTGCTTAGCACCTTTTGAGACAGTCTCATATACAAGTCCCTTGTAGAACCGTATATTATACTACCAATAGTCTAATCTGGACAAAACTAAAGTTTGGCACAGGATCAGCACAATGTCTCTGTCCGCTCGTCACTCTGAGTTGGTCTATATATATTATATAACTATATATATCTATATATATATATCTATATACATAGGCATCATAGCGCAAATTTTGCCATGTGTGATGTATATAATGTTTAAATATATTCTGTGTTAATTATTCTTTGCTACATATTATGGAGCAGGAATAACTGCAGGCACCTCCCGTCTTTGACACTTATAATGCCTCAATGAATGGGGATGCACTGATGGTATGGGATACAGAAATCTCATTGATATTGCAAAGATTCTGATCGACACAGTGTTGTGAAGCTGTAACTAAGGGCTGTGCCTTCAACGATAGTTTGGTTGATGTGAGCCAAGCGGCCCGACGCCATTGTGATGTCCTAGATATCCGAAAACCTGGGTCCCGACTGTTCGCTCAGTGTGAGCGTGTGCATGGAAGGGACAGTCTGAGCGCTGGTTCCTGGTCAAACCGAGTTATTTATGTCTAAATATATTCTGTGTTAATTATTCTTTGCTACACATTCTGTGGAAGGAATAACTCCCGCCTTTGAAATTTATAATGCCTCAATGAAATCCGCACCAAAACTACCCTCTGCGTAATAGTCATATTCAGTAACACAAACATGTACATATGGTGATATTTGCATATAAATGCTGCAGAATCTACAAAATGGGTAGGGTGTGTACTTGTGTGTGCACAGCCTTACTGCGATGGGAGTGCACTAATGGTATGGGATATAGAAAAGATTCCGATCGACACAGTGTTGTGAAGCTGTAACTAAGGGCCTCGTCTTCAATGATAGTTTGGTTGATATGAGCCAGGAGGCGCAACGCCATTGTGATGTCATAGATATTCGAAAGCCTGGGTCCTGATTGTTCGCTCAGTGTGAGCGTGTGCATGGAAGGGACAGTCTGAGCGCTGGTTCCTGGTCAAACCGAGTTATTTATATAAGCATAGAAAGAATGCTGGTTTATGGCTAGATAAAAGATTCACCCCGTACTTACAGTACAGGGGTGAACGACAACGTAGTCTAAATACAGGCGAAAATAGCTTTAGTATGGAACGGGAAGTAGAATACTTGGTACCAGTGTCAAATGGTTACTTATATCAACACAGAGTTGGTGGAATGGGAGAGAATGCAAAAAGACAAGATGGCGGCCAGAGAACGCCGTCGATTTCACTTTTAAATTGCATTAAAGTATATGTTATATTATATTTTCCAACTCCAAAGTAGTGGGTAAATATGAAGACGTACATAAAGAATATATTGTGCTTCTTAAATTAAGAATTTACCAGCTCAGTTAATTAACCCAGCATGTCGAAATTATTCGCCAGCTTTTATAATGGGTTGGTTTTCATCCCTGTTCTGGAAGTACGGGGTGAATCTTTTATCTAGTTTATGGCAAGATGTGATATTTAATAGTGGTTTAAATACAATTTGCCCGAGAGTGGGAGGTGGGGGCTGGGGGTGGGGGGGTAGGGTGTGTGTGTGTGTGTGTGGTGGGCGAATAACCTGGGAATTTTACAGAGGAGTGTTCAGTCAGCCAATTACAACTGGTTGGTTTGGCGTGCACACCAGTAGTAGTCGGGTGGGGGAGACTGTCAGCCAGACAGTTTGCAATGAGCGGGGAATAATTGACTGGTTTAAAAAGAGCCCAGGTATTACTGATACGATTACCATCCGTGTATTTTGTACACGTTACTTACAGCGCGTTAGCAGACCAGTGTGAGTGTGTAGGTGATGCAACCATCAAGAACAACGTG
This sequence comes from Branchipolynoe longqiensis, assembly GCA_030323885.1. Lineage (NCBI taxonomy): Eukaryota > Metazoa > Annelida > Polychaeta > Phyllodocida > Polynoidae > Branchipolynoe > Branchipolynoe longqiensis. The sequence continues at coordinate 48,582,369 of CM059191.1, read as the reverse complement.
ATATGGGGAAATTAAGCTTCCTACGAATTTCTACAATAATTGCTGAATTTCTACAACATTTTGACTGATATACAAAACCACATGGTGATTTTCCTCCTTTAAAAAAAAATCCAGCTGAATTCTAATATCCGTTTGGATTATTTTTATAACTCGATTTCACTAAGTGAGTATTTATTTACAACTGGTGTTTTATTTCGATGTATTAGAATTAGGCTGAAGATGCTGATATTTGGCGACTTGTCTCAGTGATAAACAATTTTACTTTGTTTTTGTATACATGTAATGTTGCAATGGCGATATCTGATTAGGTTAGCTTAATTAGGGATAATCTGATCCGTAAAGCTGCCATTTCAAACGAAGCAAGACTGTCATATATGCCTTACCAGACCGGAGCCCCCAGGGGTGGGAGATGGGTTAGGTTTGGGCATGTCTAATGCTTGGTTCAGAGGCTGACTGCTTCCATTGGGTGAGAAGGTTCCAAATTCACAATGTTTCAACGTGTGATTTTAACCTGCACGATGCTGAAAAGCAGGTCCATGCCTTTTTTTTTCTTTTTAAAAATTTAATTGAAAAAAAACACCTTTTCTCCCCCCCCTCATTCTCCCCCTCCCCATTTGTGTGTGTGTGTGGGGGGGGGGGTTAAGTTACGATTAAGTTACTGTTTGCGGTACTATGCATATGGTACCGTACACTATAAGTATGAATGGAAAAAGAAATGGACATTGTAAATTGTATTTAATTTTTTTAAATTTGTTATTATAGTCGTTGATTATGACGGAAAAATGTAAATCCCAGATAATTGGTCTTCCTCATCTAACTGCTTCTTGCCCTATCCTAGTTCTCCTGAATGCCAGGTTAGGAGGTAACACATATAAATTGCTAAGTCATTGCTTTCACTTGGGGAGAGTCCCACAATCTGCCAATACAGTAAGTGGGCTTTCAACTCATTCAGTCTTCCCGTCTGGGATGCCCAATACAAACTCTAACTTCCGGTTACCTGTTCTGTATAAACGCCGCCAACCAGTTAACATGTGTCATCAGCGGTGTATAATCTGTCTGCTTAGATACGTGGCAACGTGGCAGATTGCCCGATTAAACTAAGCTACCAGGTTGGTACTCATACCTCCATTAATACCACCTGGGCCGTGTTCAAGTGTGTGCCTCGGAGGCGCCTTGGAGAAATTCCAAACGTCGCGCTAGTCTGAACAGCATTTAGCTGTCGGATGCCTCGAAAATGGTGATATCTCACCTGTGACGCTTACTATCAGCAACGACTCAGTCATACTATAAAGGGGACGGGCAGCCGCGGCTCAGTGGTTGCTACTAGCTACTGTTCTTACTGTATCTGTCCACCAGGTGGACTTATCGGTGACCAAGCTGTGCTCAGCCCGGCCCCATAGCACATCAACAACAACTTCACCAAGTTGTACTCTTGTGTTTGCGCTCACCTCCGTATTTTGCTACCTCACGTACGATTCAAATGTTATTTATTATTGATTTTGAGTCGAAATTGCAGATATTGGATTCCACAGACTTCTTTTTTGTTAATATCGCCATCAATGTTTTCGGTACACACGGTTGACCTGGTCAACTCCGGAGCTGGCCCTCCTACGTTATCAACAATATCACAACAAAGTAAGAATATGGATTCCTCTTCATCTGATTCTTTCCAGCCTGCAATGTGATTCAAGTAGCTTTGGACAATAGTAAAAAGACGATAGAAGTGGTCACTGCACATCGATGTGCAGATAATTGGCTGTCGTATCCTCTGCCATTTTGAGCCCCATACGGCCGCACTCACCTAAACAAAAAAAAAAAGGCTCACCTAAGTACTATCATGTATCGTTATCTGTCGTTGTAGCATCGTCCTGCAAATACGATATAAATATGATATAAAAACAAATCAGAACGAGTCGGGGGCCCACATCATTGCAGTTCTGTTTTATTCTCCGAACAATATTGCCGACCGCTGTCTTTGTTTACATCTGCCAATATACTCTAGGTGGCGCCAGTCGTCGCCAGTCGTTGCCTCCCCACCCCTTAACTCTTGCTTTCCCCACTAGGAGACGCCACTGTAGCACCATAGTCCGAACAATATTGCCGACCGCTGTCTTTGTTTACATCTGCCAATATACTGTAGGTGGCGCCAGTCGTCGCCAGTCGTCGCCTCCCCACCCCTTAACTCTTGCTTTCCCCACTAGGAGACGCCACTGTAGCACCATAGTCCTGCTGGTGCACTGTTAGGATTTATATCTTTTATTTTTTATATCTTTTATTTTTTTACAAAAGTTTTTATTATGGGGGTGTTTACGCTGCCTGTCACCCTGTAGCTCGGATGATACTTGGGTTTGGCTTACGTTCATTGGTGGATTAGCATTGCGTAGTGTCGTGTCGTGTCAGCGCCGGGTTTTTATCGACAAATTGCCTGATCATGCCGGTGTCCAAAACCACAACCAACAATCAACAACCAACCAACAAACCAACGGGGGTAGATTTGGTGATCTTTGAAGCGAAAAACATGCCAAATCAATTTTGCAAACCTAAATGCTGAACGTAGTGTTTATTGTCTGATCACGCCTAACGCCAATCACCAACAATCAACAATCAACAACCAACACAACCAACAACCAAACAACAAACAACCAAACAACAAACAACACAACCAACCAACCGAACAACAACAAATCGCAACCAAACACTTTCAAACTCGCTTGTGTAAACGTGCCACTACATCGCTTCATATGAACAGCTTTAGATTAGATTAAAATGTGGTATCAAACTAAGCACATATTGTTCCTTTATTAGTTCTGTACATGTTGTGAAATGTTAAGGATATTTGATCTCTAGGTGTTGTGGTTTTAGTGACAATGCATTGAGTTTGCCGTTACGCGCAGTGCAAAACGTTTATTTTATTCAAAATTATTCGTTGAATATGTTTTCTATATGTGTACCAAGCGGTTTGTCTCTGTGTGGTGGGTGTGGTTTGAATATTTTGCATTGACAATGCATTGAGTTTCCCAGTATGCACAGTTCAAAACGTTTATTTTATTCAAAATACACAACCCTAACCTTATGAATGTAATATAATCTAATCGTTGGATCTGTTATCTATATCTGTATCAAGCGGTTTGTCTCTAGGTGTTGTGGTTTTAGCGATTTTTCACATTTTCTGTATGAAGATTGTCCAAGGGATTTGACAATGCATTGAGTTTGCCGTTACGCGCAGTGCAAAACGTTAATTTTATTCAAAATTATTCGTTGAATATGTGTACCAAGCGGTTTGTCTCTAAGTGGTGTGGTTTGAAGATTGGGCACGGCCATTGACAATGCATTGAGTTTCCCGGTACGTGCAGTGCAAAACGTTTATTATAAATATAAAATAATCGATTGATTGAATATGTTTTCTATATGTGTACCAAGTGCACCATCTCTAGGTGGTGTGGTTTGAGAGATATTTCACTTTCTCTATGGCCAGTTTTCAGGAGAGTGACCCATATGTCTATATTCAAAAGTGCTTTGTAACCAAACTGTTGTAGCTGATATCCCGCCATTTTCATCGCGCACAATAACGCCGAATCGGGTGTTTAGCTCTGTTCAAATTATGTTAAAGTTGCACAGTCCGATGGTCTTGAGTTTGTGACATGGCTACCTTTTGAGATATTTGAAATTCAAAATGTGAAAATAATTCCGGCAAGCGCGCCAAAAGTCTGATACCACAGGCTTCTGCAGTAACAGGTTCTATTAAATTGGCTCAGCTTTCCCTTCTAAGTTGTATGTGCCAACCCATACTTTGTTCATAGTGAATACATTGTTTTAAAATAAGTGGCTGACTTCTTTCTAAAACCACACTTGAAAAGTTCAATCTAATTGTCTAACAATCCTAATTATTGACGTATTAAATCGCAGAGTTGTCATGTTTTATACAATCGAAATCTGTTCGATGAGTTTCAATCAATGACAACCACAAATATGTCAATTATTCCGCAATGTCTAACTAACAATCACTAAATTAGTAAATAAATATGTTTTGGGTCATGCACTTGTAATGCTAAAATCACCTATATTTTTCTGGATGATTTTATTTATAGGTTGTTTGGTTCTGGAGATATTTGTCCATTATTCTAAATAAATAGAAATACCGGACTACTTAACTTTATGACCACTACACTTTGATAATTATGAATGTTTACTCATAGAGTAATATTCTTCACTTCATTCCAGGCCTAACCCTGAATGCCCAGCGCCAAGCTCATGTAGCACGGAAGTGGAATGCAATTCATCCACAACTAACACGCAGTCATTACCATTCATTTGCACCACTGATGACTACATGCGCGGTTTGTTCCCGAGACACAGTAAGGCGTCCGATCTTATGCCTTGACTGTGGGCCAACAGCCTACTAGTGTGAAAGGTGTTTTAAAAAACACCAGAAACTTGCGCCTCTTCACATCGCCCATATCTGGCAGGTCATTACACACACCACTTTAATTTTAACACATTTGATACTATATGTATTTGTTGTACGTTGCTATATAACCAAAAAGCCACTACTTAGAAAATTCTTCTTCATATGTTTGATCGGTTGATATTTTCCCACTGTATTACTAACTAATAAACTATGCTTTCCTTCAATAAGATTTGAGTTTTGAGGCGGTTATGTTCGAATCAGGTCACGTGGCATTTTTGGCGGGAGTTTTGATTCCATTACTCCTGTAACAGCTGGTTCCAGCGCTCCTGGTAGGTGGGGCCACTGGGGGTCGGGTTACTTACTAGTTACATAACAACTAATTTCGGAAGGGGGGTAAGATGATTAATTTATTCTAACCTTGACTGCGCGCAACGACATGTTGGCGGCCTCTGCAGCCCGCAGCAGTTCCGGCTCGAAGGGCTTAGATGTGCTTACAAGCCCTTGATTGTAGAACCGCTGCAGGATAGCCCACTGCTCAGCTGTGGTGGAAACCACAGTCTGCAAAACCAAAACCAAAACCAAACAAACCTAAATAATGATTATTAAATCTACAGATTTAGACATAAGCCGTGTTCACACCCACAACTTTAGGCCGAACTAGATAAGGTGAACTAGATGAGGCGAACTAGTGTCGTGTCCACACATGGAGCGGATTAAGGCGGAAATCGATGTATGAGCAAGTCCAAACTGATCAGCGCCAGTTTCGGTTAGTCGGCACGAGAGAGTTTGGGTTCGACCTAGATATGTATGGACTGAATCGTATTGTTTTGGAATGGTCAAAACTTCTGCTGGGCAGTGAAAACCTTAAAATATATCATGAAAAAAATATCTGTGCACCTCTAGCAGGTTCATAGACCAAATTTACCGAAAAGTCAACTAACTCAGGTCTCGACTGTGACGTCCTTAATCCGTCTCATCTAAACCGCTACCGTCCACACAGGCAATATGGGCCCACTCAAGCTAGTTCGCTTGATTTAAACCACCTCGCGAGGCAACCTACTGGAGGCGAACTAGATGAGGTGACTCAGCCCTAATCCGCCTCAGCATCGGGTTCACACGGCCAATGTGAGCCGACTTAGATTAAGCGTGCTAGATGAGGCGACTTAACGCCGAGGTGTGAATACGGCTATTGTTATATCGACATCTTTCAATCGAGTAGAAATTACTAAAGAGATCAAGAAATTTGATGGTCAAATACAGAACCCTACAATACACAAACCATATATAGACGGATATAAGTCAAATACTCACACGTTTAGAGTCAGGGGCACCATGAGAAGACATCGTTGAGCGTTGGGGATAGGAGGTGATAGGAGGTGATAGGTGCGAGTGTGTGAGGTGTGAGAGTAGATTTGAGCTGGTGTGCGAGCAGTGTGGTGAGGCGAGGCATGGTCAAGCAGTCAAGCGGTCAGACACCTAGTGGTAACAAAATGAAGTATCTTTCATGCAGGTGGTGCCATAGGGCGTGAAGATTTGCAACTAGAAAAGAAGACGACCGTCTGACCTCTGTTGTCCGGTGCTGCCACCTGGAGATATTAGGTTAGAACCCTGAAGATCAATGATGGCACCACCTAGTGCCTATGGCGGGAAGCAAAAAGTGCAGCCGCAAACAAACCTTAAGGTAAACCATGGTTGTTACTGCATAACTACATGCAGTAGAAGAAAAGTCGATGCAGTAGAAGAAAAGTCTATTCCATGATTTCCACACAGCAAAAATACATTCTGGATTTTGTTGCATCCTATATAAATGTCGTATTGTCACAACTCTATCAATGCGTTCGTAGGTTATCGTGGGTAGCGTAAGGCAACGTGGTGAACTATAGAAATAATTAAATAAATACATAAATAAATGCATAAATTAATAAATGCCGGTAACTACTGTTGTCACTCTCCTGCACTGCCGGACCACCTATGCAGCCTCAGCCAATCGGTCCCGCCGAGTGAGGGGCCTCTTTTGATAGCTTTGGACGAATGTGGGGGTTTATGTAGGCCCAGTCTTTTCATATGTCAGGCTTTGGACAAACATGGGGGTCTATGTAGGCTCAGTCTTTACATAGGTCAAGCTTGGATGAACGTGGGGTGTCAGGCCCCTCCTGACAAGAACAACAGATATTTATGGAAAAACGGCACAGAATGCCCTTCGGCGGAGTGAGCCACATAAAAAAAAGTGTCATACCATGAAGTGAGTCGTACATGCAAAAAGGCAGTGAGTCACTCGCTGCCCATTCTTACGGAGACTCAGAAAGGGGTATGACCGCGGGTTGGGTGTCCAATCAGAGGGTGGGTTGGTCATGGAAATCATTTATTCTATTCACACCAGGGGGCGAATAAGCTGAGCGAGTAGCGAGGTGCATGATGGGTAGCTGCTACCAATCAGCATCAGTTGTTCTCCTCCAATCAGAGCGAAGGAGCAGGACTTAGCTCAAGCAGTACCGTGTCCACCTGTGAAGGTGTGGGTCATCCTGTCGATCCTGCTCAGTGGACCTATTTGCAGTTTGGGCTATTTTCCATTCCAACCAGTGGTCCATAACTGGTTCATCAAAGTGGTATGCGCTGTCCTGTTTATGGGAAAGTGCATATCAAAATCCCCTTGATGATTATCGGAAAAAGTAGCATAATTAGGGGGGGGGGGGAGTCGGTTTCCCCCAAAGAAATATTTCAGAATGACTATATGATTGATGTCCAATAGACGATGATACAATTCAATGTGTTCTAGATGCGTCATTAAATAAAACAAGCCTTCCAATCAGAGGGTAGGCTGGTAGTGGAAATCGTCTATTCTATTCACACGGGTGGGGGTGAACAAGCTGGAGCTAACTGCGTGAGTAGCGAGATGCATGCTGGGTAGTTGGTCGTCAGGCGAGGAGGGCGCCAAGATCAACAACTAATCTTTCATTAATCCGCTGAGGCAGATTAGCCTGTGTACAGTCCCTCGTGGCGACAGATTGTCCCAGGCTGGGGCGGCGCGTGCATGCGTGTAGCTGACAGCCCAGATGAGCAGCTTGATAGGAGTTGGTACCGGCAACATGCCACCATACACACACACTCACACACACACACTCACTCACCAGATATGGAGAGCCGACTGGGGCTCTGCACTAGCCAGCTACACCGGTGTTGCAGTTTAAAAAGGACCCGCTTTAAAACTGGGGCTTTTCAAAATGCGCATGTGCATGCATTTCTATCCAATAGAGACTGTACCCATGTTTAATAACTTGTTAATTGCTTGTTAACTTGTTAGTGCAGAAGATAATATATACTATCAAGCATAAAATAGTCACTACAATGATTACTGAAGGAATCCTTGCTTGTCTCGCCCTACATTTCCAGAGAGCTCCTCCACAAGCCAGACATTCAACAGATTTCAGGCTTGCCATTTGACTTTGTTGCATGTGCATTGTGAAAAAAACGGTTTTAACCGGGTCCTTTTTAAACTGCACCACCAGCAGTGACTCTGTTAGTTGTTAACCAGACGTGATGGCCAAATGAGTTGAGCGTCCATATCCTGTTTAGGGAGATCGTCGGGGGAGCCAAACCCATGGGTTTGTGGGTTCAAACACTGGTTGAGTCAAACCAATGACTTAGAAAATTGGTACTTGTTGCTTCCTAGCCAGACGGTCAGCATTATTAGGATAGGGCAAGGATTGAGAAGTAGTTGGTTGAGTGTCAGGATAATGTGGGTACCCATCCTGATATGACCTTAGATGTTGCTAGGAGGTGAAACGAGAACAGACAAACAACAAACTGTTGGTTGTTGGGAGCAGTCAAAACATACTCAATAAAATCAGAGGAATTGAGTTATATTCCTACAAAGATCTTTATATAGCAGGCAACTCAAAACGGCTCAAACTCCCATGGAACTGAGAGGAGGGAGGGAGGGAGGGGGGGGGGGGGGGAGGGGGAGGGAAGGGGGGGAGGGGGGAGAGAGGGAGGAGGAGGAGAGAGGAGGGGGGGGAGAAAGGAGTTGGTGGAGGTTGAGTGATGGGATGGGGAGGGAAGGAGGCGAGGGAGTGGAGAGGGAGGGAGGGGGAAGTAGGGGGAGAGAGGTGGGGAGGAGGTTGAGTGAGGGGGAGGGGAGGGAAGGAGAGGAGGGAGGGGGAGCGCGGGACCGAGGGGGAGGGAGGCGTGGGCGGAGAGAGGGAAGGGGGAATGGGTGAGGAGCTGATTAGGACAGAGAGGATTGCGCTGAGACGCTCGTTATCAGCGGTGTCTAATGAAGCGGAACCTTGTCGTCAAGGGGGAGAGTACGCTGCCGTGTAGGAGCCGAGCAAGGAAGAGTAGGAAGACCGTGTATATTTTGACTGTCTCGGGAGGACATGGCGCAGTGGCCGAATCGGTAGAGCACGGGCTTCCCATGTGGGAGATCAGGAGTTTGATTCCCGGTCGAGCCAAACCGATGATTTACAAAATTGATACTTGTCGCTTCATAGCCTGGCCTGCCACTCGGCATTATTTGGATAGGGTAAGGACTGGTCAGCTGCTACCAATCAGCATCAGTTAGCCCACCACCCTGTTCCATTCAACCCTGATTAGGCCACAGTATGTGCAAAGCCATTCTCCATTCAATCCTGCTTAGGCCACAGTATGTGCAAAGCCATTCTCCATTCAACCCTGATTAGACCACAGTATGTGCAAAGCCATTCTCCATTCAACCTTTAGCCATACTTAGGGCAGTGTATGTGCTAAGTCACACTGCAGCCCTATTCAGATTACAGCCTGTGCAAAGTCACTCTCCACCCACCGCTACTCAGGTCACTGTATGTGGAAATTCACTCTCCACCCACGGGTACTCAGGTCAGTTCCTGTACAAAGTTCCTCTCCCATGAAATAGTTCTCATTACAAACTCACTGAAAGCTACAGAAGAATCAAATGGAGGGGAAGGACCATACCATATTAGGTAGGGCTGGGTGGAGAGTGACTTTGTCTATTGCAATAGTACATTGTGTAGTCAATAGAAAAAATCCTCCGGTGCGAGTGACACTGGTCTACATCCGGTGGAGGCGAGGAGGCCGCAGATGGTTTCACCGGTAGTGTTGGATCTTACGGAGTATAACAATAATGATAATAATAATTCCCTTTCATAACTTTATACTCGCATAATTCGTTATACATCATATATATATATATAGTAGTCCGGAGTGATCAGCTCTACCATGTGGTGCCGGCAGTGACTATGCTATCCACTATTGCATTTGCAGTCAGTGTCGAAGTACCTACATGCTTAACACACTGAACCCCAGGGCCTTAAGTTCTAGGGAAGCTCCAGCCAACGTGCATAGTATGTTATGCACTGTCTTAGTGTAATCTATGGGCTAATCCCTTTTAAAAGGTGGTCGCCAGATCTTTATAAATGAAAGTGAGCTATAATAGAAATCAAGTTAAATATATATAAAATACCATAAAGTACCAGAGGGTGTAGTATAGGAAATGTGTGGTGTAGCTGAGTCCTATAGTTGCTTGTCTATAATAGTGAAGTGGCTACAGTGGGTATAGCCCAGAATAGAGGATGGACACAAAAGAACCTCTTGTCACATGAAAGGCCCAGTGATGACTGCCAGCTCTCCCAGGCTTTTAATCTCTCCAACACTCCTACACGCATGTCATTGAAGGTACATGATATTGAAGGTACATGATATTATTGAAGGTACATGATATTATTGAAGGTACATGATGTCATTGATCCATGGCATATTTTTATTTTACTTGTTATGGCGGGCATCTTGAGATTCCATGACAGTAGAGATGGGTGCAGCTCAGGTGCACCCCTCATTCCCACATCCCAGCTAACACCAGGTCATGGCAACTTGACCTGACACCTCTATCATATCCGATGCACTCCATGCAAATTCAATCCGGATCCAATACCCATTAAAGATTAAATACCAAACATGACTGCCTCCCACCATATCAGTCTGGGTTCAGCAATGGGTTACACATTCTTCTATCTACTAACTAAAACAAATGGGTACTTTAAATGGAATCTATTTTATAATATAACTATGTGTAGAAAGTCGAAAGATTTTACAGTAGGCATATTGGTTGATGCAGCTCACAAGAGGAATAAGCATGGGGTTATCTTCATCTAAAACCAACACTGATTGCAGTCACACTGCAACAGGTGGCGCTGGGCTAGTAGGGGCAGCCCCTATTGCGGAATGTCCCATGCTCTGCTAGCAGCCACCCTCTGCCAGAGGTTAGCTGTGACCCAGTTGGGCGATGTACTGGGTACTCCAAACCTAAACTTGTGACATGGCAGATTAAGTCTTGCTGAAGCTTACTCAGTGTCTTCCCTCATTGAACTTTCGGGATTTGGCCTCGGTCCATCATCATTTCAGTTATATATATATATATATATATATATGTGTGTATATGTAGGGCCTAGGCCTAATATATAATTTTGTTCCAAATAATAATATGCTCTGTAAATAAAAAATAACCCACACATATCCAGCATATTGTTTGATTTTGTCTATCATCGTTACATCTTGGATACTAAACTGACGATTTCACATCCTTGCTTATCTGCCCTTGGTACATCATCATTATTTCAGTTATATATATATATATATATAAGTGACAGTGGAGGCGACGGAAGTGCGGTTCGAAGTGCATTGTGGTAGGAGGTGAATAGATACAGAGAGCCGATTGGTCAATAACATAGTGTGTTATAAAGTAGTACAGAGTAGTAAACATATAGATTCCCTTATGCAGCTTTATACTCGTATAACGCTTATACATCACACATATATATATATATATATATGTAGGGCCTATTTCTAATATATAATTATTTTATAAATAATAATATATGCTCTGTAAATAAAAAAATAGCCCACACATATCCAGCATATTATTTGATTTTGTCTATAAGCGTTACATCTTGGATACTAAACTGACGATTTCACATCCTGGCTTATCTGCCCTTGGTACATCATCATTATTTCAGTTATATATATATATATATATATAAGTGACAGTGGAGGTGACGGAAGTGCGGTTCGAAGTGCATTGTGGTAGGAGGTGAATAGATACAGAGAGCCGATTGGTCAATAACATAGTGTGTTATAAAGTAGTACAGAGTAGTAAACATATAGATTCCCTTATGCAGCTTTATACTCGTATAACGCTTATACATCACATATATATATATATATGTAGGGCCTATTTCTAATATATAATTATTTTATAAATAATAATATATGCTCTGTAAATAAAAAAATAGCCCACACATATCCAGCATATTGGTTGATTTTGTCTATAAGCGTTACATCTTGGATACTAAACTGACGATTTCACATCCTTGCTTATCCACCCTTGGCACCACAAATGTATCCAGCATGCTTCACTGCTCAGGTACTCTCTCTTTGTCCGCAATTGGAATGCAGGAGGGATGGGAAGTGGGTGGAGAGAACAAAGGGGGGTTGTAGGGGGACGGGGTGATAGAAGTCGGAAGGGACATGGAGTCGGAGTGGGACTGGAGCAGCAGGCGGAGTGCAAGGAGAGAGGGACAAGAGCGGGAGAAGGAGGGGGAGAGTAAGGGATACTGGATGGAAACATGGGGAGAGTGGGAGTGGAGAGGGAAGGAAGAGGGAGGGGAAGAGAGGGGGTAGTTAGAGCGAAGAGGGGGAGAGTGGGAGGGGAAAGGGGGGAGAGTGCGAGGGGAGAGGAGGGGGAAGAGGGGGTACTTAGAGCGAACAGGGGGAGAGTGGGGGGGGAGGGGGAAGAGTGCGAGGGGAGAGGGAAGGGGGGAGGGGGAGAGAGGGGGTACTTAGAGCGAACAGGGGGAGAGTGGGAGGGGAAAGGGGGGAGAGTGCGAGGGGGAGAGAGGGGGTACTTAGAGCGAACAGGGGGAGAGTGGGAGGGGAAAGGGGGGAGAGTGCGAGGGGAGAGGGAAAGGAGATGGAGAGGACGGGGAGAAGAACAGGAGGTACTAAGAGGGAACAGGGGGAGAATGCAAGGGGAGAGGGAAAGGAGAAGGAGAGGGAGAGGGAGGGGGCAGAGTAGGGGGTACTGAGAGTGGGAGGTAACATGGGATAGGGTGTCTGGAGAGAGACAGGAGAGGCAGGGAGAGTGGGATGCGAGTGAGAAAGGTGGTGAGATTAAAGATAGTGGTGGAAGGCGGATGGGGGTGGGAGTTGAAGGAAAGAACGACGGGGAGTGGGAGAAGAGTGGGCGGAATAGTGATAAGGGGATGTGGGAGAATGTGTGGGAAGATAGGAAGGGTATGATATAGGATAGAGAGAGAGAGTGGGAAGGGGACGTAGGGGAGTGGGAGGAGGAATTGAGGGGTGTGGAAGGGTGTGGGGTGGGAGGAAGGAAGAGGGAGGGCGAGTGGGAGAAGAGTGGGAGGAATATTTAGAGGGGAAAGTGGGGGAGTGTGAGGGTAGAGGGGGCGTGTGTGGTAGCTGAGAGGGCGAAAAAGTGGGAGGGGTACGTATGGGGAAGTGGGAGACGGGTGGAAGTGGGAGAGTGGGAGACGGGTGGAGGTGGGAGGGTGCAAGAAGAGGGAGAGGGAGTGGAAGAAGAGTGGAGGGACTATTCAGAGGTTCGCGGGGAGTTGAGCTTGAGGGGAGAGGGGGAAGTACCGATAGGGGAAAGGTTGGAAGTGTGAGGGAAGATGTGGAGGGCATGATAGCGGAGAGGGAGAGGGAGTGGAAATGGAGAAGGAGGGGATTGTAAGACGGGAGGAGGGAGAGGGAGGGAGGAGGGAGGAGGGAGAGGGATGGAGAGAAGACGGAGGAGGGAGAGGGATATTTGGAGGAGGGAGAGGGATGGAGAGGGATGGGATTTGGAGAGGAGATGAAGTGGGAGGAAAAGGAGTGGGAGGAGAGTGGGGTTTGGGGAGCCTGAGAAGGTACAGGGGAGGGGGAGTGAGAAGGGAATGGGAGTGGGACATGTCTGTGTTCAGCCAACATGGACGAACAGGGAGCTACAAACAAATGTGCAATACAGACATAACACACAGTTGATGTAATCCTACCTTATCCAAATCTCCTCGTCCACAGGTTTGCTTTTAACTCCAGCGCAACACTGATCCAGGCAGTGTGTACAGACATGCCATTGGTAGAGATTCCTTTGAAACTACCGTTGAAAACTTCGGGCGGATTACTCCACAAAGCAAATGTCCCCAGTGTTAGTACATCTATCAGAGCATTGGCTAGATTCCCAGGTATAGGGCCTGATCCAAAGGTAAGCGCCACACTTCTATCCAGTGGTGAAGTGTACGTATGACCTGTGCTCTTCAGTCCTGCTCCTCACAGGTATGAAGTATGATAAACTTACTCTCTCAGCCTCCTGCACTGTCCGACCGAGGCCTCTTCCTACAGCCAGACCCGTACTGTATACTTGCATACCTTACAGTGTGTACAGTGTGTACAGTGTGTACAGTGTGTACTGTATCTATAGTGTGTACAGTGTGTACAATGTGTAGGCTTGTGGTGTTCTCTCTGGTGGAGTGGTTAGAGTGTCTGACTTTTTTCTAGGTCTGACTCCTAATCTGAAGGTAAAAGTGTAGGCTCGGGCTTTCTATCGACAAACTGTCTAATGGTGAAAACAAGTCTAGTCTGACTTATCCATAATAGGCAGTAAAAATCTTCAAGAAAAAAAAAAAAGGCTGTGAGCCACACCTGTCTCCTCCTGGTCCTCCTCCAGTACCCTAAGTGATGTTGATTTCGGGGTCAACAATAATTGGAGGGAAGGACTGGTTCTTCCATGAGCCTGTCTGCTCCTGTTCCTCCTGCTCCTCCTATTCCTCTTCCAGGTGATGGAGTCAGCGATGAGCTACAATTGGAGGAAAGCGATGACTCCACCAACAGGTTGTCTGATCCTGCACCTTCTCCTACGTATTGTCCTCTCCTCCAGTCCTCCTGTTCCTCCTACTCCTGTTCGCACTCCTTCTGGTCCACCTCATTCAGTCCTCCTGTTCCTCATCCTGCTCACACACCTACTCCACTTCCTCCAGTCCTCCAGTTCCTCCTCCTTCTACTCCTCCTCCTCCTCGTCGTTCCCACCTCTCCTACTCTCCTCCTCCTCCTCCTCTTATTCCTCCTGCTCCTACTCCTCCTGCTCCTACTCCTCCTGCTCCTACTACTCCTCCTACTTCTCCTCCTTCAACTCCTTCGGCTATTCTCACTTTTCCCACTACTCCCGCTCCTCCTCTTACTCCTCCTGCTTCTCCTACTCCTATTCCTCCTGCTCCTGCTCCTGCTCCTCCTCCTCCTACTCCTATTCCTCCTGCTCCTACTCCTCCTGCTCCTACTTCTCCTCCTCCCACTCCTTCGGGTATCCTTACTTGCCCCACTCCTCCTGCTCCTCCCGAAGCGTCCTAAGACAGTTGCCAGTTGAGGTGGATGGCGGCATAATGCACAGTTCCCGGCTCCTTCAGGTAATTGGAGGTGGGAGTGGGTTCCTCCAGTAGCCTGCCTGCTCGTGTCGTCTCACGGCGCCGCGCCGACTGCAAACGTGGAGGGGTGCGGGCAGCCTTCCTCCTGTGGGTGCTTCCCTCCCCCAACTCCTCCACGGTGTCCGGGACCCGGCTGAGCGGATCAATGGTGCAGGAGGGCGGACGGGGGCGGACGGGGGCGGACCGGGGTGGATGTGGGGAGGGGCGGGGTTAGTGGGCGGGGGGTGTTACCTGATCTGCCGCTGTCAGGGGGGGGAGACGGGCAGCTGGTAACTGGAACCCTGGGACAGGTTGGGTGGGGCAAGGGAGAGGAGTGGGGGTGGGGGATAAGGGGAGTGGGCGGGAGAGGAGTGGGCGGGGGGTGGGGGCTCAGGGGAGTGGAAGGGAGAGGAGAGGGGAGAGGGAGACAGAGATGGGGAGAATTAATTAAGGGTCAGGGTTGACAGGTGGATGAAAGAGACAGTGTAGGATGAATACGAAGGCTCTAGAAAGAGATGGACAAGTATCGGGTTTATCTGTAACAAGAGTCAGGCGGTGTGTTTGTATATATATATCTAGTTCTGCGTGAGTCAGGTTCATCGACATTGCAGCTTCGAGCTGATCATAGTTAGCGACACAGGCACCTTTAGGGAATTGCAAACATTTGCGGTTGGTGTTACAGTGAGATCCTGTGTGAAAAAGAAGGCCATGGTTCAAAGGTTGTATGCGGGAAAGGACAGATGACAGAGAGGAAAGAGAGGGTAGAGAGGATAGAACAGCCAATCAGGTCTGAGAGAATAGATAGGACAAAGATGATAGAGACGAGAGAAAGGATCGAAGAGGAGAAAGCAGACAGAAGAGAGAGAGAGAGGACAGGGAGGACATAAAGGATAGAGTGGACAGAGAAGATCGAGGGGACATAGAGGATATGGAATACAGAGGGTAGAGGGAGGACAATGGGGACTGAGAGGGCAGAGAGGGGATATATAACATACAGAACAGAGAGGGATTAGAGGATAGAGAGCACAGAGCGGATAGAGACAATAGATAGGGTAGAACAACCAGACAGATCTGAGAGAAGAGAGAGAGCACAGGGAGCATAGAGAGGCTAGAGACGACAGAGAGGAGAGATGGCGGACAGGACTGAAATGACTGAAAGGAGAAAGAGGACAACAAGAAAGGAGAGAACTGGCATAGAGAAGAGAAAACGACTGAGAGGACATATAGGACAGAGATGAAAGATAGGACAAACATGACATCGAGGGAAAACAAACCCAGAGAAGACAAAGAGGGTAGAGAGGACGGGGAAGAGAGAGAGGGCGGAGAGGACAAAAAGGGCAGAGAGGTCAGAGAGGAATGGGCATTTAGTTACACTCCCAGACTGCCTCAAGGATATCTACTGCGAACTGACCATGGCTATTATTAGCCATGTTGATGTGCCACTCTCCTACTTCCGCATCTTATGGGCCTGTCACACTACAACGCTTCTCTCGGCGACCCGTCAGCGTTGAAAGTACTATCTTGCGCGTCGAGAAATGTCAAACTTTTCGGCGGTTTGGGGGAAAAGATCGGCGTCAGGACGGCGCGTTATGCTCGCGCGGCCAACGTGTGTCGACGCGCTGGGGGGAAAAAAAAAAAAGTTTGGCGCGACGTCTTCATTTAACCTTAAATGTTGCTAGGGCGTAAAACAAAAACGGCCAAGTTTGCGCAACGCGTGAGCAACGACCCTCCCGCGCGCGCCGTCTTCCTCGCGTTCCCATAACGTTATTCCGGCGCGTCCAACGCAGCGCGACGGGCGCCTAACGTCCTCCTAGCGTTCTTACCCATTTACTCCCGCGCGTTGCCGGTCGCTGGTGGTTTTTGACATGTTCAAAACGCTCAGCGACCAATAACGCGCGCCGACGTTCTCCGCCGACCGTCAACGTCCAAGATAGTGTACCGACGTGTACCGACGCGCCCATAACGCGCCACCAGTGCTTCTCCATATTTCACCAAATATCGCCCAAAAACACCACACGTTGACGGGTCGCCGGCGAGAAGCGTCGTAGTGTGACAGCTCCATTACTGTGGACATGTGCAGTAATACTTTCCAACTCCCCCCCCCCCCACCCCAACATGTAAGGCTTCCATTATCCACTAACCCCCAGACACACATAGCCACATCCACCAATATCCCTCCTTCCCCATCCACACACAGTCCATGTTTCCACTGCCTACTTTTCTAAGAGGCTTCTTCCTTAAGCTAAGATTCCATATATAAATATATGCAGAATGCGAATGCGATAACAAATGGCAAAGCATGTAAATAGACAGGGGTGTTTTCATGTGTCCAAATGCGAATGTGAACGCGATTGCGAACGCCAATGCGAATGCGGCAAATGGATCGACCCATGGACCGATCGGTGCAAATCCGAATGCTATTGCGTTTGCCATAGAAAACAATAGTAACTTTGACTTTCCTTCACAAATTTGGAGAACACCCCCTCCCCCCCCGGGTATGGGTCTCTTTTTTGTTGTTGTTTTGTTCAACGACCCCCGAGTACAAAAAGTAGACATCGGCAATTGGGGTTCGGCATGGGTATCTATGCTGCGTACTGCATTCGCATGCCGCATACCACGTATATGGAATCTTACCGTTAGCCCCTTTTTTCTCAATCCATCACACTTGCGCACTCCCATTCCCATATATCCCCACTCCAAAAACCCGACAACTTTTTGTTGCAATGCCAATAATAACTCAGCTGTAATCTGGAGCTCATGGGGTCCACTTATCTGATGTATTTCACATGACACACCCAATATTTCTAGTTTTGGCCGGAGAACCCCCCCCCCCCCCTCACCCCCAAGAAACCCAGACCCAAATAGCAGGCTCACTCCCAACTATTACCAGATACACTCACATCCACACCAATATTCACACATCCAGATACCATCATCCATCCCAGATACAAGTAGGCTAGATCCATAGTCTAGACTCTTCACACCCTTTCACCGCCTCTACTTGCCCTCCACTATTGGCAGTTAAAAATGCTAAGCAGACTTGTAGTATACAATTCTTCTATTTTCTTTAAGATAAACATATTAGACTAATTGTCTAATCTTCCATACTTCAATGGATTGAAGTGACTTTTGTTTTAAATGGCTAACGTTGGAATTGTTGGTACGACCTTAAATGCTAGGATGTAAAGCACCAATAAACAAAACAAATCAACTTTTGTTTCGGTGGGGCACCATTTCATTCATCTTAACTGGTCCGTCCTGATATGACCTTAGATGTTGCTAGGACTTAAAATAAAACCAAACATACAATCTTAACTGGTGTCATTTACCACTGCAGACACAGTCTATATCCCTTATTTACACACGCACAATCCACTTGTATTGCATGTGATGTGGGTTCAATGATATTAAGCAATGCTAAGCATTATACAGGTATAAGACTTCCCTACGAATGACAAGGAGACCAGCAGATTGGGTTGGATCGTTTATTCGACTCCGGGCTGAGCGATAAATGCAAAAAACTGGAGGCAAGTGACGATTTGACCATCTCTAGATCAACCGCCGGGGCCAAAGGAAGCAGCAGAGGCCGGACGACGGCGATTGGCTAATATTCAACTCGAGCCAAATCGAATAAATAAATAATAAATAATTCTCCGAGCGTTTATACGTATATAATAGATTATATATAATATAATTAATTGGAAGCTTTCACACCTTATTATATTCTATGTCATCTACTGTGCTGATCTAGTATTAATTGTTTGTCTACAATGTTTGTCTGGCGGCGCTCAATCACGCTGCCGGCGGTATGTGATGTATAACGCATTATGCGAGTATAAAGGTCAGGAAGGGAAGTATTTCCTTATTATTATTATTATTATGACAGGATACACTTGCCTCCTTCATGTGTCATGCCTGGTGGCGCCACCTCCGGCGCTCCCCTCCCCCCCCCCCCCCACTTTCATACCCTAAATACATCACTGGCGTCAGAGGATGTTTTCATAGATGCGCCAAAGGATAAAGTAGACCATGATGATTACGTGAGGATAGTTCTGAATTAATATAATGAACCACCTTTATTACATAGGGATAGTACTAAGCATATGAAGGGAAACCATTTCACCAAGCCAAATTGGAAATCTGCAAAAAGTCGGAAAGTTCTCAATCTTGAATTATGTATGGTTTGTTTGATTAGAATATTAGACATTTGCGGCTTTTCTACTTTCATCTACCCCATCATCACCTCACACCCGCAACCTCCTACCCCCACCCTCCTCTTCCACCACCCACACACACCCAGACCACCGATTTGATTACATTAACTGATGATGTAACCATGCCAAAAGTAGCCAGATAGCACACCACACAGCTACGTACAAGCCTATGATATGTAAATAGGAGTTGGCTAGTCTAGTAGTAAGAGTAGAAAATATAAAACACATATATGCCAAGAAAATCAAAAAAAATTAACATAGACTACTAAGCAGACCAACCAACTATCTATCTGCTAGTGAAATGCAGGCAATCAAATACCTTATCAGCAGCTACTGTGTGATAAGATCACACCGACACCAGCATTGAAAACAAGCCTGAACACCCAGGCTTATATGCTATGGACAGTATAAAGTTAGGCTACGCTCTGGAAGACAAAGAACAACATGTGTATGGGTTGATCACTTTAATACTATTCTCTGGCTAGGATAACTGCCTAACCGGTTACAAAGCTTGAAAACCCGGTGCGAACTGGCCGAATAGTGGGGCGCAGGGCATGAACACGCGGTGGCGCTGCAGTAGCAGACGGAGGAATCGACCCCATCAGGCCGTATTAGGCAAAACCACCTTAATTTTCGTTGTACACACGAATAATTTACTGGGCAGTAATAATTCACACAATAATCGGAGATGAGCCGCTCCGCCTTTTTATACATTGATAAGTGATTATCCTATCTATAAATACAGCCTCAATAAAATTAATAAAATAACAAATAAAAATGTACCCAGCATTTGAACAAAGTGCAACAGGACTCATTCACACTGCCTGGTCAGTGGGTGGTGGGTGTGTGAATGGAGGGTGTGTGCGTATGGTGTGTGGATGATGTGTGGGAGGGGTGCAAGGGTTTGATTGCGGGCGTGCTGGTGAGTGGGTGGTGCGGGGAGGGGGATTGGTTGGGGACAATTGAGGGGACTTGTGAACGTGGGATGTGTGGGGGTGGGCTAAGGGGCTGTTTTCGATTTGAGTGATTAGCCTAATAGTAATATATTTATCACATACAATGACAAAAGCTCAAAATCATCGGACTATGCAACTTTTGCGTGTATGCAATCCCAAATCCGCCTTCAAACATCTTATATTTTTATGCCCGGCACACACCTCCCGTATGTGATTCACACGCTAAAACTGACTGCGTTTCACAACCCGACCCGTCCCGTTTCGCGACGTAAAACTGGCCGATTCATTTTTCAAATGTCTTGCGATTCGCGTTTTAAGCACTAAAACTGAATTTTAAGTCATGAATCGCAATGCTCTGGTGTGCTACGGGGTGCACACCTAACGACTAAAACTAAAACTTAATCATGAAACGGGCAGTTTTAGGTCGTATACGGGAGGTGTGTGCCAGGCATTATACACCTACTGTCTTCTGTATTGTTCCATAACCATCTGGTCACATGTAAAATGGA
This sequence comes from Branchipolynoe longqiensis, assembly GCA_030323885.1. Classification (NCBI taxonomy): domain Eukaryota; kingdom Metazoa; phylum Annelida; class Polychaeta; order Phyllodocida; family Polynoidae; genus Branchipolynoe; species Branchipolynoe longqiensis. The sequence goes on along the minus strand of CM059191.1, from coordinate 48,561,840 downwards.
ATTACTGAGCTTTAAACTTATTTTCAGGTAAAAATCTCGTATTTAAGCTGAATTTTTTATTTCGCCTTAAGGTGGTTTTGCGCCTGAACTATTTTATTTTAATATTATATACATCGTTCGAAGGTGTGAAATGTTGGTGGATTGTGATAGGTAGCCAGTCAATGTGCTCTGTAGTTGTGTAGTGCATTGCTTTGATTGCTGGGTACATGCATTCAGATGTATTGCATGTATCAGTAATCTTTCTTCATTACGAAGAGAGAAGTCCTTTTGAATTCGCCTCATGAATTGGCTTCCCTTCGCACACTGAGAGAGATGCCGTATTCATGCAGTCCCTGCTGGGGAAGGCTGCTCGTATTCTGATGCGCTGGCTGGCTGGCCATTTCACAGCATAAATCTTACAGTTAAACTATAGACTTACCTGTAAGTTGAGCTTTTACTAAGATTCTGACAAAAGTAAGATACAAAGTCAATGATCAGGGGCCCACGCAACCCCACCTAGGCTTGGTATTACTGTAAATAAAGATCCAGGATCTAGATGAATGATTGATAACAGATTACTTACAAGAGTTTTACGAAGACTAGGTTCAGGGTTGGTTAGTAATGATTATCTATTTTTAGCTTTAGCTGTTTTACTCCTCATACTACGAATGCTGACTGGACTGGCTTAGTGCAGTCTATTTATATCTCTACTACTGGTGCTCTCCTCCAATTATACTGGGTGGCCTGGTTTCCCAGTGGAGTAGTACTATAAAGTCACCACGAGTGCACACTTTCACAAGTCGGTACCCGTCCTGACATGACCTTAGATGTTGCGAGGAGGTAAAACAAACAATCAACCATCCTCCAATAATACCCACCGATGTATATAGTTAGATGTGTTTGTCTTTCCAAATATATCTATATGACAGTATCTGTAACTTAAAATTGCTTGCTTGTTGCTGTTTTACGTCCTAACAACACCTAAGGTCATATCAGGATGGGTACCAATTTCTGACTGTGCGCACTCATGGGGACTTTATAGTGATGCCCCATTTGGATATCAGGCAGCCAGCACCATGACCTGATATCCCACTCAGTCACATCATCCTGATACAGAACTAACAAGTCATTGTCCTATCCTAGTAATGCAGAATGCCAGGCTAGGTAGCAAGAAGTGTATATGTTGTAAGATATTGGTTTGACTCGATTGGGAGTCAGGCTCCTGACCTTTCACACGCGAAGTCTACGCTCTATCCATTCGGCCACCGCGTCCGGTCATGGTGATAAGTTACTGGTATTTATTCTGTCAATTTATGAATCACATTCATATCTCCATGAACTTCTGAAATGTTCAGATTTGTATGAAATAACTAAATTTTATTTCAATGTACAATTTTAGAGTGGGTTAAATTTGTCCAAGTCTCAGCAAAATTTGATGCTGAAAACCTTAATGAAATGACTTTTCTTCTTTCTTCAGACACTCTAACCAGCAGCAACAGAGAACACCACATTTGGTGATTCAGTCCAGTTGTTGTTGTGAATGCTAGAATTGGTTTGTGCTTTACATCGGTGAATAGCTTGTGCGTGGTATTTACATTAAAACATTGTTTGCACAATGGCATGCAATCTACGCATTTGAACAGAATGTGTCTGAGTGTCAGCGGACAATAATACCCATTGCACTCAGGAGGTTGTTCTCCCTTGAATATAAATGTGTGAGTCAGCCAAGAGTGGCCAAAGCGGCATCCAGTAAGGATTACTTGATCATGCAAACACCCGGGACTAAGCTGTGGCTGTTCTTCAACGCATTGGGGACCAGACGGGATGGCCGAATGAGTTAGAGCGTCCATCTCCCCTGCTGGTAAATCTGGATACACCTTTCTCCATGTCTCCCTGTCCGAGATGTCTTCACGTATCACATTCATCTCCCGCGACCCCCATTCATGCGTGATATTACACAGCACCACCTGTTGTTTCCTATACAGTAAGGTGGCGCCACATAGTAATAGCGCATCGGTTCCTAACAACATATCATGCTGCAAACTTTCTACAACATAGCAATTAATCCTGACATCATACATATTTACCTCCGCTATTCCTTTTGTCATCAATAAGTGCCCGGACAGTGAGCGCAATCCAATTCCTGCTTCCAACCTCTCACTCGCTGCTCCTAATTTTACCAACCGCTGCCAACTAGCGATTTTTATCATTGAACGTGCCGCTCCCGTATCCATCCGCTGGCCATTCCTCTGCCACTGTGGTGCCTGGGCCTGTTGCATCCCCCGCTGTCCCGCATTTTGACAGACCCGTTGGATATGGGGCCCGCCACATATCCAGCATCTCAGGGGTGGCCTGCTCTCGTTATATCTCTCATTTCTGTAGATCTCCCTCGCTGGTTCTCTTCTATATGCTGCTGGCGCCTGTACCTGCGGCCTAGGGTGATATGGCAGTGCCTCTACAGGTTTTTCTTGTGGGACCATCAAACGCTCCACCATTTTCCGGAGTGCTTTTACCTCTCCCTGTAGAGTTTTCCTGTCATTCTCGTCTACGCTCCTTCCATTCGCTGCGGTCTGCTGGTCGGGGCGCTGCGGGGTGTTGTTTGGTTTGGGTGGATTCTCCCGGAGTGCATTCTCCTGGAGTGCCGCCTGCAGCTTTTCCTCCCTCTCTACTGCTTTCTTCTCTCCCCTCTTCCAGGCATGGCCCTGCGCGATCGCTGTTTCAAAAGCTTCCTCCAGGGTTGCGGGCCGTCGGAAGTCCACCGCGGTGATCACAGTCTCATTTCTCAGCGAGTCTATGAACAACCCTAGCAGTATCCCCGCCGAGTCCGACCCTGGTTTGGCTTCTGCTAGGTCCCAACCCCTCTCCACTGCCAGTCGGAAACCTTGGCAATACGATGCTTCCGTTTCCCCCCATTGCTGCTTCATTTTACTTACGATATTCCGTGGGTGGTCACGCTCATCTTGCGACAGGAGTGCCTCAGTGACCGCCTTGGCCACCGCGCTCCAGTCTCCTTCTCTATCCTTCTTGAAGACACCATAAATAATGTCTTGTAGCATGCCGCTTGCAAAACCCAGGGAGAACCGCGTGATCTCTTCCCCGGTGGCTTCTGCGAGGTCCCCCGCGCGCTCGATTTGTCTTAGCCATTCGCGGAGAGCTCCCGCATCTGTCCCATTTATTGCCGTTATTGATTTCCCATAATCTCGGAGAATCTTCGCACGATCTGCTCTGGCTCTCTGGGTTGCGGCCAAATCTTCTCTCTCCTCCCTCCGTTCCTCCAGGGTCTCCCTTTCTCTGCTTCATCCTTCACTATAACGATCTTAGATTCGCAGAACTCTGGCCAATAGCTGTCCTTATCTTTCGTCTCATCGATCCCTCCAGTTGCTGCAGATCGATCATACCAGTCCTCAAACTCCTGTTTGAGTTGAGTCTGGTGGGAGCGTCGGTAAGGCATAATTGCGTTTGATATCGCAGATTAATACGTGTTCAATAATACATTAATACAACTTGTATTTGTTTTCTACCAACCTTACACGTCTCCTATCGCGTCGAGCTCCACCACTCTGTCTTCGCTGGTACCATCCTCTCGCCGTTGTGCCTGTTATGTTACTCGTCTTACTTCCCTTCTAACCACCTCCCATTTCCCATTTTAACCACATCCCACGCATCCTGCCCAACCAGATAGCTCGAGTATGTGGTTGCCAGTCTGAAATCCCGTATTTGCGGGTCCCCGCATCTCATATATGCGGGCGTTTGAATCTATTGATGGCCGATCCAGTTAGGTGGTACGCGAGGGTTATGGTTATCTTTTCTGATGGTTACCCATGTTATTATCGATACTGCTCTACACGGCCAGAGTGCCCTACTATCTTGCTTAAAGTATCTATCCTGTATAAAGCATACTATCCTGCAGAAGGCATACTATCCTGCATATGGCATACTATCCTGCATAAGGCATACTATCTTGCATAAGGCACACTATCCTGCATAAGGCATACTATCCGGCATAAGGCATACTATCCTGTATAAGACATACTATCCTGCATAAGGCATACTATCTTGCATAAGGCATACTATCCTGCATAAGGCATACTATCTTGCATAAGGCATACTATCCTGCATAAGGCATACTATCCGGCATAAGGCATACTATCCTGTATAAGACATACTATCCTGCATAAGGCATACTATCCTGCATAAGGCATACTATCCTTTGGATATATTCTTATTCATATGAACTATATAACAGAGCTTACCCCATAGTAGAGACACACAAGACACAACACGTGATTCGAGTCCAGCACCAGCAGAAGTATCTTGTAGAATGATACTGATTCTTTGTTTTATTCAGTTTATATACATGCACTAGTGGATGTTATCAATATTCTTATCGGTTGTTTTCAGGGCTCACCCCTCACCCAGCTTTGACCACCACCTGACTATCATAAGCTTAGATAACATGTAAAACTCCAACAACCAACCAAGATAACATGTGGTGACTGTGTGTCTGGGTGAGATAAGGGGGAAGGATTGTGCTTAAAGGGGCATTGTTTCCCTCCCCCTGTGTGAGCCTTATAAAGGGAGTACTGTTTCATATTTAACCATCCAATATACAATATACACTTAATCGGAGAATTTTACAGTGGTTTCGAACCCTGGTCGGGTCAAACCAATCACTTAAAAATTGATATTTGTTGCTTCCTAGCCAGGCGCTCGGCATTATTAGGACATGGCAAGGACTGGTGTGCTCAGTGTCAGGATAATGTGACTGAGTGGGATACCAGGTCATGGTGCTGGCGGCCTGGTTTCCCAGTGGGACAGCACTATAAAGTCGCCATGAGTGCGCACTATCACAAGTCGGTACCCGTCTAACATCAATGCATTGGGTGATGTTATGCAACTTGTTCTTTGGATATTCTTATCCCATTGGTATGCATATTTTTATTTGATATACTTGAGAATCAGTGTTCTCAGATCAGAATTAGTGGTCTGATATGGTGTAGCAACACCATTCAGTGTTATATATGTACTAAGGCACGGTGGGGCGGGAACCAGCTGATCTGGGACACGGGCAACCAGCGCAGACTGGGAGGCACCGGAATATAGCATTAAGTAACTGGACATCAACGTGTGCAGTCGTTCCAGAATCCTATCATTACATTGTGTCAGAAGCGGAACTTCTGATGAAATATGGTTCTCTCTGGATTGAAAGCACCCAGACCATTGAACCTAGAGGAGAATCTAGCAGCTAACTGGAAAGCGTGGTCCCACGCATACAACATTTACGCTACTGCAACAGGAGTTTTGAGCCAAAGCGAAAAGGTGTTGTGTGTTTCTGCACGTTGCCGGTGCAGAGGCCATCATTGCCGCAGATTGGTTAGCTTGTTTATTTCCTTGGATAGTGGCATGGACGAACCACCCATTGGACATGAACTTTCTACCCTGCCATTGCCAAGGAATTAATTTTCAGAATCACCTTTCTGATAACTGGGTGGTCTACTTTAAGACTACCAAGAGATATGACAAATAGTTGCTGTACACAACAACATGTCTGACTTTTTTTTAAAGATGGATATATTAGGTTCATCCTTATAATATAAATCTACATTACTTTAACTTGAAGTGTAATTTTAAATCGCTAACTTTGGAAATATTTTGAATACAAACATCACAAATTCAAATTAATGTTGGCATGAGAATCAACACCATTACTCCACATACTTCAGGGATGAAAATGGTCTCCCGGAAAAAAAGCGGAAATGCTGATATTCTCCCATTGGTTTAACATTGTCAGGGAATCGCGGAAAATTCCTGGAAGTCGGGTTTCATATATATTGGTATGCGCTGAAAGTGCTGCACTGTTTGAAGCATGTATTAGTAGTGTATGCTGTAAGTGCTGCTATGCTTGCAGCATTTATTAATATTAGTAGTGTACGCTCATAGTGCTGCGGCATCAGCACCACATATTAGTATATGCTGATGTTGCTGGGATTGAAAAATCTCAGAAATCCGCGGAATCGTGGATATCTTTCATCCCTATTACTTCAGCAGTAACAAATTTGCTCTATTAAGTTGATTGAGGCGTTCCATTCTATGCAACAACAGATTTTTGAGAAGCAGATCTGTATCTATCATATAATGACATTACTGGCATTTGGGCAGGGATGAACGAGGAAGCAGAGCTGGGAATGACATAACTTTATTCTCATGACAATCTCATCCAACGGCGGTCTCGTTTACAGTATTTCGCGTTTGAGCATGCCCGCAGGCCAGGTCTTGACATGAACATGAAGTTATGCGAGTAAATAAATGTAATCGTAAAGAACTTTTGTACAATGGCTTTTTATGAACGTAACATTTCATCAGGTGAGGGAGGTAGATCACAATATATGAAGGCAATATATCAGAATAGATGAGAATATAGCAATACAAGATATATACACACAATATATGAGGGTAATGAGTGGAGTGAGTGAGAAGACTCATCCATGGTATAAGTAGTGATCCTGTGGATCAGTGGGGTTTATATAGGGTAGTTGATCAGGTTCGGTTGATCTGATGGAGAGATGTATATTAGGATAGTGATGAGTGGCTAACATGAGAAGTTAACCTATTGATAGTTTTAGGATAATGACGGGGAGGTGCTTTTTGTATCATTACATGTTTTTTGTTTTTATTTGTCTCATAGTGTTTTGATTTATATCGAGACAAGGGTAGTGGGTGGGTGGGTTGCTTTTGCGTGGAGGTGTGTAGCTGCCGAGCGTCCGTGGAGGAGTGAGGAGGTGTGTGCGACATGGAGTCGGGGGGAGAGTGAGGGAGGGGGCCTGTGATTGGGTGGAGAGGATTAGCCCATCAGGGCAGTGGTGGGCTGGTGATTGACAGGTGGGCGTGGCTGCTTCACTGGCCTCCCCCTGCCCCCAGCAATGACAGCAAATGACCACCTCCGTGGTCATTTAACTCAATCTAGATGTTATGCTTTCATTACACTATTCAGTTTTAAATGCACCGCAACCAATATTGGGCAATACTTTAACAGATTTTATATTTGTTTGATGATTGCTTATATCTTGGTTTCAATACCAGGCTGTAGGATTTCACGGTAGCGATCGTTACCGGTAACGTGCCGTTACGGTGCTGGGGAAACTATGGAACCGACATTGCATTTCCCATGATATTAATAAAAAAGTAAGGCAATTTAAAAAAAGAAAAGAATTAAATGCTACAGGTTGTTTTCATTACATTGTAGATGGTTAAAGGTCTATGTACAATTTCTGCACAGGTGTGTTCAAAATATACTCCCTACTAAATGTAATTAACTGTTTCAAGAATGGGTACCCATCACCAATATTACGGAACCGAAAAACAGTTACCTATGAGTTCCCATGAGTACCAGGCACGGAACCCAAAAAGTGTTTCCCATGAAATCTGAAATCCTACAGGCTATGGTACATTTACATAATTTGGTTTATTGCGAAGGAATGTGAGCAAGCCCATATTAGACAATATATAGTGGACTAAAGGTCATTGCTTAATTTGTTGTTAAGTGGATTTGATTACATCAAATGATGATGTACCCAGAATTTCCACTAAGTGCAACAGGATTCATTCAGATCACTTGGTGAGTGCGTGATGGGTGTCTGAATGGAGGGTGTGTGCGTATGGTGTGTGGGTGTTTTTGGGGAGGGGATTGGTACCAGACAATTGAAAGGACTTGTGAATGGGGGTTTGGTGGGTGTAGGTGGTGATGGGGTAAGGAAGATGGGTGGAAGGAGGGTGGGTGCGTGGTGTGCAGGTGTGAGGAGGGTGTGCGCGAGAGCTGGAAGCGCGGTTGGGTGTGGCAGGTTGTGTGATGGGTGTGTGTTGGGGAAGGGGGGGGGGGGGTGAGGGGGGGACTTTGGGGTTTGACGTGGGTGGACATTGTGGTGGGGGTGTGTGTGGGTGGTGGGAAGCGGAGGGTGGGGCTGTGAGGCTACCGGTGTGAGGTGATGATGGGGTAGGTGAAGCGTTGGTGGAGGAAGGGGGGGGAGCTAAGGGGGGGGGATTGTGGGTTGGATGGAGCGTGGTAAAAGGTGGTGGGCAGGGTGATGTGGGGTGAGTGTGGGTGGTGGAGAGGAGGGTGGAGGTGTGTGAGGCTGCGGGTTGAGGTGATATTGGTAGATGGATCCTGTGGAGGGGGTAGAGGTTGGGGTTTGGGGGGGATGGGTAGGGGGAGCGTGGTAAGCCGTAGGGGGCGGTGTGATGTGGGGGTGAGTGTGGGTGGTGGAAGAGGAGGGTGGAGGTGTGAGGCTGCGGGTATGAGGTGATAATGGGTAGATGGATCCTGTGGAGCGAGGGTAGAGGTTGGGGTTTGGGGGGTTGGGGAGGGGGAGCGTGGTAAGCCGCTAGGGGACAGCATGATGTGGGGGTGCGTGTGGGTGGTGGAAGAGGAGGAGGGTGGGGGTAGGAGTCTACGTGTGTGAGGTGATGGTGGGTTAGTTGAATCGTGTAGAGGCAGGATGCAGGTAGGGGTTTGGGGGGTTGGGGGGGGGGGGGCGGGCATCAGGTGGTGGGTTGCTGGTAGTGACAAGCGGATGTCCCGCAGCTCTCTCAGCACTTACTGACAGATGTGGTTAGTTTTGCCTGCACCAAATTAATAGCAGCCATCGACCACTTTGGGTGTAACGCGAGCAGTTGAGATGAGAGGAATTATCGCCAGCAACACGTGTCTTGTTTATCAATTCATGCTGTTGAACGTACCGGAGAAGTACAGATGCTGGTACATTCAACTACGTTCAACTACGTTCAACTATGTTCAACTACGTTCAACTATGTTAGCCTCCACTACGTTCAACTACGTCCACTAACGCGCATGTGACCGGGCCTTTAGAGAAGTACATTAATGGGCTGCCGTTATTTATATCCACATAATAAATTACATAATACATAATTGCTGATGCATCAATCAAATAAAAGGCTAACGGTTAAGATGTTAAAAAAAGAATTCTCGAAATCGCCTCAGTGGCTCTTTAAGCGCCTTCACACACCTAGCTCCTTCCCTTTTCCCCCCGCCTGCCGCTTGTGCCGCAGGTGCTGCCGGACGGCGGCGGTCCAGCGACGGGTGGCTAATGGATATCTAATACTCGGGGCAGGCCTTTTGTATCCAGCTCCAACCTGTGTTTTGTGTTTTACGCGCGGGACAGACGTGTCTAGGCGCCAGTCATTTAACGTCCCTCCAGCACCGGAGAGTTCCACTTAGGAGACGCGCGCGCACTGCGCTTCCGGTCCGGCCTGAGCGCGGGTGGCGCCACCGCCGGACTGCCACCCTCCCCCCATCCTACCCTCATCCCCACCCCCACACTCCCACACCCTTCCCACCCTCCCCTCTTCCCCCCCACCGCCACGCTACCCCACTTCCATCCTCCCCCCTCCCCCCAACTGCCATCCTCCCCCTCCAACTCCCTCCAACCCCTACTCCCATGTCCCACCCCTAGTCACCCCCCCCTCCTCCTACTCCCCCCCCCCCCCCCCCAGTCCCACCCTCCCCTCCCCCTGTACTCATCCAGACACTCTCCCCCTCTCCGCTCCCACCTCCACTCCTCCTCTCACTCCCCCCTCTCACCCACCCCCTCCTCCACTCCCACCCACACTGCGCTGTGTTTATGGGGGGGGGGGTGTTCATGTTTCACTACCATGTGCAGGCTGTCTGGGTAATAATGTTGCACATGTCATAGTGGCTGGGTTAGATAGTCTAAGGCTGGGCCCCGATTGGTGGGCTAAGGGGGCCAAGGGGTCAAGGGGCCAAGGGGCCAAGGGGCCAATGGGCCAGGGGGCCAAGGAGGCTAAGGGGTCTAAGTTGGTTATGGGGGCTAAGGGGGCTTAGATACAGCTGTATGACCTTCTCAGTTTAGCAGAGATATATATCATTATGCAACCATTATGAGAGTATTGACACTGGTTGCCGTGACCATGATCCTGTACAAGCTACGCGCTGTATAGCTGTTGAACCTTCCCTGTGTATGTATGTAAGTGCATTGCCTGTATGTATGTAATTGTAAGTATTAAAAGACTTACAATTCCAGGGGGAGAGTGTAGTGGTCTGCACTGACCTCTCAGGCAAGGCCATGACAGGTAGGTGTGGGTAGTGTGTTGATATCAGGGAGCCTAGGTGGTGTAATGGTTAGCACACTGGCCCGGAATGCAGAGAGATGTGGGTTCGAGTCCCGCTCTAGGCGCAATAATTCCCATTTTCATCACCCCCATGACAGTATCATATAAGTGTGCACACTTTGTAGTACACTTCAATAAAGGATCTATGATTGTGCATATGAATCCTTTTGCACATAAGTAAAGACACAGTTAAGAAAGTACCATCCTTCATAGGTAGACTGCTTTAAATATTAAATATGTTATGACATATGACCTAGTCTGTATGGTAGTGTGACAAGCTGAAACTTTGCCTACTAGGGCACAGTAAACATCAGGAAGGATAAAGTATAATTTAAAAATAGTGTTTGCTTTGACTAAGGAATCGTCCAGTAATTAAGTCTGAATTACTACCCTGTGTACTCAAGCATAGAATTCTCTCAGACACTGCTGTAGTTAATTTATGTAGATCAATATTATTGCAATATCATGCTAATACATTGTGTACAATTCAGTGTCTAGTTGATATGGTATTGTCCTCATTCTGGTAAAAGCTCCTAGTATCGCTCATTGTAATGGTCCTGTAAAAAGTGACACAACTCATTTCATGTAATTGACCAGACAGTGTCATCCGGATATTACACTCTCAACACATATTATATTTATACCAGTGTAAATGGCCCATGGTCTTCCCCACACTGCCAATCACTCACCGAAGAACGCCAAGATTCACTATCATTATGCTTCAACTTGGTTTATTACAAAACCTCTCTGCTCTCCGTGGTGGCAACAGTCAACTGACCCGCCCCTTAACTCGCCAAGTCCCACATCACCTCTATAGGTGGGTGGGGGTGAGCTAGCCACATGCAGTAGAGGGCAGCCCTGTTGGGGGTCTGCCTGGTGGCTAGTCTGCCACCAGCTAGCGCAGTTCAGTGTAACTGCGTAGGTGCGCGGGGTAGTGTCTGCCGCCACCGCGTGGTAGTGGGGCTCATGTACAGACTACTACACCAGTATGCAAATGTCCTTACGACGTAAGTTGTTTGTTTGTTGCTGTCTTATGTCCTAGCAACATCTAATATCATATCAGGATGGGTATTGACTTGTAAAAGTGTGCACTCATGGTAGCTTTATAGTGCTTCCCCACTGGGAGACCAGGCCGGCAACATAGCTATCCCAGACATACAACACACAGGTGTGTCTACCCACCAATCTCATACATAGACAAACACACAGGTGTGTCTACCCCCAGATCTCATGCACAGACAAACACACAGGTATGTCTACCCCCAATCTCAAACACAGACAAACACACAGGTGTCTCTACCCCCAATCTCATACACAGACAAACACACAGGTGTGTCTACCCCCCAATCTCATACATAGACAAACACACAGGTGTGTCTACCCCCAATCCCATACACATACAAACACACATGTATGTCTACCCACCAATCTCATACACATACAAACACACAGGTGTGTCTACCCCCCAATCTCATACACGTAGAAACACACAGGTATGTCTACCCCCTAATGTCATACACATACAAAGACACATGTATGTCTACCCGCCAATCTCATACACAGACAAACACACAGGTGTGTCTACCCCCCCGCTCACCCCCACACGCCCCTACCTACACACACAGACAGTTCAACGGACACATACAGGTGTGCCTACCCCCAAATCTCATACACAAACACACACAGGTCCCAATCTCATACATAGACAAAAACACAGGTGTGTCTATCCACCAATCTCATATATAGACATACATACACACGTGCGTATACCCCCCATTTCAACAGACACACACAGGATTGACTCCCCACCACCAATCTCAAAGAGAGACTCACACACAGGTCTGTGTACCCTCTCGCTCACCCCCACACACCCCTACATACACACACATACAGTTGAACAGACACACACAAGTTTGACTCCCCCACCCTAATCTCATACATAGACAAACACACAGGTATGTCTACCCTCTCGCTCACCTCCACACACCCCTACATACACACATACAGTTGAACAGACACACACAAGTTTGACTCCCCCACCCTAATCTCATACATAGACAAACACACAGGTATGTCTACCCTCTCGCTCACCCCCACACACCCCTACATACACACACATACAGTTGAACAGACACACACAAGTTTGACTCCCCCACCCTAATCTCATACATAGACAAACACACAGGTATGTCTACCCTCTCGCTCACCCCCACACACCCCTACATACACTCACATACAGTTTAACAGACACATGCAGGTTTGACTGCCCCCCCCCCCCCCCCCCCCCAATCTCATACATAGACAAACACACAGGAATGTCTACCCTATCGCTCACCCCACACACCTGAACAACACGCACACAATTCAACAGACACATGCAGGTTTGACTCCCCCCACACTCACTCCACCCCCTCAACACACACACATCCCTACACACACATACCCCTACAGACACACACCTACAGTTCAACTAACCAATGGTGCAACGAGAGCACATACGCTGGTGGCTCCGTCTACCGGGCCGCGTCTTTGTTTCCCCTCGGGAATGCTTTAGCTTAGCACAATGACCCGCCCTCGCTCCCACCCCATACCCCCTGGTGGGGTTTGCCAGTACTACTCGCTCATCCGCTCCGCCCGGCCACCGTAGCGACTGGTACTGACTCACTCGCTAATCCTAGCTTTAGATGCTCGCCTACAGGCGTTTCTTTCTGATGTAGGGTAAAGGGCGCATTCCATATACGCGTAATGCGTAATACGAATGCGAATGCGACAAAAAATCAAAACGCCTTGAAACCTATGAGCTACCTATCAGGTTAGCTTGCTTTGAGGGATGTTAGGACCATCCCAAATATGAAGACGGCTTTGATGACCACTCCATTGCCTCCCCCCACCATAACCCCCCACCGCACACACCCTACCCCTGCTCATAATCCCCCCCCCCCCCACCATCACTTCACACACCAACTTCCAACCCCCTCTACCCCCAACACACTTTCCCTCCCCCACTCACACTACCCGCCCCCCCCCCACTTCTCACAGCAACTTGAAACCTCCTCCCTCGCCCTCCCCACCATAATCCCCACGCCACCCCCTGCTCCCCTCGCTCACCCACCCCATGAGGATACATGTACCAATGAGGGCACCCTTGTATTAATGAGGGTCCATGTAACAATGAGGATCCTCACATTACTGAGGGGCAATGTAACAATGATTGTCCTCAAATTAATGAGGGAACATGTAACAATGAGGATACATATCCCAATGAGGGTGCCCTTGTATTAATGAGTGTCCATGTAACAATGAGGATACAAGTACCAATGAGGGTCCTCCCATTACTGAGGGACAATATAACAAGAAGGATGTATGTACCAATGAGGGTAGCCTTGTATTAATGAGGGTCCATTTAACAATGAGGATACATGTACCAATGAGGGTACCATTGTATTAATGAGGGTCCATGTAACAATGAGGATGCATGTACCAATGAGGGTACCATTGTATTAATGAGGGTCCATGTAACAATGAGGATACATGTACCAATGAGGGTACCATTGTATTAATGAGGGTCCATGTACCAATGAGGATACATGTACCAATGATGGTACCATTGTATTAATGAGGGTCCATGTAACAATGAGGATACATGTACCAATGGGGGTCCGCACGTTACTGAGGGACAATGTAACATTGGGGATACCATTGCATTAATGAGTGTTCATGGAACAATACGGATATGTGCACCAATGAGGGTAGCCTTGTATTAATGAGTGTCCATGTAACAATGAGGATACATGTACCAATGAGGGTCCTCCCATTACTGAAGGACAATATAACAATGAGGATACATGTACCAACGAGAGTACCCTTGTATTAATGAGTGTCCATGCAACAATGAGGATATATGTACCAATAAGGGTCCTCCCATTACTGAGGGACAATATATCAATGAGGATGCATGTACCAATGAGGGTAGTCTTGTATTAATGAGTGTCCATGTAACAATGGGGATACATGTAGCAATGAGGGTCCTCACATTACTGATGGACAATGTACCAATGAGGATGCATGTACAAATGAGGGTACCATTGTATTAATGAGGGTCCATGTAACAATGAGGATGCATGTACCGGTGAGGGTACCATTGTATTAATGAGGGTCCATGTAACGATGAGGATACATGTACCAATGAGGGTCCGCACATTACTGAGGGACAATGTAACATTGGGGATTCCATTGCATTAATGAGTGTTCATGGAACAATACGGATATGTGCACCAATGAGGGTACCCTTGTATTAATGAGTGTCCGTGTAGCAATGAGGACACATGTACCAATGAGGGTCCTCACATTAAATAGGGACCATGCAACAATGATATATGTACCAATGACTGTACCATTACATTAATGATGGTTAATCAAATAATGATGATACATGAAACAATGACGCTACAAAACTATTTGTCCCTGCAGTGGCTGGTCGGGAGATGTTGGGAGTTCTATACATCAACCGCCTTTAATGCTGCCACAGTGACATGGTTTTCTGTTTAGGGTTTGCTCCATTAGTCTTCGGTTCTGTCAAGAACCTGTACCACAACTCTGCAGGGCAGGGGTGTCAAACTCCACATCAGATACAGGCGCTCTAACCGCTATGCTATCTCGTCCATATATGCTACCTTAAGCTGCGTAGTCCGATGAAGCATGACATTTTCAAAACCAAAATAATTATTTAGATTTGATTCTATATATCTAACTTACATACCGATGCACATATTAAGCATTTATTGCCACATAGGAGGGACTACTGAGTAAATTGAATAGAACCTGTTACTGCAGAAGCCTATGGTGTCCCAGTTTTGGCATGCATGCCGAAACTGATTTGACATGTTTACACTTTGAATATCTCAAAAGTTAGGCATTTAAAATAAAGGTCACTTCAAACTAAACTAAGGTATATTATTACAATCAGTTCAATATATTTATCTCAGAAAAGTGACAGAAACTCAAAACCATCGGACTATGCAACTTTAAAGCGGCTGTCACACCTCACCAGATTGAGGGAAATGGACAGAAAACGAATAATGTCCAGTTTGTGTCCATGCAAGTTTTGAAAATGCACAAAACTAGGAATGGATACCGCCGGACTGACGTCTACGGTTGTTGTCCGGTTTGATTTCGTTTCGTCCGTTGGCTATCCATTCATGTCGGTTTCCTGTTCATTTCATGTCCGTTTCCTGTCTGTTTCATGTCCGTTTCCTGTCCGTATCATGTCCGTTCGTCCAGCTGCCATTTACCCGATAGCGTAACATTTTGACACATTTTAATAAATGTTGATACTTATCACCACCGGACTAGACAATTATGTCCGTTGCTCAATCCGGCGAGGTGTGAGAGCCACTTAAGAGTTGTAGAAGGGCTAACTGATCTACTTACACTGTGCTCAATAGTGTCACTTTCACTCCAAATGATACATGCAGTCACCAATATCCATCCCGCCTGTATTTATGTGTCACCACTTGTGAGTCCACCCATGCAGCTGGCTGTTCTGTGTGGATTGAACTGCCCCCGAATCCAGTTCTTGTAGCTGCTCTTCTTCACGTACCTGTAGCCATTCAGACAACGCTTGTCTCCTCCCTTCAGGAGTGATTCTCAGCCTGATATCCCTAAATACTGATAGAATTTGTAGCTCATCACTTGGAGTGCTGCTCAAAATAACTCAGGAACTGCTCAAATGATTCGGAGAATGTAGACTGCTTTGCTTTGTTATCAATGATACTAAGACTTTGTATATTGGGGTATGTCTAAAGCAAGCATGTCCTAAAGCATTGGTATCCTTACTAGGTATGTTTAAAAACCAACATGTCCATATCGGGGTTTGCCTAAATCCGGTGTGCCCTTATTTTGCGCTGCATAAAACCAGTGTTTCCTTATTTGGCTCTTGCTAAAGTCATAGCATCATTATTCAGCTCTTCGTAAAACCTGCAAGTCCTTATTTGGATCTGTAAAAACCAGAGTGTCCTTATATTACTCACTACTTACTTCCGCCTACCACCCAACTTTGGGTATAGGCCACAAACAAGGGCTGTTTGTGATTCTGTAACGTTGTTCTTTTTTCCGGGGTGGGGTTGTTGGCCCCATGCCCAATCCCCAAACTGGAGGACCAGTGGCTGCTCTTAGTCTGTCCTCTACCATGAGTCCTGCCCGGCTTGGTTAAACCTGCCAGGGGGCTAGCCCCCGCTGGTATAGCTCTCATGGTCACGGAGGCACACAAGCCTCCCCACCACGACAAGTTAGCAACACATTGGGGAAGACCTTATATGGGTCTGCCTAAAACCAATGTTTTCTTATTTGGGTCTGCCTACAATCGGCATGCCCTATTTGGGTCAGCCTAAAATGAACATGTCCTTATTATGGTCTGCCTAAAGCCAACGCATCCTTATTTAGGTCAGCCTAAAAACAGATTGTTCTTATTTGGGTCTGCCATACCAGTATGTCCTTATTCAGGATTGACTCAAATCAGCGTGGCTTTATTTGGGTCTGCCTAAATCCAGTGTTTCCCTATCTAGATCTACCTAAAACCAGCATGACCTTATTTGGGTTTGCCTAAAACCTGTGTGTCCTTGTGTGGGTCTGCCTACAACTAGCATGTACTTATTTGGGTCTAGGTAAAACCACTGTCTCCTTATTTGTGTCTACCTAAAACCAGGATCCCCTTATTTGGGTCTATCTAAAACCAGTATCTCTTTATATTGGTCTACCTAAAACCAGGGTCACCTTATCTTCATCTACCTAAAACCAGTGTCTCTTTATTTGGATCTATCTAAAACCAGAGTGCCCTTATTTGGGCCAACCTAAAACCAGTGTCTCTTTATTTGGGTATATCTAAAACCAGAGTACCCTTATTTGGGCCAACCTAAACCAGTGTCTCTTTTTTGGGGTCTATCTAAAACCAGAGTGCCCTTATTTGGGCCAACCTAAAACCAAGGTGCTCTTATTTGGTTCTGCCTAAAACGGGTGCCTCCGTATTTGGGTCTGCCTAAAACCAAGATGTCCATATTTGGGTTCGCCTAAATCCAGGGTGTCCGTATTTGGATACCCCTAAGAATACAGTTCTCATAAAAGATCATCTGCTCTCATTCATAGTTGTCACCAAAACCTGTTTAGCATAACATCATTTCTATAACTATAATAACCTAATTAATTAACCGCAGCGAGTGTATTAGCTCCAATGTAAACCAGCATTCACTGGCTTCCACTGCATACACAAGCTGACCTCAAAGATGGCGAACGTGGGTCGCCTAATAAAACAAGGCAAACTGCATCTATAGCCCACAGGTGCGTGGCACCAACTTCCGGTTTCTATCGACTTCCGGTCTGTGCTCCGGTTATTTGCGATTGGTGCTGGGCAATGCATAGGGACCGAATCGACACACACAAGGAAGGTTGGGGAGTGATATGGAGGCCTGGACGAGATGACCAATGGGGTGTCGGGGGGGGGGGGGGGGCGGGGGAAGGGAGAGGGGCAGGGGGAGGGGGGAGGGGGGAGGGGGGAAGAGAGAGTTGAGAAGGTGTAGAGGTGGAGGTGACCATGGGGTTAGACTTACAGTCGGTGGTACTGGGCATGGGGTGGGTGAAGGGGGGAGGGGATGGGAGAAGGAAGAGGGGATGGAGCTATTGGTAGTTGGTATGGGTGTGGGTGGTGGTGGGGGAGTGGGAGAGTTTGGGAGGCGGGATTGGGGTGGGGTGGAGGTGATGGTGGAGAAATAGCTGTATTATAGATTGTGGTACGAAGGGGTGGAAGAAGGAAGGAATGATGGTGGAAGGAATGGGTTGGGGTAAGGGTGCAGGGAATGGGGGAAATTGTGGTGGGGCGGTGGGGTGGAGGGAGGAGTTGGCAGGAGCAAGGATGCAGGGGGTCAAGGGGCTGGGAAGCACAGAGGCCATGGTTGCTATAAAAAGAGGATAGTATTGGCTCTGAAATGTCAATATTCCTCCCAGTCGACATTAAACTTGTAGCGTGAATGAACCCGCCCCTGGCGGGTATTTGAGGAACGAGGCTGTTGGGGAACGAGGCTTGGTTTATTTGTATATGACCGCTTGGCTATCTCTTTCATTATTCTGTGTGAAATTGCATCCAAGCAATGAACAGGGAGTATTTAGTGAGCATCTGGCCGGTTGAGTTCCCACCAGGATTACAAATAGATGATGGTCACCGCTTTAGACAATTTCCCGATATTAAGCAGAGGAATGTTTTAATTGATTGATTGTGGGATACTTATTAGCACAGTATAGGCAGCAAAGGCCATTTTCACAGCGAGAAGTGTTCAATTTGTATTCTGTTATGTTACTATTTGCTCATCGCTTTCACATAGAAAGCAAAGGCACTCAATCAACCTTCCATCAAAGGACTGGTACTAGTCTTGGTAGGGGACATTTAAAACTTTGACATATTTGGAGTAATATCTGCAATAATAATCAAAATGTTCATCTTTCATCTGATCCTATCCACATTGGCAATGCAGTTCATATAAATTAGGTGAAAAAGGTTGAATAGCAAGATTCCATATCCTGCTGGCAATGCATCTAACTGATATTGTGCATAAGACTTCAGAAGTATAACTTACAGCGTCTTCAAAAGCCAGTTGCTCTCATACCATGTCTATGTGGTGTGGGAGGTTAAAAATCCCTTGGGTCGGTCAAAGTGTAGGTTCAGGCTTTCATTCGACAAACTGTCTAATGGTGAAAACAAGCCTATTCAGACTTATCTATAATAGGCAGTATAAATCTTCAAGAAAAGAAAGAAAAAAAAGTAATGCTTTGTGTATCACCCATAACTACAGAAGCTGGCACAAACCTAGAGCAACATGTATTACAAATACCAGATAGGAGCCCAGTTTGGAATCAAAGTGGTTCATACAGTCCTATCCCTGTATAACAACAGCTTTCTGCAACTGTTCTGTCAACTTATATGCACCTTAATTTAGTCTTAGAAGTTAGAGTTAGACTTAGACAAGTCGAAATTTAGATTGAGGACAGAGGGAATCTGGCTAACCCTCGATCGATATCCCAAGAAGATCGAGGATATTATTACACTCCATATTGGATTCATGGTGTTTATAAAAGTTGCATAGTCTGATGGTTTTGAGATTTGGTCATTTTCTGAGATTTAAATATATTAAGTTCATCGTTATAATATATCTTACACTGGTTTGAAGTAACGTTTATTTTAAATGGCTAACTTTAGATATATTTAAACTGCAAGCACACCAACACTCTGACACCAAACGCTTCTTCAGTAATAGGTTCTATTAAAATGACTTGGCACTCCCTTTTATGTGGTAACATAATAAATGCATCAGTATCTATGTTAGATACGGAGAATCAAATGTAGGTCAGCATAGTT
This sequence comes from Branchipolynoe longqiensis, assembly GCA_030323885.1. Taxonomy (NCBI): domain Eukaryota; kingdom Metazoa; phylum Annelida; class Polychaeta; order Phyllodocida; family Polynoidae; genus Branchipolynoe; species Branchipolynoe longqiensis. Next base: position 48,542,318 of record CM059191.1, on the reverse strand, counting down.
GATAGTAGGGAGAGTAGGTTTTGAAAATAAATATGGCTTCATCATGTTTACTCATCATCATCATCATCATCATCATGCTGTCGGTCGCGATGCGACAAAGACTGCTTTCATTACTTGACTGCCACTCTCTATTTAGCTCTCTGCTGTGAGAGTTGCGTCCATGAGTCGGTCTTAATGTCCATTTCATGAAAGCTGCCTGCAAAATTGTTGAAGTGCTGCTGGCTTTTGCAAGTTACCAGCGGCACTCTCTCGGGGAGCAAATAGAGGTTTCACACCGGCAAGAACATGTCAAGACAGGCGCAAAACTATTTGTCCCTGCAGTGGCTGGTCGGGAGATGTTGGGAGTTCCATACATCAACCGCCCTTAATGCTGCCACAGTGACATGGTTTTCTGTTTAGGGTTTGCTCCCTTAGCCTTCGGTTCTGTCAAGAACCTGTACCACAAGGCAGTGGTTTACAACTCTGCAGGGCAGGGGGGTCAAACTCCCTGAGGTATTGCTATACCTGCAATACCTGCATACCTATCATGTTTACTACTCAACTTCAAAGCTGCATAGTCCGATGAAATATAAACTTGTCAAGACCAAACCAATTATCTAGATTTGATCTGAGATATCTAACTTAGATATACTGATGCACTTATTAAGCATTTGTTTCTGCGTAGAAGGCAATACTGAGTCAATATAACAGAACCTGTTACTGCAGAAGTCTACAGTGTCAGAGTTTTGGCGTGCTTGCCAAAACTAATCTTCCATGTTTGCACTCAAAATATCTCAAAAGTTTACCATTTAAAATAAAAGTAATTTTGAACTAATGTAAAGTAGATACTAGTGATCGAAATAATATATTTATCTCAGAAAAAATACCGAATTTCAAAACGATCGGACGATGCAACTTTTAATAACTATTTTTTCAATTATATTAGTTTTTAAATATTTGCTATATTGTAAAGTAATAATGCGAATTCAAATGTCTTTTATCAAACAAGACCTGAATCAAAAGGTTATATTAGATAGACTGGCTCGTCTTATAGCGGTTTCCTCAGAGCAGCCCGGGCAGCAGACTGTGATGGGCATCATCAGAGAAAAGGACTGCTGTCGTTATCAGCAAACTGACAAAACCATCACCATGACTAGTGGCACCACCTAGCGAACTGCTGGAAACCACCCTTTGGCCATACTGAACATTCTATACACAGATGCGCCACCTGCCAGAACCCTCAGTACTAGACGTATGACGCCACCTTGCGACTTAATCGCTAACTAGCACCCTTGAGGGCGTTACTGGGCCCAGTCACATTAAAGACTTACACCATTGATACAAGTTTCTATCATGTCAGGCGTGTAGAATTAGTCTATACATAACAAGTTATGAGTGATTTGTGGAAGACAATATGGCAGCCCGCTTCCTAGCCCTCTTCCCCCCCCAGCTTTTCCTTCCTCTCATCCCCTCTCCGGGCTTCACATCTCTAAACCCCCTCTCTGGACTGATTTTTAGTTTGTTTGTTGTTGTTTTACATCCTAGCAACATCTAAGGACATATCAGGACGGGTACCGACTTGCGACAGTGCACACTCATGGCGACTTTATAGTGCTGTCCCACCAGGAAACCAGGCCGCCGGCACCATGACCTGATATCCTACTCAGTCACATTATCCTTACACTGAGGCAACCAGTCCCTACCTATCCTATTAATGCCGAGCGCCTGGCTAGGAAGCAACAACGCAGGGGGCCAAATCAATAAGAGCGCAGGCTTCCCATGCGAAAGGTCGCGTCAAACCAATGACTTACAAAATTGATACTTGTTGCTACCTAGGCTGGTGTTCGGCATTACATACGATAGCCGCAGTGGTCGTGCCTGAGTGGGATGTAAATAAATATAGTGGTGCTGGCAGGTCTGGATGTGATTGCACTCAGGGCCTACCCCTTCTGCTGCGGTAGGGGTCACCACACTCAAAAGGGATGACTGGGTTGGTAGATCAGCATAAGGATAATTTGACTAAGTCGGAAATTTGATCATGGTGTTGGCGCTTGGTCGCCCAGTGGAGCAGCACTATAAAGTAACCATTAGGGCACAATCTCGGAAGTCGGTACCCATTCTGATATGACATTAGATGTTGCTAGGATGTAAAACCCTAATAATATTAGTAATATCGAACTCCTAAAATAGTTCACTTCTCATAAGTCATCCTACTCAAAAGGACGCCTTCCTCTCTCTGCACACCCACCCACCCTCTTTCCAGTCTCAGACATGCATCAGCGGTCTCCCCCCCCCCCCCCCCCCCCATATCCCCTCCCTCTTCCACCTCTCTCCAATTAGTTATATTCCCCACAGACCAGACGGGGTGGCCGAATGAGTTCAGTGTCCAGCCCCTGTTTTGTGAGATCGGGGGATCCGAACCCATGAGATCGTGGATTCGAAACCTGTTCGAGTCAAACCAATGACTTAAAAATTGCTACTTGTCACTTTCTAGCCTGGCACTCGGCATTAATAGGATAAGGCAAGGACTGGTTAGGTCAGTGTCAGGATACCAAATGTTAACTTACCAGTCACAAATGGAGGACCAATCTACAATATGTGATGCAGTTATCTTTAAATACAGTATCTACTGGCATATATATATATATACATATATATGCATAAATGCATATGTTATATGTATATACACATTTGTATATGTATATTTATATGCATTCCCATGAATCTTTATATGTATATTTATATGTATATCCGTATATAAACATATATATACATATATATATAGCGCTTGCCCCTCCCCCTATCAAAAGGTAAGGGGAGGGTCCCAGCCCCGAGCGCGGGGCACGGGCATAGGCGGGGAGTGAGTCCCATGAGAGTTTTTGGTGAGTCCTGTGAGAGTTTTTGGTGAGTCCTGTGAGAGATTTTGGTGAGTCTGGTTGGCAGGTGAGCGAGGGGTGGCTGCCGCAGCCCCCCCACCAAGATGTACATATGTATGTATACATATATATAACACATATACATCTGACTTGTGAAGTGCGATCCTACATGTATATATATATGTATGTGTATATATGTATATAATCCAAACTTTTTTTGGCGATCTGGAAAAATACTACCATTTATCATATAAAAAAGTTGGCTAATCCAAATTATCGGTTACTCCAAATTATTGGTTAATCCAAACAAAATTTGATTGGACCCCAGGCTACTCCGGTATGGTTAAACCAAACTTTCATGTGGTTATAAGGTAATCTGAGACCCCAGCAACTTTTTTATATGATAAATGGTAGTGTTTTGCTGGGCCGCCGAAAAAAGTTTGGATTAACCGATCATTTGGTTTAACCAAGCTTGGGTTAACGGGGTTATACTGTATATACATACAAAAACAATAATCAAAGTGTTCACATACATTGTATATTAATGTGCAATACACACTTATTCAAAGTCAAAGTCAAAGCCAAAGCTCAAGCTCAGTTAAACCAATGATCGGTTAATCCAAACAAATTTCTAGGGTCCCTTCAAGTTTGATTTAACAGGATTTTACTGTAGTAGTAAAAAACTGCTATATAAAGAATACATCTAAATGATGTACAACAGTCCCCACAGGACCTCCTTCCCCAGTGGCAAGTGGAAGTGTGTGAGTGCACCACGGACCAGCATATACCCCCATGGTTGACTGGAGGTGCCCTATTTTTAGGGATTTATGGGTATACCAACAGAGTAGTAACATGGGCAGTTCTGGCCTGTAGCCATATGTTGTAACTAATGAATTATTTCATAATATTCACTGCTAATTTACTCAATCCGGTCCCAACTAAATGTCCTAGAAATATTCAAGAAATTAGATAACATTTCTTTCTTTCTAATGATCTATTCCAATATGGAAACATCCCAAAACTCAGTGTGTGACAGCTAAAAGTGTCACACTGCACATTAATCTTATATAAAAATCGACCTTGGAAATTAACTAGGTGGTCAAATGACCACCATAGCTAAATCGAGGTAAGCTCTCTAACCTGTTAACGGCGTTGTACTGTATAACCAAGTGTGTGCTGATACAGAAACATTAAAAGCCGATTCTGCAGTGCAGTAAAACCTGTCGCAGTTCAAGTGATGTTTCTGTTGTTGTTGTACATATAAATAAAACAAAACTGGTATTTAAGTTGGAAAACTCTTATTTTATTTATGCCAATGCTATGGAGATAATAAATCAAACTTATTGGATGCCAAGTAAAATTGCATGGAAATCATCCTTTGGCATGTTCAACATATGAAGCTGTGTATAAATAAATATATATATATATTATCTTCTAATTTCTATACATTTAATGGGTTTAACATGTATATATTTAAAGAACATAGCAGCATGGCAGTATATTTCTTGGTAAGAACTACTCGGAAAAGATCCAAGTTTATTACAATACTCTAAGAATCGAACAAGAGCGGCCAGAGTTGATTAAATATAATAATTATAATAATACTAATTAAATAAAGCACAGTCTATGAGAATTGCTGTGTACTCATGGACTAATGGTCTAGAATGAGCATTGATTCATTGCTGGACACGGACACTGACACTCCTCCACCCTCCGTTCGCCCGGCGTGCGGGGAGGGGGGGAACCACCTAACCATGGGGGCTAGCACCCCCCCCCCCCCCCCCCCCCCCAGCTGTCAATCACATTCCTCCTTCTGGGCCACTCCCATCCGATCCCTCAGCTAATAACAATATAGCACCATCCATGGGCCTCCAGCCCACATCGACGTTGGTCAGTGGACTTCAACTGCTGCACTGACCACTTCCCGGCTCCAACTTTACCCACCCACCCACACCTATCTCATTGATTTGACCCAAGCAAATCAACAGATAACTAACCAATCAAATCATTTACATATATATGATAAAATAAATATTGACCATTTCAACATAATAAGCAACTGACCCATGTGCAGTTGATAATTCACATTTAAATATTGTTATTAAACAATGGAATTTAAAAATAAAAGTCAATAATGTTCTCGGATCTGTAAAGCAGTGTGACGATATGATCCTGGATGTTGTATTCCTGGACCTAGTAAATAAGCAAGCATGTGTCACACTGCACTCACACCTGGGTACCATAACATAACCCACGATAGCAGGGTTCTGGACCCAGTAAACAACCAAACAGGTGTTGCACTCTAGTCCCACCTGAGTACCAGTACATAATCCACTATAGCAAGGTCCTGGACCCAGTGAACAATCACACTTTGCCCACTGTAGCAGGGTCCTGGACACAGTAAACAATCACACGTAACCCCCTATAGCAGGGTCCTGAACCCAGTAAACAACCAAACAGACGTCACACTCTACTCACACCTGGGTACCATTACATGAATCACTATAGCAGGGTCCTGGACCCACTGAACAATCACACATGGCCCACTATAGCAGGGTCCTGGACCCAGTGAACAATCACACGTAACCCACAATAGCAGGGTCCTGGACCCAGTGAACAACCAAGCGGGTGTCACACTCTACTCACACATGGGCACCATTACATAACCCACTATAGCAAGGTCCTGGACCCACTGAACAATCACACGTAGCCCACTATTTCAGGGTCCTGGACCCAGTGAACAACCAAGCGGGTGTCACACTCTACTCACACATGGGCACCATTACATAACCCACTATAGCAAGGTCCTGGACCCACTGAACAATCACACGTAGCCCACTATATCAGGGTCCTGGACCCAGTGAACAACCAAGCGGGTGTCACACTCTACTCACACATGGGCACCATTACATAACCCACTATAGCAAGGTCCTGGACCCACTGAACAATCACACATAGCCCACTATATCAGGGTCCTGGACCCAGTGAACAATCACACGTAACCCACAATAGCATGGTCCTGGACCCAGTAAACAACCAAGCGGGTGTCACACTCTACTCACACATGGGCACCATTACATAACCCACTATAGCAGGGTCCTGGACCCACTAAACAAGGACCCACTAAACAGCAGGGTCCTTTACACAGTGAACAATCACACATAGCCCACTACTATTGAGTTTCCCGATATGGGCAGTACGCACAGTTCAACACGTCTATTTTATTCAAAATTAATGGAAATTCAGCACCCTACCCTTATAAATTTAATATAATCTTTTTGTTGAATATGTTTTCTATGTGTTCCAAACGATTTGTATCTAATAAAACAGTTGTGAATCAGTCCTCGCGGTGTTGATACGTATTGTTCTTTACATGGTGTCAGATGTGTCACACCTGAGCACCATTAGATAACCCACTGTAGCAGGGTCCTGGACCTAGTGAACAACCAAACGGGTGCCACCCTCTACTGAACAATCACACATAACCCACTATAGCAAGGTCCTGGACCCAGTGAACAATTTCACATAACCCACTATATCAAGGTCCTGGACCCAGTGAACAAATACACATAACTCACTATAGCATGGTCCTGGACCCAGTGAACAATTACACATAACCCACTATAGCAAGGTCCTGGACCCAGTGAACAAGCACATGTAGCCCGCTTTAGCAGGGTCCTGGACCCAGTGAGCAATCATACATAACCCACTATAGCAGGGTCTTGGACCGAGTGAACAATCACACGCAATCCACTATAGCAGAGTCCTGGACCAAGTGAACAAAAACACGTTACCCACAATAGCAGGGTTCTGAACACAGTAAACAACCAAATGGGTGTCACACTCTACTCACACCTGGGTACCATTGCATAACCCATTATAGCAGGGTCCTGGACCCAGTGAATAATCAATCACACGCTACCCACTATGGCAGGGCCAGCCGTCCTGTACAACTACTTAGACACAAACCGGACCAATATACCGGCTAGTTGCCAACATTCACATTATGCACAGTTAGAACCTCAGTAACAACCCAGTAGGCTGCCATCCAATCAAAAGGGCTCATCCTGTCTCTTCTATCTACATGCGCCAGACACATACAGAAACACAAACACAGACACACACACAGGTAACCAGCAGCTGTTCAAACCTGGCTGGTGACAACGTACACGTGACCATACACGTATACTGTTAAATATATTAGTTGTATTAAACGAGTTACAACAGGTTAAGCTAAGACTTTAATCAAATTAATTAACGCCTGCTGATGACTCTGCTCGAAGAACCTTCTTTTTCATCTGGACGTGTAACTACAAGCCGGTGTACGCGTCACGTGTCATGGCCTAAAGGCCCTGTCACACTACGACGTTTCTCACCAACGCGCTTCGACGCGTGCCGACGGGTTGGGTTTTTGTTTAACACGTCGGTACACGTCCGGTACGTTACCGGCGCGTTGCCGGCGCGTTACCGGCGCGTTACCGGCGCGTCGGTACATAGCAACGTGTGAATGGACACGTCGACGCGCGTCGGGGCGCGTCGGGGCGCGTCGAGGTTTTGTGCATGCACAAAACTTTGGACGCGCGGCGACGCGCGCCAACGGGTTGGAGGGCGCGTTACGGACGCGTTAGCAACACGTCGACACGCGTTGGCGGCGCGCCGGCGGAACGCTGGCAGGACGTTGATCAACGTTGGTTAACGTTGGCTTTTTTTCCCCCAAAATGGGAGCGTTCCGTCGGCGCGTCGGGAACGTCCCATCGACGTGTTGTGGGCATGCCATTGGCGTTGCTGGATGCGTTGGCCGCGCGCTGTGGACGCGCTGCGGGCGCGTCCTAACGTGTTGCTGGCGGGTATGTACTGGTTCACGCAATACTAACACGATACCAACGCGCTGCCTCCACGCCGTAAACGCGCCGACAACGCGCCGACAGCGCGCCGACAACACGCCAATAACACGCTACTAACGCGCCAATAACGTGCCAATAACGCGCCAATAACGCGCCAATAACGCGCCTCCAACCCGCCACTAACACGCTGCGCCGCGTCAAACTTTCTCCCAAAGCGCCGAAAAGTTTGACGTTTCTCGACGGGTTGCAAATATTTTGCGCGTTGCCGGCGCGCCGGGGGAAACGTCGTAGTGTGACAGGGCCTTTAGCTGTTCACTGCGTGTCCTGCTTTCCTCACACTGATGGTTCTCGCATCGCTTCCGGTTCCGGTATGAACCATCATTGCTGCGGTTCATCCGGTTTTCAAACTCCTTCAGATATATGTTAAAATACTTGCTGTCACTTTGGTGGCTCAATCTGAAGATTGTTGACTTGGCAGAAAGGCTTGCTCGGGAGGACTGGAAGATGGTTGAGAGCGGGTTTCTTCCTCATGTCCGAAGCGATATGTGTCTGGGTGTGTATGTGTCTGTGCATGTGTGTGTGTCTGTGTGTGTATGTGTGCATGTGTCTGTGTGTGTGCATGTGTGTGTGTATCTGTGTGAGTGTGTATGTGCACATCTGTCTGTGTGTGTCTGTATGTATGTGCATGTGTGTGTGTGTGTCAGTGTGCATGTGCCTGTGTGGGTATGTATGTATGTGTGTATGTCTGTGCATGTGGGTATGTGCACATGTGTGTCTGTATGTGCATGTGTATGCGTGTATCTGTGTGTCTGTCTGTGCATGTGTATGTGTGTGTCTGTGCATGTGTATGTGTGTGTTTGTGTGCATGTGTCTGTGTGTGTCTGTATGTGTGTGTCTGTATGTGCATGTGTGTCTGTGCACGTGTGTATGTGTGTCTTCAGGCACCCTCTGTGACTATCGTTTTCTAGAGGCTGGTGGTTTTGGCTTGAAGATCTTCACCTCTTCCTCAGTTCTGAAATACAATAAGCATAAATGGCATCGTTTTTACCCATACACTTACAAGCATGTATGCCTAGCTATGTCAGGGCCCATGTGCATGATGCGGTGTTAGCGAGCCAAAACGCGTTTAGACAGGATTTCTGGTTTAGTCCCGAAAAGTTGCTATGCATGAGTCAGTGATAGGGCTAACACCACAAGCTTAAACTAGGTTACGGTAAACCAGTTCCATAGCTGGTTTACAGGAGGTGTTAGGTACCGATTAGGGCCAAATCTATTCAATGCTGTCATATTTAACAGAGTTACATAGTCAAATAGTGAAATTTGATTAAATTAACCCCAAAAATCGAAGTGAGATTAATATTTTCGAATCGACGAATGTAAAGTAAACAAATCGCCGCCGCCGCCACATGGACCTCGATATCTATACTGTCGTTCGCCGCCGTTTAGCTTAGCTATAATCAAAGTGCTATGCGCTCCTGCATACCGCTTGACATATTTCCCGACCTCAGTGATAGCTAAACGGTATCAGGCTGTAACACCAAAAGCCACTAACACAGACCCATGCATACGGGCCCTGATGGCTAATTTAGCATTTCAATGCTTTAATATGAGTTAGAAGTTAGATGTATATATCACAAATAATTGTATATATATAAACATGAATAGGTCTATATATGTACATTTCTTGTTCCTAACAAGCTACTTTAAGTATCTGTGTGCGCGTGTGTGTCTGTGTTTGTGTCTGTGTGTACTCCCCTCATGTATGTCCGTAGCTGTGTGTTCATGTGCGTGTGCAAATGTCTGTCTGCGTGTGTCTGTGTGTGTGTTTGTGTGTACTCACCTCATGTCTGCCCGGAGCTGTGTGTATGTGCAAGTGTCTGTCTGCATATGTCTCTGTGTGTATGTGTGTGTGTCTGCGTGTCTCTGTGTGCATGTGTCTGTGTGTGTCTGTATGTGCATGTGTGTCAGTGTGTGTATGTATGTGCACATGTCTGAGCATGTATGTATGTGTGTGTCTGTGTGCATGTGTATGTGTGTGTGTCTGTCTATGTGTGTGTGTATGTCACTTGTCTGTTTGGGTGTGTGTCTGTGCACATGTATATGTGTGCATGTGTATGTATGCATCTGTCTGAATGTGTGTGTCTGTGAGCATGTGTCTGTGCATGTGTGTCTGTACATGTGTGTATGTGTGTGTATGTGTGTGTATGTCGGAGTGTGTGCATGTGTGCATCAGTGTGTATGTGTGGGTTTCTTGCACACGGGTGTGTATGTGTGCATGTGTGTCTGCATGTGTGTCTGTGCATGTGTGTATGTACATGTGTGTATGTGTGCATGTGTATGTGTGTGTATGTGTACATGTGTCTGTGTGCATGAGTCTGTGCATGTGTGTATATGTATGTGTGTGTGCGTGTGAGTACATATGTGTGTGTCTGTGTGCATGTGCCTGTGTGCATGTGTTTATGTGGGCAGGTGTATGTGTGTGTATGCACATGTGTTTCTGCATGCATGTGTATGTGTGTTTGTGTATGTGTGTGTGTATGTGCATGTGTATGTGCATGTGTCTGTGTGTGTATGTATGCATGTGTCTGCACACATGTGTCTGTGCACGTGTGTCTGTGTGCATGTGTCTGAGTGTGTGTCTGTGGATGTGGGTATGTGTGTGTATGTGTGTCTGTACACATGTCTGTGCACATGTGTATGTATGCATGTGTATGTGCACGCATGTATGTGTGCATGTGTCTGTGATCATGTTTATGTGTGTGTATGTATGCATGTGTCTGTGCACATGTGTATGTGGGCATTTGTCTGCACATGTGTGTCTGCATGTGTGTGTATCTGTGTGTATGTGTGTGGGTATGTGCTTGTGTGTCTGTACATGTGTGTCTGTGTGTGTGTGTCTACACCTGTGTCTATGTGCATGTGTCTCTGCGTGTCTCTGTGTGTGTGTCTGTGCGTTTGTGTGCATGTGCTCACCTTCCACTGTCGTTGTTGCTAACAAGCCGAATCACTCTCCACGGCATGACAGGTGGCGCACAGATCGCCGCTGGGCGCGGCCCTGCCGGCGCGTGAGGCATCAGGTTCAGGGGTGGCCCTGCCGGTGCGTGAGGGGTCAGGTTCAATGGGCCCTCTGCACATCTCCCTGCACACATGGGTGGCTGCAAGGAGCGGAGTTGGGCGTGGTGCCGCACGGTGGCACTTTCGGTGTTAATCCAGATGTCAGATCTGTAAAGAAGCACCACAGTTAAAGCTATATAACAACCCCACAGTTAAAGCTGTATAACAACCACCACAGTTAAAGCTGTATAACAACCACCACAGTTAAAGTTGTATAACAAGCACCACAGTTAAAGTTGTATAACAAGCACCACAGTTAAAGCTGCATGATAAGAAAATCGCACGCACAAAATATAGAGCTATGTATACGCAATGCATTGCTAAGAGAAGTGAACTCGTACAAATACTTAGCAACCACACTTGACTCTCCACTGAATGAGAACCAGCAACTATTGAGGCTGAACCAAATTCTAGGTATGAGAATGGCAACCTTTAGAAACATAAGATGCTACATGAGTGAGAATACAGCGCTCAAACTGTATAAGGCAGCTATACTGCCAATAATAGATTATAATGATCTAATCTATGGCCTTTTAACAAAACAACAAGAAAATAAATTAGAGAGAACTCAAAACCGAGCTCTTAGAACAGTATATAGGGGCAAAGTTCTCTCAGTGAATGAGATGCACACTAGATCTAATATCACATACCTGAGCCAAAGGAGAGATGCACATCTGCTATCTCTTATGTTTATCAGAGCCAAGGATGAAAACTACATAGACCATACTACCAGAGTTACCAGGCAGGGGGATGCTACACTCCTCAAAGTTCCTAAACCACTCACAAATAGACTGACAAGAGCCCCTATCTACAAAGGCAGCAAATTATGGAATGAACTCCCAGTCAGAATTAGACATGCACAAACACAACTAGAATTCAAGAACCTGGTAAGAATTCACCAAGCCAATCAGGCCCTTCTACAGGCCTAGTGATGAGGTCGCCATATTTAATTAGCTATCTATTATAAGCACCTATGGCCACCCCACCCCCTCCCACCACCCAACGCGCTCCTTTACCTGCTGCCAACAAACCAAGTTATCCACCGTACAAATTATTTGCCCAGCAAATTCGGAAATGTGTATCAGTCTGGTAGTATTGCTTTAAGGGGCTGTCACATTAGGGTTTTTTGCGGGAGCGTATGGCGGCGTAGGCGCGTTACGTCATATACATCGGCATACACCGTATACGCTACTCATACACTACGCATACGCTACTCATACGCTACTCATACGCCGCCAGGTGACTGTGTATGTGAAGCGTATGAGGCATACGCCGCCATACGCTTTCATAAATCCGTCCGTCCAAATTTTGTTGTGCATGCTCAAAAAATCTCAATCTATGAGGGCGTATGTCCCATACGCTGCTCATACGCCGGCATACGCTGCTCATACGCCGGCGTATGCTCCTCGTACGCTAGGGGTACGCCGGCATAGGTTTTTCATATGCTTGACTTGCGTCACCAGCGTATCTCTAGCGTATGTAGCGTACGCATAATCTACGAGTTACGTATGGGAGCGTACTCCTAGCGTATGCACAGCATATGCACAGCGTATGCACAGCGTATTCAAAGCATATGCCATAGGTCTCGACATCGAGGTTCCGCTTAGGTCACGCATATGCTACTCATATGCTCATCCGCTATGCATATGCTATGCATACGCTACGCATATGCTCCACATGCCAATCAAAGCCGTCAAAACATCTCACAGTACGCTCACATACGCTCCTCATACGTTCCTCGTACGCTCCTCATACGTTCCACATACGCTCAAACCCACCCGAAAGTTCACCGAAGGTCATCATAGGCCGGCACCCGCACGACTTACGTAGGTTTTCAATACGCTTCTGCCATACGCCGTAATGTGACAGGGCCTTTAGACCGGGGGGCCCTATGGTACTGGGATGGCTCACTCCCTATCTCTCCCATGTGATGTAAATTTTGCGGTGCCACCTTGTGGTGGGTTTGATCGACCCAGCTGCTTGTTCGTGTTTCACATGTAAACACATACGGTTATATCATGCATGAGACGGAATACACATCAATATGAAATTGCTATGAAATTGCTATGAACAGGCACACATCATCGTTGCCATCATCACACATCTTTCACATTCATATATACAATTGTGCATATAATATAGCATCTGTTTAGCCGGGGGAACAGCCAGCGCACCAAGTGGTGGGTTTGATCATTTTGATTACACAGTACAGGCTGAGTGAGCCGTCTTGGTATTATAAGGTCTTTGCATAAACATAGACACTAATAAAGTCTGTACTAGACTACTAAATGACTGAAACGTACAATCCTCCAAGCATTGTTTATCCCATCATTACTAACAACCTACTTACTCAAACTACTTCATGTAGTCAAAAAACACACCTGAGGTATTAACCTTTTAAGCATAACCCTATAAGCTAACCACACTCTATCTAACAGAATAAACAAACCATTCTACTAACACTCACTCCATCTCAAAATGTTAACTCCAACAACATGATAGTTTTGCAATTCACAACATAGTAGGCATACAAACCTATGAAGGAAAACTATGCACCTAACCACTCCGTAATGTAAAGGTCTAATCAATACACATGTATGTATCAAGTGTGTATGAATACAACATATAACTGCTATTTTTATATGTGAATTGTCAAACTATACCATTGAATGCTTGATATTTATATTTCAGCTGATTTTGGCTAGCTGCTGGTGACGATATCAGACTACATATGCATATATTGTGAATAACTGTATTGTCACATGGCTGGAAGACCAGTGCCACGGCACTGACAAAAGACTTTATTCAATGAATAAACTATATTTGCAACAAAAAAAACACACAGTTAAAGCTGTATAACAACCACCACAGTCTGTGTGCATGTGTATGTGTGTGTGTCTGTGTGCATGTGTCTGTGTGTGTCTGAGCGTTTGTGTCTGTGTGTGTCAGGGGGTGTGTATGTATGTGAATGTGTGTCTGTGCATGCGTGTATTCATGTGTGTCTGTGGGTGTGTCTGTGCATGTGGGTTTGTGTATGTATGCATGTAGGTGTGCATGTGTCTGTGTGTGTGTCGGTGGGTGTGTGTCTGTGTGTGTGCGTCTGTGCACGTGTTTCTGCATTCATGTGTCTTTGTGTGTACGGATGTGTGTGTGTATGTATGCATATGTATGTGTGTGTATGTGTGCATGTGTATGTGTGTCTGTCTGTGTGTGTGTCTGTATGTGCATGTATGTATGTGTGTGTCTGTGCATGTGTGTCTGTGTGCGCGTGGATGTATGCGTGTATGTGTGCATGTGTATGGGTGTGTATGGGCATGTGTCTGTGTGCATGTGTATGAATCCATGTGTATGTAGGTGTGTGCATGTGTGCCTGTGTATGGGAGGGTGTGTATGTGTGCATGTGCATGTGTGCATGTGTATGAGTGTCTGTGTACATGTGTCTGTACACATGTGTCTGTGTGTGTATATGTGTGTGTATGTGCATGTGTGTTTGTGTGTGTATGTATGCATGTGTCTGGGCACATGTGTCTGCAGGTGTGTCTGTGTGTGTGTATGTGTGCATGTGTATGTGTACATGTGTCTGTGTATGTGTCTGTGCATGTTTATCTGCATGTGTGTATGTGCACATGTCTGTGTGCATGTATATATGTGTGTGTCTGCACACGTGTGTATGTGCGTGGGTGTATGTGCACATGTATGTGTGTGTGTCTGTGAAGGTGTGTCTGTGTGTGGGTGTGTGTACACATGTGTCTGTGTGTGTGGTTCTGTGTGTGCATGTGTGTCTGTGCACGTGTGTCTGTGCGTTTGTGTGCGTGTGCTCACCTTCCACTGTTGTTGCTAACAAGCCGAATCAGTCTCCGCGGCCTGACAGGTGCCGCAGGCATCGCCGCCAGGGGTGGCCCTGCCGGTGCGTGAGGGGTCAGGTTCAATTGGCCCTCTGCACATCTCCCTGCGCACTTGGGTGGCCGCAAGGAGGGGAGGTGGGCGTGGCGCCGCATGGTGGCACTTGTAGTGTTAATCCAGATGTCACAGCTGTAAACAAGCACCACCGTTAAAGCTGCATGATAACCACCACAGTTAAAGCTGTATAATAACCACCACAGATAAAGCTGTATAACAACCACCACAGTTAAAGCTGTATAACAACCACCACAGTTAAAGCTGTATAACAACCACCACAGTTAAAGCTGTATAACAACCACCACAGTTAAAGCTGTGTAACAACCACCACAGTTAAAGCTGTATAACAACCACCACAGTTAAAGCTGTATAACAACCGCCACAGATAAAGCTGTATAACAACCACCACAGTTAAAGCTGTATAACCCCCACAGTTAAAGCTGTATAACAACCACCACAGTTAAAGCTGTATAACAACCATCACAGTTAAAGCTGTATAAAAACCACCACAGTTAAAGCTGTATAACAACCACCACAGTTAAAGCTGTATAAAAACCACCACAGTTAAAGCTGTATAACAACCACCACAGTTAAAGCTGTATGTCACTCATTCACTCACTCACCGCACTCACTCAGTTACTCATTCACTCAATCTCACTCACACACTCATTCACTCAATATCACTCACACTCATTCACTCAATCTCAGTCACACTCATTCACTCAATATCACTCATTCACTCAATCTCAGCCACACACTCATTCACTCAATCTCACTCACTCACACTCATTCACTCACACACTCAATATCACTCACACACTCAATCTCACTCACACACTCATTCACTCAATCTCACTCACACACTCATTCACACTCACTTACTCATTCACTCAGTCTCATTCACACACTCATTCACTCAATCTCAGTCCCACACTCATTCACTCAATCTCAGTCACACACTCATTCACTCATTCACTCAATCTCATTCACACACTCATTCACTCCGTCTCACTCACACATTCATTCACTCAATCTCACCCACACACTCATTCACTCAGTCTCACTCACTCTCATTCACTCAGTCTCACTCACACACTCATTCACTCAATCTCACTCACTTACTCATTCACTCAGTCTCATTCACACACTCATTCACTCAATCTCAGTCCCACACTCATTCACTCAATCTCAGTCACACACTCATTCACTGAGTCTCACTCACACACTCAATCTCACTCACTTACTCATTCACACACTCATTCACTCAATCTCACCCACACACTCATTCACTCAGTCTCATTCACACACTCATTCACTCAATCTCACTCACACTCATTCACTCAATCTCACTCACTTACTCATTCACTCACTCACTCATTCACGCACTCACTCAGATACTGTATCACACACACTCTATCAAGCACTCACTGATGCACTGTTACACACACTCTAACACTCACTCATACACTCACCCACCTGGGACTCTCCCGGCACATGTTTAGATAGGTGAACAGAAAGTCATACAAACATCAAGACCATTTGACGGCCTTCAACCACCATTTAGTTAACTTTAATTGTATCGTATAACATGCTAACAGAAGCTGCTTTTCTGAATACATATTTTGTCAGCGCCAGGGCACTGGTCTTCCAACCGTTGGAGTGGTCACATTTCATCTGTAAATAGTGGAAGTGGAATGTGTTGCATTGTGTGCAGCACAACCCATTCTGAACATAAAAGAAAGTTGGGGAGCAGCCTATGCTGCATAGTGTACAGCATATGTACTCAACATAGTGCAAGGTATATGCATCAAGATAGAGTGTGCAGTAATGTGCACTAGTGGTTAAATCATATGCTGTGTTTGTATATCAGTTAGATTTGGTTTTAATAACGGTTAGTCTTTTATGAATGTGGAATAAGTAGATCATTATTTTTCTGTCAATATTGAAACTTCAGACACCTGTTTGCACTTTTGTTATTGAGGGGTGATAGCTGATGGCGCTCCATCTTCCTGGTAGGCCTACTCCCCTGTCTGTAGGACGTCGCCTCCGCCTTGTTTCTGAAATATAACAGTAATTGTCTCCGTTTTCTTTGTCAGCATTTTATGCCCTAGCAACATCTAAGGTCATATTAGAGTAGGGGAATTGGATGCATGACCGCTTGCTTCATTCTTGGATTTCAATGCTGTTCCATTATTTCCTAGGCAGATAATATGAGCATTGACCTTTTTTTCTTTTTTTAAATTGGCTATCTTAGCTATGTTTGATTTCAATTTGATTTGGTAAGCACTTTAAATAGGCTATATTTTCTCTCAATCTCAAGGTGAAGGAATACTAAACTGAGGGTGGTTATCAAGTGAACTTATAATATTAGCAAAACATATAATTAAACATAGAGAAAAACAACAACGAGCAAATGTGAATTAGCGATTTGTGAATAATGAATGTGTACGCACTGCTCAGTGGCTGCCTCTCCGGCCTCACGGTCAACCCCCTTGGTCGTTGCAGAGGTAACAGTCGTCCAGACTGTTCGGTCGACTGTGCAGGCATCAGCCCTGTAAAAAGCATTAAACAATTACTATGTGCCATTATAGGTTACTTACCATGCACAACCAGATGGTATGCAAGTATAGCAATACCTCAGGGAGTTTAACGCCCCTGCCCTGCAGAGTTGTAAACCACTGGCTTGTGGTACAAGTTCTTGACAGAACCGAAGGGAAAGGAAGCAAACCCTAAACAGAAAATCGCGTCACTGTGGCAGCATTAAGGGCGGTTGATGTATGGAACTCCCAACATCTCCCGACCAGCCACTGCAGGGACAAATAGTTTTGCGCCTGTCTTGACATGTTCTTGCTGGTGTTAAACCTCTATTTGCTCCCCGAGAGAGTGCCGCTGGTAACTTGCAAAAGCCAGCAGCACTTCAACGCTTTTGTAGGCAGCTTTCATGAAATGTCCACCACTGCAGCATACAAAGATGCCTGCAGATTGCTACAAAAATGCACCCATGCTTTGAAGTCAGACTGGTGGGAAATGAAGGCAGAGGAGCTGCAGAGAGCTGCAGACAGAAACAACATGAAGGGCTTCTACAGCGGACTGAAGGAAGTGTGGGGACCCGTGAAGAAGGGACCTGTTCACCTAAAATCAACAGATGGAATGGAGCCCTTTTCTCACAGCAGAGAGCTAAATGGAGAGCGGCAGTCAAGTAATGAAAGCAGTCTTTGTCGCATCGCGACCTACAGCATGATGATGACCATGCACAAGTGACACTCATCTTCTAACACTACACAAGTGCTAACCAAATCAATTTGAAATCAAACATAGCTAAGATAACCAATTTTAAAAACAGAAGTATATGCTCATATAATGTGCATAGAAGACAAACGGTTAACAGTCTGAAGGAATGCTAAACTGATACTGGATACCAAGTGAAAGTTGACTTATAATATTAGCAAAACAAAAAATAGCTAATTAACTGAGAGAAAAACAACAACGAGCAAATGTGAATTAGCGATTTGAGAATACTTAATGTATATACACTGTTCAATGGCCAACTCTCCGGCCTCGTGGTCAACTCTCTTGGTAGTTGCAGAGGTAACAGTCGTCCAGACTGTTCGGTCGACTATGCAGGCATCATCCCTGTAAAGAGCATTACACAATTACTATGTGCCATTATAGGTTACTTACCAATCACAAGTGACACTCAGCTTCTGACACTACACAAGTGCTAACCAAATCAAATTGTATTCAAACATAGCTAAGATAACCAATTTTAAAAAGAGAAGTATATGCTCATATAATGTGCATAGAAGACGAACAGTTAACAGTCTGAAGGAATGCTAAACTGATACTGGATACCAAGTGAAAGTTGACTTATAATATTAGCAAAACAAAAAATAGCTAATTAACTGAGAGAAAAACAACAATGAGCAAATGTGAATTAGCGATTTGAGAATAATGAATCTGTACGCACTGCTCAGTGGCCACCTCTCCTGCCTCGCGGTCAACTCTCTTGGTCGTTGCAGAGTTAACAGGGGTCCAGACCGTTCGGTCGATTATCCGGGCATTATTCCTGTAAAAAGCATTAAACAATTACTATATGTCCCATAAGTTACTTACCATTCACAAGTGACACTTAGTTTCTGAAACTACACAACAAACCCTACACAACAAACCCAACTCATCCAATACTGTCACTTACCTTTCACAATTTACCCTACACGCATTATTTAGCACTGAGTCTATACTAAACAACTTACACTGCACATCCTATTCATGGATGTAATGTGCCTGTGTTAGTTCATGCCCCAGCCACTACGCGCTATGATAGCGCCATGTGAGCTTGTGCGGCATGTCCTTGTGGATAACCTTCCACATAGTGCTGCACTGTGCCAGGTTATCCTGGTTCTATCACAACGTGAGAACACAAAATCTAATTCTGCCTATTAGTATTACTGAAGGTGACCAAATCAGTGGGCTCACAATTAAATGTTTATCTGCACCTACCGTTTATGATAAGCAAGCTAAATTAAAGTTGCATAGTCCGATGGTTTTGAGTTTCCCTCATTTTCTGAGATAGACATATTAGGTTGTTCATTATAATCTACCTTACTTTAGTTTGAAGTAACTTTTATTTTAAATCGCTAACTTTTGAGATATTTAAAATGGAAACATGATAAATTAATTCTGGCAAGCTTGCCAAAACTCTATCACCATAGGCTTCTGCAGTAACAGGTTCTATTAATTGACTCAGTATCCCCTTATGTGTGGCGACAAATGTTTAAAAAGTGCACCAGCATCTAAGTTATAGCCCTGTCACACTACAACGTTTCTCTCCAACACGCGTCAACGCGTGGCGACGTGTCACACTTTTAGGTGAAACGTCGGGAAGCATTACCCTCGTGTTACATGCGCGTTAGGCGCGCGTCGGTACACTTTGAGTGACAGCGACGTTCTGGGAGGAACGCCGGCGCGCGTTGGGTGTGTGTGTCTGTGTGTGTGTCTCTGTGTCTTTGTGTGTGTGTATCTGTGTCTCTGTCTCTGTGTGTGTATGTGTCTCTGTGTCTGTGTGTGCATCTGGTATGTGTGTGTGTCTCTGTGTCTCTGGATGGTTGACTCTGTGTCTGTGTGTGTGTATTTGTGTCTGTGTGTGTGTGTCTCTGTGTATGTGTCTCTGTGTATGTGTGTGTCTCTGTGTGTCTTTGTATGTGTGTGTGTCTCTGTATGTGTCTCTGTGTCTCTGTGTGTCTCTGTGTGTGTGTCTCTGTTTCTGTATGTGTGTGTCTGTGTATGTGTGTGTCTCTGTATGTGTGTGTCTCTGTGTGTACCTGTGTTTGTGTGTGTTTCTCTGTGTCTCTGTGTGTGTCTATGTGGCTGTGTGTGTGTCTCTGTGTCTCTGTCTGTGTGTGTCTGTGTGTGTGTATCTGTGTATATGTGTGTGTTTCTGTGTCTGTGTGTCTATGTGTGTGTCTGTGTGTGTCTATGTCTCTGAGTGTGTCTGTGTGTGTCTATGTGTCTCTGTGTCTCTATGTGTGTGTCTCTTTGTCTGTGTGTATGTCTCTGTATGTGTGTTGTCTGTGTGTGTGTGTCTCTGTGTGTGTATGTGTGTCTCTGTGTCTGTGTGTGTGTCTGTGTGTGTGTCTCTGTCTCTGAGAGAGGGAGAGGGAGCAGGAGAGGGAGAGGGAGAGGGAGAGGGAGAGGGAGAGGGAGAGGGAGAACGCACCGATATATGTTACCACAACGTTGACCGCGCGCTACTAACACGCTGCGCTGACGTCAAACCTTTTTCCAAACTGCCGAAAAGTCGGACGTGTCTCGGCGCGTACAAATTATTTTGCGCGCTGGCCAGACGCTGGTGAGAAGCGTCGTAATGTGACAGGGCCATAGATATGTAGAATCAAATCTAGATAATTGTTTTGGTTTTGAAAATTGTATGTTTTCATCTGACTATGCAGCTTTAATGCTATGCAGTAAATGTTACCCAAATCCATTACCTGACAGCAACCATTGTCTCATCCAGATATTCTCTGAGCCACTCCGGTCTTGCTTGGCGGTTAGCGACGACTTCATCCATACAACTTTAAAAAAAAAGATTCATGACAAATTATTCCTTAAAAAGACCCACTAAGGCATAATAGGAAGAAGTAGCTGTTGGAGATACAGTTTATTAAACATGACAATTGCTGTATCTGGCTGGCAACAAACCGCCGAATAATAATAACAAAAATGTTTCCTCTCGCCCGAGCGGAGAGTTTAGTTCGGAACGGAAGCCGGATGGTGTATCCTGAAGGCGCCGGGCCGGTGTCGAAGTTTGAGCGCCCTGCCAGTTTCAGCTGACTGCATACATTCAAACTCAAGGGATTGTCAATGGTCGTGAGCAATCTTCATACAGAAAATACAGAAGAAGTGAAATATCTCTAAAACCACACCACCTATTAACACATCGCTTAGTATACATATAGAAAACATCTTTACCAAAAAGATTATATTAAATTTATAAGGTTAGGGTTCTTGATTTCTATTTATTTTGAATAAAACTAATGTTTTGCACTGCACGTACCGTCAAACTCAAGCCATTGTCGATGGTCATGAGCAATCTTCATACAGAAAATACAGGAAAAGTGAAATATCTCTAAAAGCACACCACCTAGAAACAAATCGCTTGGTACACATATAGAAAACATCTTTACCGAAAACATTATATTAAATTCATAAGGTTAGTGACGATGCTGTTAGATTTTGACGCATGCTCATGAAACTGACAAAGTCAGCTGAAACTGGCAGGGCGCTCAAACCGCAACACCGGCCGGGCACCGTGGTTATATAGCCGATTGTTTCGTCGACTAGCGGGTAGCGGGCGCATAATACTCAATCGAATCGAGCCGGGTGATGGTGGCGTCAACTAGCGTACATACCTGAACCATAGGCGAGAGCCGGACACATTCGTAAATTCCCTTATTTAAATAGACTACATCTCGGACACGTTCATAAATTCCCTTATTTAAATAGACTACATCACGGTTCCAGCGGCACGGTGCATTGTGGGATGCATCAGAGCAAAACAACCCCCCCAGAAGCACATGGCACATGCTAATACACTGGGTGCAGCTATGAAATGTGCTAGTTTCAGCTCATCTCAGCTCTTGTTTGAAACCTAGAATACCAACTAAAAAAATATATATAATAAATTAAGATATTAATCTTTTATCCAGCATTGCATTTACATCAAAATAATCAGGACATCTTATGCCATGTGCATTTAGATTTAGAAAGATCTAGGCACTCAGACTAGTGTTAGAGCCATAGCCAGGGTGCTCGATGCATTGTCAATGGCAGTGAGCAATCTCCATACAGAAAAAGTAAAATATTGATAAAACCACACCACCTAGAGACAGACCGCTTGGAACATATATAGAAAACACGTTTTTCACTGCGTGTATTGGCAAACTCAATAGCTGTATGCCTTTGCTTTGCTCCCAACGCCGTTTTCAGCGCATGCGCAGTCGGAACCGTGATGTAGTCTATTAACCCGAGGAGGGAAGCGCCCCGTGAGTCCTTACACTGGTATACAAGTATATACTATCTATAATGTAGAGTAAAGTGTTATATGTGTATATACATTCCTTATGCATTGCATAATGCTAATTTGCCACTATTTGTTTTTGATATAGCCCTGTATCTTATGTAAATCATCTGAAAGATGCATGTTAATTTATTCATAAATATGTATAAAATCTAGTAGGATATATATATATATATTGAAGTATTGCATCCCTTCTTCATTGTATTATACTAATGTATAACTATTGTTTTTTTATGTACCCAGTACCTTATGTCAATCATCTATTTGACCTTATTTGCCGCGCCCCCATTGTCTGTGCTACTGGCATCACTTGGTGCCCTGCCCACTAACCACTTCCAGACCTTCTCACACTCCTATATATACACACACCATTTATAAACTAGTTAGTTTATTGCGTGATATGGAGATGTACATCCATTACTACCATGACTACACCCACTACTACTGTGCATAATAATAAGTAGCTTAGGGGGGATTGTGATTGTGATTTAACTACTACTAATATTGAAAGTTATGAACGCCCAAATATCTCATGAACGGACTCATTAGCACGATCTCATGAACGGGGCATGACTGACTAACCACCATGCTGCCATGCTGTTTACAACAGGTGTAGAGTGATATGTCTCAAGTAAAACCAAAAGTTTAACAGGTTATGGGTCCAGTAACACATCTCTACTGCGGCACAAGTTCAGGTAGGAACTCAGGATACTTGGGAGATATGACATTTTGCCTGTTACAGTGAAGAAAGTAGAATGCTGGTAGAAAAGAAATTGGAAGTAGGCCCTGTCACTGACACTGTGTGTCACACTCACAGTCATTGAGTTAACAGTGTCACAGTCACTGAGACTGAGTTAACAGTAGCCTACATGGACATGAACAATGACAGCCCTGTGACATTATAATTACAACATGGCAACTTGTTCAAGTAAAAGTACTTTCAGTATTGTAGTTCCATTAAAAGGGTCAAACTATGCCACCTGGAAGGTCCAAGCTAAGATGGCTCTGAAGAAGGAAGGTCTGTGGGGCATAGTTGATGGAACAGAAACAGAACCAGCAGCTGAGCAAGCTCAGGCACTAGATAAATATCGTCTAAGGAGAGATAGTGCTTGTGCAAGTATTATCCTGTCAGTTGACACGTCAATATTGTATCTTGTTGGAGAAGACACAGATGACCCTAAGGCTGTCTGGAAGAAACTGGAGGATCAATTCCAGAAGAAGACATGGGCCAACAAGTTGTCACTAAAACGGCGGCTATATTCTATGTCTGACGAATAGTGAGCTGGTGGAGGGTCACATTAAGGCGATGACGGAAATTTTCAGTGAGTTGGCGGTGGTAGGAGATCCGGTTGAAGAAGAGGATCGCGTCATTCATCTCTTAGCCTGTTTATCAAGCAGGTTTGATATGCTCGTAATAGCCATTGAATCATCTCCAGAGGTGCC
>CM059191.1:48366514-48518086 GCA_030323885.1 Branchipolynoe longqiensis | reverse complement strand
TGAAAATAATAACAAAAATGTTAAGTATGGTTAGGTATCAACAACATATATTGAAACCTTTTATTCAAACCAACAGAATTGTCAATTTTGTTTAAGTAAAAGTTTCACAAACTATCATAAAGGACACAGATCAGAGTAATAACACACCACTAAATCATATTGTTCTGCCATGCAACGGCACCGCGTGCCGAGTTGGTCCAGTCCTTCAGGAGATTGCGTTGCTCTTTTCCGGCCCTGGACCCAGTGTTCATTGCAGCTACAGGAACGTCCACGTCAGGCAGGTTGTGGCCATCTCTCCATTGTCCGGGTATCACGGTGTGCTGTTCATTATCCTCACGGTCCAGCTGCTGGTTCTGCAGGCCCGGATATCGCATCCGCATCATGTTGTGCAGCACCAGGCAAGCGGTCACGATTAACTTCACGGTGGAGGGGTGGTGCTGCATGGTGGTGAGGAGAACCTGGAACCCCCCATCCCCCCCCCCCCCCCCCACCCCCACCCCCCCCCCCCCCACCCCACCCCCCCACCCCCCCCCCCCCCAGCCCACCCCCCCCCCCCCCCCCCCCCCCCCCCCCCCCCCCCCCCCCCCCCCCCCCCCCCCCCCCCCCCCCCCACCCCCCCCCCCCCCCCCCCCCCCCCACCCCCCCCCACCCCCCCCCACCCCAACCCCACCCCCCCCCCCAGGTTGGCCAGGATGCCAAAATCATTTTCAACCACTCGCCTAGCCCGCGAAATCCTGTAGTTGAAAATTCTTTCTTCATTCGTCATACCTCTCCGGCTGTAGGGTTTCATCAGTGTAGGTCGTAGGCCGAACGCATCGTCGCCGATGAGGTAGTACGGTACAGGGTTCTGCCCCTCCACGATACGTTCGCTGGCAGGGAAACCCAAATGACCTTCTTCAACGGCGGCCTTCAGCTCGCAAGCATTGTAGATTTGTGCGTCTGATGCGGATCCGCAGCCACCAACATCTGCCCAGATGAATTTGTAATCCGCATCAACGAGGGCAAGGAGCACGATCGAGTAGAACCCCTTGTAGTTGTAATAAAGGGAGCCACTCTTTCGGGGAGACCGGCACGCGATATGTTTGCCGTCTAGTGCTCCGCATGTGTGTGGGAAGTTCCACCTTGACATGAACTTGTCCGAGATGGCACGCCATCCATCAGGAGTCGTGGGGCAGGTCATGGTGTCGTCGATGTATTCGTCGATGATTGCTTTGCAGACCTCGCGCACAATTAGTGATTGCGTGTTGTGGGGCACCCTCCACCCAAACTTCATGGATGCATAGGTGTTCCCAGAGGCTAGATGACGCAGAGTCAGTGCCAGCTTCAGGCCAGGCTCCAGGGGTTCTCGGTACGTTGTGTAGCGCTTTGTTATCCGCGGACCAACTCTGGCTAGGATCTCATCAAACATTGCCGGAGGCATCCGCATGAAGTTTGTGAATGATGCCGTGTCTTCATTCCGTAGTTCGACCAGAAGCTGGTCGTAGATGCCGAACTGTCGCCGCCTCCGGATCCATGCTCTAATCCACGTTCTGGTCTGTCGACGTCGCTTGTTTCGCCTCAGATGGTAAAGGAGTACTGCTTGAATGTCATGGTCATGTTGCAGAATGGCTAGTTCGTATTCGCCAACTTGGTTTGCAGGGAGATCCATCATGAGCTGTAGTGTCCAAAGCAGGAAATCCATAGCATTATATACTCAAAACCAACACGCTGATGACGCGTCAGCAGCACGCTGGCGCAACGCCGCCAACGCGCCACCAACGCGGCGGCCACAGGTTCAGACGCGTCAGAAACACGTCCACACGCGCCATCATCACGTTAAACCCGTCGAGACGCGCTGGAGCAACGCCAATAACGCGCCACAAACGCGTTGATAGAACGTTAACGACGCGTTCCCTGGCCCGTCGGAAGTGTGGGAAAATGCCACGACATTGCTCAACGTTTCTGGACGCGTTACGAGCGGGCCGGCTACGCGCTGGTAACGCGTATGGACGTCCTGCAAACGTGCCCGTAGCGCGCTAGCCAACCCGTCGGCGCTGGGCGACGCGCGCCGACGCGTTGCTTCAAAGCGACCTGTCACTCAAAGTGTACCGACGTGTACCGACGCGCCGGTAACGCGTTTATAACGCGTTTGTAACGGGTCTCGACGCGTTCCGACGTTTCGCTCAAAAACACAACACGTTGCCACGCGTTGTTCGACGCCGGGCCAACACGTCGTAGTGTGACTGCTCCATAAGCGAGTTCAGCATCTCGCGCGCGCGGTGGTTGATGGGAAGTCATCGGGATAAACAAACACACTTGCATGACTACGCGCAGTGCAAAACGTTAGTTTTATTCAAAATTAATCGAAATCCAGAACCCTAACCGTATCAATTTAATATAATCTTCTTGGTAAACATGTTTTCTATATGTGTACCAAGCGATTTGTCTCTAGGTGGTGTGATTTTAGAGATATTTCACTTTTTCTGTAAGAAGATTGCTCACGGCCATTGAGTTTGCCTGTGACACCTGTCCGCGCAGTGCGAAACGTTAGTTTTATTCAAAATTAATAGAAATCCAGAACCCTAACCTTATCAATTTAATATAATCTTCTTGGTAAACATGTTTTTTATATGTGTACCAAGTGATTTTTAGAGATTTTTCACTTTTTCTGTAAGAAGATTGCTCAAGACCATTGAGTTTGCTGGTACAGGCAGTGCGAAACATTAGTTTTATTCAAAATTTATAGAAATCCAAAACCCTAACCGTAACAATTTAATATAATCTTCTTGGTAAACATGTTTGTTTTAGAGATATTTCACTTTTTCTGTAAGAAGATTGCTCACGGCCATCGGCGCAATGCAAAACGTGGCTTTGTTTATCCCGAGAAGCGACGCCCGGAAGTCGGCCCCGCACATGCGCGCGGACAATGCTGAACTCGCTTATTGACATTGACAGTGACAACGTTTTGTAGGGACCAGGTTTAATTATATCCATCAGACTGTATCATCTTAGAGAGGAAAATCCACACGTGTGTCTAAACTCCTACTAAACCCCCCAACCCCCAACCCCGCTCCCTCCTTTCAGACAGCGTCCAAATAACCTCAGACATGGATCTATCCATTATCGCCCATGTTCCAGTGCAGCAGATCATGATATCGATACCACAGATACTACACGGTCACTAGTAATTTATTATAAGTATTCCTACTTAGGCCAAATAACCAAAAAATAATTGTTGATTGTCCCCGCCCATGCCTGAAAAGTCGCCCGCCCCTGATTATTATTTTGTGTTAAACTTTAAAATGAGTCGGGCTAGCTGCAATACAACTTTTGTATCGATTTTTATGTCATTGGTTTGACTCGGCCAGGGTTCGAACCCAGGAGTTCGAATCCCACAACCTACCAGAACGGGAGGCAGACACTCAACTCATTCGGCCATCGCATCTGGTTACCTATTACGTACGTCTACATCATATGCTAGGAAAAAACCCACAGAAACGCCGGCCCAACCCTGATTTCTGTGACCAAAAGGACGATCACCATTTAAAAAAATAATTTGGTCTAACTAGTAATTACGACTAATCTCTGATGATATACAAATCATAAATACTAGGTCGTGAGTGAGTAATTTTGATTTTACGCCATGTCGTCGGCGATGGCCATATTCACAGCGAACACAAAAATGAGTAGAAAAATGTATCCATTACTTAAATATTAAATATATAGGTCCAAATAATTCAAATATGATTCTAAAATGGCAAAATGGTCAAAGGAAATGGTCAAATTTAATCAAGAGCTGTCAGCGCGGCAATGACTGAGGACACTTGGTCTCGCCGACAATTTGCCTGACTAGCGATTCATTTACAAATGACACAATATCACACAGGTCATAGGGTCAATTACAAAATGGAAGCTAGTTGTTACCTAGATAAAGGATTCACCCTGTACTCGCAGTACAAGGGTGAATACCAGCCCTATATAAAAGCTGTCACAAAAGCAGGGAAATGAAATGAGAGCCTAAATCCACAATCTAAAAAGCAATACTTATTCTTTATATGCGTCTTAATATTTCCCCGCTACCTTTGAGTTGAAAAATATAATAAAACATCTACTTTAATAGAATTTAAAAGCGAAATCGACAGCGTTCTATCATCGCCATATTGTCTTTTTGCATTCTCTCCTATTTCACCAAATCTGTGCCGATATAAGTAGCCATTTGATATTGGAACCAGGCATTCTACTTCCTTTTCCATACTAAAGCTATTTTTGCCAGTATTTAGACTACATTGTCGTTCACCCGTGTACTACAAGAACAGGGTGAATCTTTTATCTAGTTGTTACCTTGCCTGCTTATCAGGCGACGACTGGCTAGCCCATACTCGGGATAATGTGAATTGAGTATGATATTGGGTCATGATGCTGGTGGGTTTTCAAGGACTTCAGCGCTCTAAAGTCACTATCAGTGTGCAGTCACACAAGTCGGTAACCATTTTGGTATGACCTCATGTGTTACTGGACGGAAAACTCCAATCATAATTCCACCTATCACACTTAGAACTGTCAGGTAATATACCCAGCTAGCGCATACTAAAGTCTAAACAAAACATACTTTGATAAGGAATTGCAACTTTTTCATTGGGTGGTGTCATTATCCTTTAACGAATCGCTGGATTTAATATTATTAAATGCCATCTTTCACATATCTGATTGGTTTAATAACTGCAACAAATTCTGGTAGCCTGGTGCATTGTTCTTGTTAAACACATTTACATTAAATACTGCTAAAATATACTGTGAAAGAGACAACCAGTCGAATATTACGGTGTACTGATTTAATTTTTAAACATTTCAAAACGATGAATTAGTATTTGTTACTGTAATGGCAACATTTTATAACAGTTTAAGGTTTAACCACGTAAAATCGGCCAATCTGATCTGAGAGAATTCTTTTGTGATGAATTTATTTCATCATCATCATCATGCTGTCGGTTGCGATGTGACAAACACTGCTTTCATTACTTGACTGCCACTCTCCATTTAGCTCTCTGCTCTGAGAGTGATGTCCATGAGTCGGTCTTAATGTCTCTCAGCTTCAGGTTTCTCTTGATGGTATCCTTGAACCGGAGATGAGGGCGCCCTCTCTTTCTGTAACCAGAAGACAGTTGAGAGTAGAGGATCTGCTTTGGTAGCCTCTCTGATGATAATACACAACCTTGCTTGACCCCATTGGTAACCCCAAACGATTCCGAGACTTCCCATCCAACACTAACATTCACCATCATTTCTGTATGTAGAGCCTCGATCATAGTTGTGAACTTCTCTGGGAATCCATACTTCCTCAGTAGCTGCCATAGCCCGGTCCTCCCCACTGTATCAAACACCTTAGTGAAATCGCCAAATACCGTGTACAGTGGTCGGTCCTGCTCAATGCCCTTTTCTTGTAGCTGTCGGAGACAAAATATCATATCCACGGTGCTCCGGTTACCTCTGAAGCCACACTGTGACTCCAGAACTACATGAGGTGTTATGTGAATAGATAGTCTGTTGAGGAGGATCCTGGCGAAGATCTTGCCTGCTATGGAAAGAAGAGAGATTCCTCTATAGTTCCCACAGTCTGTTCGATCACCTTTCTTGTAGATGGTTACAATGCTGGCATCCTTCCATGCTTGGGGTACAGAACCCTCCTCCCAGGCATTGGTGATTAGTTAGTGCAGTCTGTTGAACAGATTGTCTCCTCCATGCTTCCATACTTCAGCAGGACTTCCATCACCCCCAGGTGCTTTGCCATCTTTCAGGCTGGTGATTACTCTAGCCATCTCATCCATGGTTGGAATCTCATCTAGGCATGTTTTGGTAATGGGCTGCTGGATGTTGTCCAGGGCTTCATGATCTATGTCACCAGGGACATTGAGTAGCTTCTGGAAGTGTTCACTCCATCTTGCGACAACTCTCTTGCTGTCAGAAAGGGTCTCCATTCCATCTTTTGATTTCAGTTGAACAGGTCCCTTCTTCAGGGGTCCCCACACTTTCTTCAGTCCATTGTAGACGCCCTTCATGTTGTTGAATTTACCCAGCCCATAACGGATAAGTGTGTTAGCACTTGTTTTCACCGCTGCGAAGCATAACATACCTTGATGGCATTTAAGATGGCAATGCTATCTTATTTAAAGTTGCATAATCCATTGGTTTAGATTTTCTGTTAATTTCTTTTCGATAAATATATCATGTTGATGGTTATTATCTACCTTGCTTTAGATGGACATGATTTTTATTTGAAATGGTTAACGTTGGAGATATCTGAAGTGAAACTTTGCCAGAATAATGTTGCCATGACCGTCAAAATTCTAACACCATAGTCTTAAGCAATAACAGCTGCTCGCCAATTGACTTTGTGTTCCTTTTTTCAAGCGCCCACCCACACAAACACCTCCTCAGCCGTGTCGTAGATGAACGTGTCGCCTACCGCCAAACTTTGGGCATAGGCCACAAACAAGGGCTCTCCAGTTTTCCTGGTCCTGGGCCTTGAGTTTCTTGTTTGTGATTCTGTAACATTGTTCTTCTTTCATTCAATAAGCGCACCAGTATCTAATTGGGATATGTGGGGGCCAAATCTAGGTCATTGCTTTGATTTCGAAAATGTGACGCTTTCATCGGACTATGCTGCTTTAAGATTATGTATTTCAACACCTTTTCAGACAGTGTTCATTTCCTGACTGTGCATTCCCTCTGCGACAGCAGTGAATGGAGAAAGGAAAGGGATCGCTACTAAACCACCATGAAATTATTAGAACAAATGTAGACACACAACACACGGTGACAAGATACATTTTATTTGAATTTGAATGTTGGGGAAAGGCAAGATACTATTTACAGAGGTTAGTGTTTTGTTTTACTTCCCATAGATCTAAGAATCTTCATCACATTAGGACATACCTGACAATATCTAAACGATATTCAATCGATGATGATCCTCTTTTATTTGTTAAACAACCTTGTCATAAAATAATCCTTTCATAAATGTTTCATTGGGGTAAGAACTATATATGAAAATATGGCATTTACATGAGAAATGAACTAAGTTATGCCTAAATTGCAACTGAGATAATTAGGATCATACATTCATATTAATATAAATGCAAATGAGATGATTAGCATCATATATTCGTATTAATATAGCTAGAAATGAGATGATTCTTCTTCTTCTTCTTCGCCTGTTGAGGCATCAGCGCCCACCCACACAAACACCTCCTCAGCCGTGTCGTAGATGAACGTGTCGCCTACCGCCAAACTTTGGGCATAGGCCACAAACAAGGGCTCTCCAGTTTTCCTGGTCCTGGGCCTTGAGTTTCTTGTTTGTGATTCTGTAACATTGTTCTTTTTTCCGGGTTGGGGTTGTTGGCCCCAAGCCTAACCCCCCAACCTTGAGGACCAGTTGCTGCTCTTAGTCTGTCCTCTACCATGAGTCCTGCCCTGCTTGGTTAGACCTGCCAGGGGTATAGCTCTCATGGTCACGGAGGCACACAAGCCTCCCCACCACGACAAGCTAGCAACACATTGGGGGGTAATGTAATGAGATGATTAGCATCATATATTCATATTAATATAAATGCAAATGAGATGATTAGAATCATACATTCATATTAACAATTTAAATCCATTACGATGAGATAATTGCATGAGCAGCTCGATTATTTACTATTTAACTTAAGGGGTGTTAATTTATTAACGTTCTTTTTCAACCAGCATGCACCTTACCTTTCCATTTCCCATACACAAAGTAACAAGTCAGGAGATGATTGTTTTAAGAACCAACAGCTGTGTGTCCTCTAAGAACTCTCCGCATGCCCAAACTCGGTCGTCTAGCTGAGACCATTGCTGGCCTCATGTAAGTCATCAGTGCCAGCTGGCTTACAACAGAAAACAACAGAGTACTTCCTTATTTTAACACTAACGTGGCACCCCCTAGCACGTGGCGCCCCCCCCCCCTAGCATGTGGCGCCCCTAGCACGTGGCGCCCTCTGGCGTGTGACACCCCAGGCGACTGCCCGAGTTGCTGGTACCTTCAACCGGCTCTGGTCTGCACAGTTAATGTAACTGAACTTTGTTGACAAACGGAGCCGCTTCAAGTCCCTCACTGTCATCTAGTTTCTCTAGCTGAATAGTGTTGGGTAGTTCATTCAGTTCATTCATTTTTAGGAGACTTTGACCTAATGACGCGTGTGCGCCTCCAGCATCCTTCCTCTTGTTCAGCATTGGGTCGGTCAGCGTCTCATTGCGGTCTTGTCGGCAGATCACACACAGCGCGCAGTTTACATTAGAAGATATCAAGGGTGTTGGGCACACCATGTCTTTTAGCAGAAACCTTTTTGACAGTCAGTTAATCACCACCGTCACTGCCATCCTGATTATTACGTGACCTGAAATGATATAAACAGTACAGATTCAGTACAACATTAGTTAGAAAGAATGCCTTATATTTTAGAAGTAATACCGACCCACCCAGGGAGGGAGGCTAAGGACTAACATGTGTATATTTATATAGATAAACAATACTCATACTCATAGAGGTGGAAAATGAACTCAACAAAATCCAGCAAACGGAAATAGCCCTATATGGGAACCACCATTTGTATACTCATGTTGAACGCCTTGTTGAAGGGCGAACCAAAATCCAGAAAACGGAAACGGAAATAGCTCTTCAAGCTTCGCTACGCAGCACACATGGTGGACAACAGCGATTGGTTAATACTTGCATATGGGCTTAATGCCTTGACGATGCCCGCTGCAAAGTAGGGCACGCTGAATCGAGGAACAACTACCCTCTCCACTCGAGTACCAAGGACTGCATGCAGAGATTCAAGGCCAGTTTGCAGACCACCTCTCCATATACACTGATGGTTCGAAAGACCAAAGCCGGGTAGCTGCTGCGGCAGTCTGCCGACAGGAAAGATTTGGTGTATGTTTGCCCGATCAGAGCTCGATTTTCACTGCAGAGGCCCGAGCACTCCTTCTCGCTTTGGAGTGTATCGAGGTATCCAACCACACTAACTATGTTATATACAGTGATTCGTTCTCTTGCCTCCTGGCTGTTGCTGGACTGAAAACGAATCACCCTATTCTAGCAACGGTCATTTATAAAATGAACCAACTGACAACGGATGGTATACATCCACCTGTGCTGGGTGCCTGGCCATGCCGGCATACAAGGAAACAAACGAGCTGATTGGGCTGCGAAGAAGGCCCTGAACTGTGATCTTGAACCATGTCTGATCCCTCACTCTGATCTGAAACCACTAATAGCCACCCACATAAAATCCAAATGGCAACATGAGTGGGATGAAAACATTAATAAACTTAAAGAAATTGAACCATCTGTGGGAAAGCCACCACATACTCATGCGGGAGGTCGGCGGGACCAAGTGGTCCTTAGCCGCTGCCGTATTGGCCACTCGTGGCTTACACATGCTTTTCTGCTCAAGGGGGAACCTCCCCCTGAATGTATTGGGTGTCAGTCCCCGCTGACACTCAAACACATTTTACTAAGTTGCGTTGATTTTTTGGCCCTGCGCCAACGGTTCTACACTGCAGACAGTATGCATGACCTTTTTACTAAGGTAAAACAGGAAAACATTTTAGCCTTTTTGAGGGCAGCTGGACTGTACCACCTCATATAGTTTACTAAATAGATTCTATCAATTATTAATAAAACTTTTCTTTTTCTATGGGAATTTGTTTCCCTTGACCACAAATATATGATTGTGAGCTTTCTAATTTAATGAGTGTCTATTGGCACATAATTGATTGTCTGCTTTTACATGTAAAAGCGATGGTTTGAACAAAAAACAAACATTTCTCGCCGTGAATATGGCCTATGCTGCCGACACGGCTTAAAGCAACCACCAATCAATCAATCAACCCTCTCCATAACTCACCCTCCTCCGAACATCCCCCGCCATCCATCCATTTTTCCCTAGGCAATCACCTTTCCAATGTCGCTGCTCATCTTACACTTCACTCCAGCAACCGGCTCTCCAAAACCCGCTCCCCCACTCTCAGGGATGAAAGATCTCCGCGATTTCGCGGATTTCCGGGATTTTTCAATCCCGCAGCACGATTAACATATAGGCTCTACTGTTTTACGCTGCAGCACCATCAGCGTATACTAATATGTAGTGCAGCTGGCGCAGCACTATCAATACATGCTTCAAATGCCGCAGCACTATCAGTGCTACTGGGCGAACAAAGTAGGTAATACATGGTTGTGACTATTCTAAAAATATACGGATTTTCGGTTCAGATTTATATATTGACAAAGAATATTATTATTCTCGGGCGGTGGAGTGGGGACCAGGATTATGTAACAGAGAAGCAATGGGTGTCCCACTCGCTTGGTGACATAAGCGTCTATGTGGAAATGTGATAACACATAGCGACCGAGTTTGTGATGTGATGTTCATACTTAAGAGGTGGTTAATGATTAGTGAAATGTCCCCTCCATGCACCAGAAAGAATGCAAGTGGAGGGGAAAGGCATTTTTAATATATGTTTGTTGTAACTGTCTGCAACTACCTGTAACCATGGGGCCGATGGGCAAGCACACCCAGCCATCCTACATACATTATGGATACCACCTGCAGCTGGGGGTTGAGTGACAGCTGCCCCCTATTACGGCGTCACCCACCCAGGCTGTAGAGGGTGTCTGATTGGCTGGCTGTGGGAGCCCAGTCACCTGCATTCCTTATAGCTGACACACAGACCCCATTATAGACACTCTTGTCTAGGACTCTGGGAGAAGCACTCTTGGGAGACACTCTTGGCTAGGCTCTCTAGCAAGAGACAACTCCATTTTCTATACTCAAACTAGACCATCTATTCAAAAGACACTGAGCTGTGTGCAACAACCATTGGACTCAGGTTCAATGGGTTGTAGGCACTGATTCTTATATACACCAGCAAGAGTCATGAGGATCTGTGTGGGCAGTTGGTAAGGTCTGAGGGTGATAGGTCGCCAGTAGGTGAACAGGAGTTGATGCCAATAAAGCACAACTTCTTCACTGTCAATCTTCTGCGACTTGTCTTCCTTTCTTCCTTATGAGTTGTTGAAAGTAACGCCTGATGGGAACTAACAGACAGTTGTCAGAACACACCTGGAGAGACTAGTGATGTGTGGGGCTCAGACGACCGAGTTCCCATAATGTTAAGCTATGTTTGTAACTTCCGCCAATTTATACTCTTATAAAGCAGAGTGACTGAGCGTTGCCAGACAAGGCTTGACCTGGGGGCGACAAACCCGGCCTGGTTGCACAGTGGATGAACAATTAATAACATTAACAGATCTATCAGTAGCGTAGATGACTTAGGATAGAGTATGGTGTGAAAGCTTCCGATTAATTATACTTGTATATTGCCTATACATCACACTGGTAATCGACTTAGTGACTAAATGTATTACATACTTTAGCAGACAAAATATGATTTCCCTGAATAAAGGAATAGGAATGCAGCAAAAGATTTCTTTTTAAATTCCAGACCAAGATTCGTTTTAAATGTCAAAACCTGGGAATGGGTTGAGGGGAAGACGATGAGGGGTACCAGGTTGTACCCTCATGGATCCGCCTCTTGCTATCTTTATGTATATATTGTGAGTTAAAATTTGCTGTAATGTGACACAAATGTAACCACTCTAAGATTGTAATTGATATCTTTTTTCGTGTTGCTGTCATTTGATAAAAATCTGATAATTTAAGATATTTGTGTAAATTCCAATGTAGGCATATACATGTCACTAACACATTATTTCATTATCATCATCAACCATAATCAATCAATCAAGCAATCAATTAACCTCGAGAAGGTATATTAATAATAATATTAATAACATGTCTCAGGTAATGTCCACCAGGTGTCAGCACTGCTGCGCGGAGCCTGCTTTCACAATGCCCCTTGGCCCTCTCCACAGGGCTTGGCAAAGTGGGGTTGGGCTGGAGATGGAGGTGAGGGTTGGGGTGGAGATGGGGGTGGAGTTGTGGTGGTGGGGCGTTGGGGTTGGGGGTGGACATGGGTATGGAGTTGTGGGGTGGGGGAGGTGGTTGTGGTGGAAATGGGGGCGGAATTGTGGGGCGGTTGAGTTGTGGGGGTGGGGGTGGTGGTTAGGGTGGAGCCGGGATGGAGCTGTTGGGGGATAGGTGGCACTCCATTGAATATATGCTGTGCCGTTATCAGGTCACCTCACACGTTACCATGTAAGCTCGCACGTTACCAGGTAACCACACGTTACCATGTAACCTGACACGTTAGCAGATAACCTCACACATTAGCATATACCCTGATACGTTAACAGGTAACCTCACACATTACCAGGTAACCTCAGACTTTACCAGGTAACCTCACACGTTACCTGATACCTCACACGTTACCAGATACCCTCACATGTTACCATGTAACCTCATACATTAGCATGTAACCTCACGCATTACAATATAACCTCACATGTTACCAGATATCCTCACACATCACCAGGTAACTCACACGTTACCAGGTAATCTCACACGTTACCAGATACCCTCACACGTTACCAGGTAAACTCACACTTTACCAGGTAACCTCACATGTTACCAGGTAACCTCACACGTTACCCTAACACGTTACCAGGTAACCCAACACGTTCCCAGGTGACCTCACACATTACCAGGTAACCTCACACGTTACCCGGTAACTCACACATTACCAGGTAACCTCACGCGTTACCAGGTAACCTCACACGTTACGAGGTAACCTCACACGTTACCAGATACCCTCACACGTTACCAGGTAACCTCACACATCACCAGGTAACCACACATGTTACCAGATACCCTCACACATTACCAGGTACCCTCACACGTTACCAGGTAACATCACACGTTACCAGGTAACCTCACACGTTACCAGGTAACCTCACACATCACCAGGTAACCTCACACTTTACCAGGTAACGTCCCATGTTACCAGGTAACCTCACACGTTAAGGCCCTGTCACACTACGACGTGACAATGTCAGCGTAGGGAGAACGTGAAAGACGTCAAACTTCTCGGCGTAGTATGCAAATTTGGGCACAAGTTGAACGTGGATGCAGCGTAGTTGATGAGAGTGTAACGTCGGTAAAGCATAGTGATAGCGTAGTTCAATGCGAGAGGACAACGTAATTATGCTGACGGTATGTTATTAAAGTTATTCGATCGCCAGAACTACGTTGCTTTACGTTACCTTACATTACTTAAGTCATGAAATGTTGGGGAAACGCTGAACGTACGTTGGACGTACGTTGGGCGTATGTTCTCCTGACATTCTCCTGACATTCCCATTACGCCGCGTGGACATTTCCACCGGCGTTAATGTGGGTCAATGTAGTGGAACATAGTAGAACGTAGTAGAACGTAGTGAGCAGTGTTTGACTAACATCCGTTTAACGTCATTGCCGTTCGCCGAACGTGTACAGAACGTATGGTGAACGTAAACCCTTACGTTCGAGTCACATCAAAAGTTTTGAACAGGTTCAAAACCTTGACGCGTGCCGACATAACATGACGTAACGTGACGTAGCTCGACGTCAGTCTAACGTCATTCTGACATCATTATAACGTAACCCAACGTACATCAACATAATGACGAAAAGTGCCCACATCAGGCTTATGTTGGCTTGTTACATTGTAGTGTGACAGGGGTATAACCAGGTAACCTCGCACTTTACCAGGTAACCTCCAATGGTACCAGGTAACCTCACACTTTACCAGGTAACCTCCCATGTTACCAGGTAACCTCACACGTCATCATTCACTCATGTAACCGGCTGCCCACACTCCGTCAGCCACGCCTACTCGGGGCTGAGTGAGTCTGGCTGGAGCAGTCCTCGAGCACTTTCGGAAACTAAAACACCAAGCGAAGCCAACGCTCTTCGTCATAGCAATTTTCTGAACGCCTTCGGTTAGCGCCGTGTTACTTTTGTTTTTGTTAGTGACACATTTATTTACCCTGCTCTTATTTATATACTGTACCCTTACGCAACAACTTTAAGAGGCTCTCCAAAGTCGCTAACGTTTTCACGGTCGTATAATGTGTATTGTAAAGACTAGGTCTACAGTTTTGTAGAATGGCTAAAGCTCGAATCTGTGGTTGTGTAGGCAGGCTATAGTGAAATCAATAAAGACAAAGAAAAAGGAAGAGTATAAACTGTAAAGGAAGAGAGAGTGAGTCAAGCCCTCTGGTTTATTATTTATATGGTACATGGGTTCATTGTAGAGTATCACTCCACCCCTTCCCCCCAATGGGAAACAATCATTCTTGGCTCTACCAATAGGGAGCCAGCATTCCTGGTCCCCATGGCTACCAGTGATCTGCCCACCATCACCAAGCTGTGTGGCTCCCCTGACCACCACCAACCTTGACCCTGAGTGTGGTGATCCTACCCAGCAGAGTGGGAGGGGGTAGGCCCTGAGTGCCCCTTACACACAGCCCTGCTAGCACCACTATGTCTATTTACATCCCACTCAGGCACCACCAGCACCTACATATATATACATACATGCGCTTGGTCATGTATACCTGATCAGTAATAGAACATTTGCATTCCCCCCAATGCCGTAAATCGGAATATGTTGCAGTATGATAATGGGGGGGGGGGTGTCAGTAAAGTACAACGTTTATCGTTCAATAAGAAGTTATTTTTCGGCGATTTTAAAATAAAATTATTAAAAAAATGTGTACATTAGTTGATTAAGCAGGGAATTTTCAATTGCGGATAACTAGTCTTCCAGGAGAATTTTCAATTGTGGACAATTGGTCTTCTTTACTCCACCGCTCTTTGCCCTATCATAATAATGTCAAATGCAGGCTAGGTTGCAACAAGAATACATTTTTTAGTTATTCGTTTGATTCGACCAGGGTTCGAAACCGGGGGTTCGAATTCCATCATCTACCTCCAACGGAAGGTGGGTGCTCAACTGATTCAGCCGCCTCATCTGGGTCTGTAGTAAAATTCATGGATAGAAAACTGATGAGATATGTGATTTAGTCACTAATTTAGCAAATTTGTCATGAAATTAGTAACTTAGTGAGCAGACCTGCCACATGTCATGGCTACCCGTATCCGATACGGATTTTGGTGTTATTTTTAGTCATACGGCCTCACTCCATTTTGATACAGATTTTTAGTTAAATTTATGGAAATAAAAATGTGTAACCACGGCCACAGTGGTGACTTCTTCTTCTTCATCGTGTCCTTCCACCAGTTATCTCAAGGGATTTTCGAGCAGAGGTATGATCTTTATTCGCGGGACGTGCTCTCGGTGGTGGATGGTGGTAGCAGGATTTGCAATCAGATAGCTGATTCCCAGGGCCGCGATGTGGACGCTCCTGCTGTGGCCAGTTTGTCGATAGAAAGCCAGGGCCTACACTTTTACCGAGCCAAGCAATTTTTGTATGTGGTATGTGAGCAACCAGCCTTTGATGATGCTGTAAGTTATACACAGCGGTGGAAATCCAAATTGGCAGAGGTGGGGCATGGGGAATCGAACCGCCGACCCTCAGGTCAGGCATCCGAGCTAGAAAAAAGTCAGAGACTCTAACCACTCTGCCACAGAGAACACCACAGTGGTGACTGTTGTATGTGAATGTAATGCAGTTTGTTGTATATAATGTTTGAGTTATAAAATTCTGTAATTCTATTCACATGTTTTTTATGGTATGCGGGATATATGCATATGAACCTCACACATCTGTGATACAGATTCAAACAGGGTTTTAGGTGAAAACTACAGATTGCCATCCAAAGAATGTGGCAGGTCTGAGTGAGGCGATGTGGTTCTAAAAGCGGGTTGGTTCTCCACTAATGGGGTAATGCACTGGCTGATTCTGTGGGTGATTCACCAGCAATCTCCTTCCCAAGTGTCTTTTTATGAGAAGTCACGTTTCTACGACGAATGCCACAGCTGTGATAGCGATAACGAAAACGGAGTGGGAGTGGGATGTAGCTCAGACAGTAGAGTGCCCATCTGTGAAGGTTTGGGTCGTCCGATCGATCCTACTCAGTGGACCAGTTTGCAGATTGGGCTATTTTCCGTTCCAACCAGTGGTCCACAACTGGTTCATCAAAGGCTGTGGTATGTGCTGTCCTGTCTGTGGGATAGTGCATATAAAAGACCCGTTGCTGCTTATCGGAAAGACTAGCCTATGTGGTGGCAGCATGTTTCTTCAAAAGAAATATGTCAGAATAACCATATGCTATCAATAGCCGATGATAAAAATAAATGTGCTCTTGAGGTGTCATTAAATAAAACAATTTTTTTTTACGATAATGGAGTGCCTCTGACTCCGGTGAATGTGAATACGACTGTACTGAGTTCCACTGGTCCCCAGGAAGGACTGAAGCTGCGACCCAGTAGTCGCCCCTTCAGCATTTTTTTTGTACTTAATTAAGCGAGGGAAATTTCAATTGCAGACAATTGGTCATCCTCATTTCACCGTTCCTTGCTATGTCCACAGACCCTATAATAAAGACGGCTCACTCAGCCTGTACCGTGTAATCAAAATGATAAAACCCACCACTTGGTGCGCCTGCTGTTCTCTTGGTTAAACAGGTGCTATATTATATGTATAAATGTATATATGAATGTGAAAGATGTGTGATGATGGCGATGATGATGATGATGATGCTGATAATGATGTGTATTTCTTCATAGCAATTTAATATTGATGTGTATTCATACTTACCTATCTCATGTATAATATAATTGTATGTGTTTACATGTGAAACACCAACCAGCAGCTGGGCTGATCAAACCCACCACAAGGGGGCACTGCAAAATGTACATTACCATGGGAGAGATCGGGAGTGAGCCATCTTAGTATTATAGGGTCTTTGCTATATCCTAGTAATGTCGAAAAATTAGTATGTACTAAAATGTAGCCTCTCTGTAATGGCTGAAAATGCCATTTCAGGGCCTCTATTTTTCTAAATTTCCTTGACGGTATATACACCCCCCTTAGTCAAGTTAGTGCCTTGCGCCTT
Source organism: Branchipolynoe longqiensis (assembly GCA_030323885.1). NCBI lineage: Eukaryota > Metazoa > Annelida > Polychaeta > Phyllodocida > Polynoidae > Branchipolynoe > Branchipolynoe longqiensis. The sequence continues at coordinate 48,501,062 of CM059191.1, read as the reverse complement.
CGTTCCTCGTCCGTTCCAAGAATTTATCTGGTACCGCAAAGAAAAAATCCAAGCTACGGCTATGAGCTATTATAGTTACTACCATTGAATAACCTGTAATGTAAGCTTACCTCAACCAATTTTGTAGATTGTGGGATTCGAACCCACATGAAGGATAACAGTTACTCATCTTATACTCACTACTATCAGGAGGATCTTGGCAACTGTCTGCCAGTATCCCCCCACTAAATACCAAAACCTAACTCATAAGAAAGAAAGGGAGACAAGTCATGCAAGATTGATGTTGATAAGGTTGACCTTTATTGCTACAACTCTTGTTCACCTACTAGTGACCTGCCACGCTGACTCACTTACAACCTCCTACATAGGCCCACATAGCTTCTGCGTGTTCAGTCAAAATCAGTGCCTACAGACCATTGAACTTAAGTCCTATGAGAGTTACACACAGCTCAGAGGTGAACTGCTTCCTTTGATATCTCTAGAGTGAGTGTGTCTGTCCAGCAAATGCAAGGAGTTCAAGGGTGACTGGGTGCACACAGCCAGCCAATCAGACACCTCTGCAGCCTGGGAGGGGTGGCGCCCAAGAGGGGGAACCTGTCACTCAACCCCAGGGCAGGTGGTGTCCTTAATGTATGCAGAATGGCTGGGTGTGCTTACCCAGCAGTCCCGTGGTAACAAGTAGTCGCCATACAGTTACATTAAACAATAATACATGTCCCTCTCCATTTTGCACTCTTCCTGGTGCATGGAGGGAACATTCCTGTAATTAGTAACTGTATCTTAATATACCCGGACATCATACCACAATCCCAGTCACCATGCATCATAACATTTACACATAGTTATTTCCATGTCACACAGCGAGTGGGCACACATTGCATCACTATTACATAACAATGGTCCCCAACTCCTTCACCCGAGATATTGATCATATCATATTGATATGATTCCAAGCTCGGCTATCACCACCGAAATACCGTATATTTTTACACAGGGTTCGAACCTGGCCGAGTCAAACCAATGATTTAAAACTGATATTTGTCACTTCCTACCCAGGTGGTCGGCATTATTAGGATAGGGCTAGGACCGGTTGACTCAGTGTCAGGATAATGTGACAGGATAATGGGAGCGGCCTGATCTCCCAGTGGGGCAGGACTATAGAGTCACGATAAGTGCGCATTGTTGCAAGTCAGGACCCTACCTGATATGACCTCAGATGTTGGCAGGATGTAAAACTCCAACAACCAACCAACTACCTCAACCAATGCCCACTCCATCTACATTTCGGACATTGGCTCAATCAGTGCTGTGAGTGCTGTCTGGACTCCTCAGTCACACATAGCAATCCTGACACGGGTGACGCTAACAGCCTACACTACGTCCTCAATTGGCACTATGACGTCACCACCGTCTACCCATTCCACTCCCGCCCCCCACTCATCCCCCACCCCGCCATTTGGTAGAACCATCACACAAAGGCATTGGAATTGGTGTGGCAGCAGCAACGGGGTTCGACAAAGAAATCACACCTCACACCCATCAGAATCACTAACAGGCAGGATGGCCAAATGATTTGAGCATCCGTTTTGGGAGATCGGGGGATCTGAACCCATGGGTATGTGGATTCGAACCCTGGTCGAGTCAAACCAATGACTTAAAAATGTATACTTGTTCCTTCCTAGCCAGGCACCCGGCATTATTGGGATAGGGCAAGGACTGGTTGGCTTAGTTTCTGGATAATGTAACTGGGTGGGATATCAGGTCATGGTGCTGATGGCCTGGCTTCCCAGTGGGGCAGCACTATAAAGTTGGCATGATTGTTGGTTTGTTTAACGACCCCCCGAGCACAAAAAGTAGACATCGGCTATTGGTGGAATATAAAGTCGCCATGAGTGCGCACTGTCACACGTCTGTAGGTACCCGGCCTGATATGACCTTAGATATTGCTAGGACGTGAAATAACAACAACCAAACAAATCAGAATTACTAATCACAGAAATGGTATGCATTTTATTGAGACCCCACCCTACCTCATACTCCCCACACACATACACACAAAGCGAGAAGTTGCAATGATAATGAAAGTGCATAAATAAATATTGATGGATGAGTCTGCTGGGGTGTATTTTCTTAAACATAATTAAATGGATTGTGTAAAGACTTCGCCGAATTCCCTTTAATCACTGGTGTCAGTGTGTCTCTTCTTATTCAGCCAGCTAATACAAGTAAAGCCTGGCGTACATTATCCGACGAGCTATACCATTCACAGATTGGTTGTTGGAATTTTACGTCCTAGCAACATCTAAGGTCATATCAGAATGGGTACCGACTTGTGACATTGCACACTCATGTCAACTTTATAGTGCTGCCCCACTGGGAAATCAGGCTGTTGGCACCATGACCCAACATCCCACTCAGTTATATTATCCTGATACGCGCTAAACGTTCCTTGCCCTATCCTATTAATGCCGAGCTCCAGGCTAGGAAGTGACAAGTATCAATTTGATAAGTCATGGGTTTAACTCGACCGGGAACTGAACTCACCAGTGGTCCACAACTGGTTCATCAAACGCTGTGGTATGTGCTGTCCTGTCTGTGGGAAAGTCCATATAAAAGACCCCTTGCTGCTTCTCGGAAAGAGTAGCCTATGTGGCGGTAGCGAGTTACCCCCAAAGAAATATATCAGAATGACCATATGTTTGACATCCAATAGCCGATGATAAAAACCTATGTGCTCTGGAGGCGTCGTTAAATAAAACAAACTTTCCTTTTTGGGAACCAAACTTTCTACCTTCTGCACGCGATACCCGCGCTCTGCCGATTCGCCCACCGAACCCGGTGGTGGTGGTGGGTGAGGGGACGGGTGAGGTAGTGGGGGTGAGGGGGCGTTGGGGGGCTTGGGGGGGGGCTGGGGGGGGCTTGGGGGGGGGGGGGGCGTCTATTTGCGCGCAGTCTTGCACTCTGTGTTCATGCAGCCTTACGATAATCGACTTAACCTTGGAGGCTGCTGACGACTGGTAAAGGACTTTCCTTGTCGGAAAGTCAATATCTGCAGTAGGCTATATATATCCGAGTGGATTCAAACGAGGTCACTGGTAGGCATTCAGAGGCGTCAAGGCCACCCAACTCCCAACCCTCCCCTACTCTTCCCATACCCCCCCCCCCTAACACCCTCCCCACTCTTCCCCTGCCCCCACTCTCCCTCATTCTTCCCCTTTCCCCCACCCTCCCCCACTCTTCCCTTACCACCTCCCTCCCTCTTCCCCAGCCTCCACCTCCCCCACTCTTCCGTTACCCCCCCCCTCCCACCCTCCCTCGCTCTTTCCCTGGCCCCACCTTCCCCCTACTCTTCCCTGACCCCACCCTCCCTAACTCTTCCCCTCCCGCAACTCCCTCTTCCCCTACCCTCCACCCTCCCTCACTCTTCCCTCTGCCCAACCTTCCTCATTCTTCACTGTCCCCACCCTCCCCACTCTTCCCTACCCCCACCCTCTCTTACTCTTTCCCTGCCCCCTGCCCCCTACCCTCCCTCACCTTCCCTTATCCCCCTACCCTCCCTCACTCTTCCCTTGCCCCCACGCCGTCTCATTCTTCCCCCACCCTCCCTCACTCTTTCCCTACCCCCCACACTCCCCAACTCTTCCACTCCCACCACCCTCCTCATTCTACCCCTTCCCCCCCCTCCCTCACTCTCCCCTGCCCCCACCCTACTCACTCTCCCCCCCCCACTCGCCCTCACTCTTCCACTGCCCCACCCTCCTCACTCTTCCCCTGCCCCCACCCTCCCTCATTCTTCCCCTGCCCCCACCTTCCCTCATTTCTCCCCTGCCCCCCACTCTCCCTCACTCTCGCCTTTCCACACCCTCCCCCATCGCCCCTTCCCCCACCCCCTCACACTTGCCCATGACCTACCCATCCTTTAAAAATAAATCGAATGGAAGAGAATTTAGTAGTGTAGAGGCGAATGTGTAGCTGTAAGACTAACATTTTTTGTTTTGTTTTTCTTTTAAAAAACCCACTAGAATGTTACTTATATCCATTTAAATAAATCTAGAGTCTACTGGCTGGAAAGTAGAAGTATGTAGCATATTTTTTCCAGTAATAATACTTTTTTTTACTGAGGTCACCCATGTAAACACAACAATGATACACTGCGTGAGCCTGGCAGGAGATTGAAGGAGTAGGTTCAAAGTGGTACACTGGGAAAAGGTACAATGGTGCAATGGTACAATGGTGCAATAGTACAATGGTGCAACGGCACACATAAATCCTAATTACACCCTCCACCACCACTCCACACAGACCTTACTTTGCTATATTAAAGCTCAATACTCCGATGGTTTTGAGTTTCTGATATTTTCTGAGATAAATATATTAGGTTATTCGCTCTAATCTACCTTACTTTAATTTGAAGTAACGTTTAGTTTAAATGGCTAATCTTTGAGATATTTGAAGTGTAAGCATGCACAATGAATTTTGGCAAGCACGCCCAAACTCTGACACCATAGGCTTCTACAGTAAGAAGTTCTATTAAATTGACTCGATCTTCCCTTCTATGTAGTGACAAATGTCGAATAAATACACCATTATCTAAGTTAGATATGTAGAATCAAATCTAGATATTTCTTTTGGTTTTGAAAATGTGATGTTTTCATCGGACTATGCAGCTTTACGTCCAGAAGCGACAAGTCCCAGACACTAGTAGTAGTAAGCATCCAAACTCACCGTGTGCTTATTATACCATCACACTTACCAACAAGCACACACTGTGGATATCCCAATATCTCTTCTAAAGTTATAGGTCTATATAGCAGGGTTATTCGCTTCAGAAACTTCCCAACGAGAGCGTTGTTATATTGCTGGGGGTTTCACACCCTGGCGACATTTAAGGTCATGACAGAACGGGTAAAGATTTGTGATGGTGTGCGTAGTGAGGGCAACATTAATTATGACACTGGTTAAACGGCATGCTCAAAAGGCTTCACATTTACTTTAACTGATAGTAGGGGTTGACCTTCTTTCCCATTCCGATAGATCCTGCTCCGTGGACAGATTTGCAGTTTCGGCTATTTTCCATTCCAACCAGTGGTCTACAACTGGTTCATCAAAGGCTGTGGTAAAAGACCACTTGTTGCTTATCGGAAAGAGTAGCCTACATGGTGGCAGCAGGTTTCCTCCAAAGAGATATGTCAGAATGACCATATGTTTAACGTCCAATAGCCGATGATAACAATCTTTGCGCTCTAGAGGCGTGATTAAATAAAACAAAAACAAAATTAAAAAAACCGATTATGGGTGTGGATACTATCAAAGATATGTTTATATATACCTACTCATCACACTGTTTGAAAGCTCCAACGTTGAGACCTGTGTTTTAGGTCGTTAGTTAGGTACTTGCTAGATGATTTGGTTGTTGTGTTTTCACTCTTGGCGATGAGGTCTGTTCATAAGGCGGTAATTGAATAAACTCCCACAAAGGCAAGGCTATAATTACTTTACACTGACTACAAATGAGATTGGACCCGTTAAGAAAAACTGCCTTCTCTTTTGGAGTCCTGTTCCCAGTTTGCGTAAGGAAACTATATATATATACAGTAACACCTCGTTAAATCGACCGACTGTGGGACCGACTTTAAATGGCCCATTTAGGGAGGTGGTCGGATTAGGGAGTTTATTTAATCATTATAATGGGCGATCATTTGGGACCCAAATAAAGCGATCGATATAGGGGAATGGTCGATCTGTGGAGGTGGTCGGTTAGAGAGGTTTTACTGTCTATATTATATATATATATATATATATATATATATATATATATCTATATATATATATGTATATATAGCCCGGTACTTTTCACTGTGTGTATATATATACACACACAGTGAAATGTACCGGGCGCGGTGGCCAAATCGGTAGAACGTAGGCCTCGCGTGCGGGAGATCGGGAGTTCGATTCCCGGTCCAGTGAAACCAATGACTTATAAAAAATGATACTTATCGCTTCCTAGCCTGGCGCTCGGCATTAATAGGATAGGGCAAGGACTGGTTACCTCAGCGTTAGGGTAATGTGACTGAATGAGAAATCGGGTCATTATGCCAGCGGCCTGATTTCCCAGTGTGGGGTAGCACTATAAAGTCGCCATGACTGCTCACTATCACAAGTCAGTACCCGTCCTGATATGACCATAGATCTTGCTAGGATGTAAAACCCCAACACTCATCAACACAGTGAAAGGGGAAAGGGAAGGCAGACAAAGGAAGAGGTGGGAAGACAACATCAGGGAATGGACAGACCTGGAATTTTGCAAGTCTGAGAGGGCAGTGGAGAACAGAGGAAAATGAAGAAAACTGGTGGCAAAGTCATATGTGGTGCCCCAACTACCCTCACAGTTAAGCGATTGCTGATGCTGATGATGTTGATTTGAAAGCAATTGCAGTAAACCTAACTGGAAACTGAATTTCAGTAGATCCAATATATTTACTTTTTTCTTCGATACACCAATGCTTACGGATGTGAGATTGCAGTGTTATATTAATCGGAAAGTGTGTATCCTTCTATAGTACTACAAGTGTAGTTCAGCTAAGAATGATTGCCTTTGGGTGAGTGGGACATAGCTCAGGAAGTACAGTGTCCACCTTTGAAGGTGTGAGTCATGCGGTCGATCCTGCTCAGTAGACACATTTGCAGTTTTGCCTATTTTCCGTTCCAACCAGTGGTCCACAACTGGTTCATCAAAGTCTGTGGTATGTGCTGGCCTCTCTGTGGGAACGTACATATAAAAGACTCCTTGCTACTTATCGGAAAGAGTAGCCTATGTGGCGGCAGTGCGTTTCCTCCAAAGAAATATGTCAGAATGACCATATGTTTGATGTCCAGTAGCCGATCATGAAAATCAATGTGCTCTAGAGGCGTTGTTAAATAAAACAAACTTTCCTTTTCTTTTGAATGATTGCGTTTTAAAAATCGTTTGAAGATTTCAATGGTAGCGTTATTCTTGTCCCATATTTAAGGGGATTTTGCGTTAGCCGTTCAGCTTATGGTGGAGGGTTTCAAGTAATATCCCCTGGTGTTGTCTGATTGATTTATCTCCCAGCATCTAAATAGGATCTCGCTTGTTCTTGCGTTGTAATCAACACCGTTAATTAGTAAACCCACCTTAATTACAGTTGCACAGTCTGATGGTTCTGGGATTCTACCATATTTTTAGATAAATATATTAGATTCATAGTTATAATTTCCCACACCACATAGACATGGTATGAGAGCAACTGGCCTTTGATGATGCTGTAAGTTATACACAGCGGTAGAAACCCAAAGGGGCAGAGGTGATGGCATGGGGAATCGAACCATCAACCTTCAGATTCGGGGTCTGACCTAGCAAAAAGTCAGATACTCTAACCACTCCACCACAGAGAAAACCACAACACTTTACTGGATTGTTTGTTTGTTGTTGTTTTACATCCTAGCAACGTCTAAGGTCATATTAGGACGGGTACTGACTTGTGACTCATGGTGACTTTATAGTGCTGCCCCACTGGAAGACCAGGCCACCAGCGCCATGACCTGATATCTCACTCAGTCACATTATCCTGACACAAAGCCAACCAGTCCTTACCCTATCCTAATAATTCTGAGTGCCTGGCTATGAAGCGACAAGTATACATTTGTAACTAATTTAAGTCATTGGCTGTGACTCGACCACGGTTCGAACCCACAAACCCATGGGTTTGGATCCCCCGATCTCCCAAAGCAGGAGATGGACGCTCAACTCATTCAGCCATCCCGTCTGGTCCCACTTGACTGGATGCTGGGTGTTGGCGACACCAGTAACATTTGCTAAATTTTCAGGATTGTTATTTATTACTCACATAGGTTTCTTATACATCACATATAATCAGAAATTTGCAATCTGTGGACATTATTTTGTGTGTGGCTGAACCAGAAGGACCTAATTTCAACAACTGACACGACGAGGCATGACGTGTGCAGACACTCTGTGTCTAGGCTGCCATTGTGTATCTGGCTGAAGACCTTTTGTGGACAACAGGGGAACTCTATCCACGCTGCAGTCAAATACTCTGCTGACTGGGCATTGCCCCATGGCGAAATGCAGACAAGGTTCCAGGAACGTGTTGGGTATTAAATGCGCACCCTGCGGGTAGGCGAATCACTGTCAGCAAGGCAGTGCGAATCAGCAGTGTGCGCATGGGCATTAAGCCCGCCACACTGTTCTAAGCATCAAGAGGCAGTGTGAGTCAGCAGTGTGTGCATGGGCATTAAACCCGCCACACTGTTCTAACCATCAAGAGGCAGTGTGAGTCAGCAGTGTGTGCATGGGCATTAAACCCGCCACACTGTTCTAAGCATGAATAGGCAGTGCGAATCAGCAGTGTGCGCATGGGCATTAAGCCCACCACACTGTTCTAAGCATCAAGAGGCAGTGTGAGTCAGCAGTGTGTGCATGGGCATTAAACCCACCACACTGTTCTAACCATCAAGAGGCAGTGTGAGTCAGCAGTGTGTGCATGGGCATTAAACCCGCCACACTGTTCTAAGCATGAATAGGCAGTGTGAGTCAGCAGTGTGCGCATGGGTGTTAAACCCACCACACTGTTCTAACCATCAAGAGGCAGTGTGAGTCAGCAGTGTGTGCATGGGCATTAAACCCGCCACACTGTTCTAAGCATGAATAGGCAGTGTGAGTCAGCAGTGTGCGCATGGGTGTTAAACCCGCCACACTGTTCTAAGCATCAAGAGGCAGTGTAAGTCAGCAGTCTGCACATGGGCGTTAAGCCTGCCACACCATTCTAAGTATCAAGAGGCAGTGTGAGTCAGCAGTCTGCACATGGGCGTTAAGCCTGCCACACTTCCCCAGCATCAAGAGGCAGTGTAAGTCAGAAATATGTGCATGGGCGTTAAGCCTGCCACACTGTTCTCAGCATCAGGAGGCAGTGTGAGTCAGCAGTGTGAGTCAGCAGTGTGAGTCAGCAGTGTGAGTCAGCAGTGTGAGTCAGCAGTGTGTGCAGGGACGTTAAGCCAGCCACACTGATATGAGCATCAAGAGGCAGTGTGAGTCAGCAGTGTGCGCATGGGCATAAATCCCACCACACTGCCCCCAGCATCAAGAGGCAGTGTGAGTCAGCAATGATTTTACACTATTCTCTCTCCATCAGCAAGAGTCAGCGTGAATCAGCAGTGTGCGGATTGGCGTTAAGCCTGCCACACTGCCCTGAGCATCGAGAGGCAGTGTGAGACAGGATCAAGAGTCAGTGTGGGTCAGCATCAAAAGCCAGTGTGAGTCAACAGTGTGCACATGGGCGGTAAGCTGGCCACACTGCCCTGATCATCAATAAGCAGTGTGAGTCAGCATCAAGAGGCAGTGTGAGTCAGCATCAAGAGTCAGTGTGAGTCAGCAGTGTGCACATGGGCGTTAAGCCTGCCACACTGACCCGAGCATCGAGAGGCAGTGTGAGTCAGCATCAAGAGGCAGTGTGAGTCAGCAGTGTGCACATGGGTGTTAAACCTGCCACACTGCCTTGAGCATAGGCAGTAAGGGTCAGTGTGAGTCAGCATTAGAAGGCAGTGTGAGTCAGCAGTGTGCTTATGAGCATTAAGCCTGCCACACTGTCCTGAGCATCAAGAGGCAGTGTGAGTCAGCAGTGTGCACATGGGTGTTAAACCTGCCACACTGCCCTGAGCATCAATAGGCAGTAAGGGTCAGTGTGAGTCAGCATTAGAAGGCAGTGTGAGTCAGCAGTGTGCTTATGAGCATTAAGCCTGCCACACTGTCCTGAGCATCAAGAGGCAGTGTGAGTCAGCATCAAGAGGCAGTGTGAGTCAGCAGTGTGCACATGGGGGTTAAGCCTGCCACACTGCCCCCAGCATCTTGCTGGTTTTACCCCACATTCAGGTTACCAAGCGTGAGTTCACATTGGCAGTTAGTCTCATCTGTTAAATTCAAATGTCCTGGAGTTTCGTGCATTTTAAATATATATATACAGTAAAACCTCTCTAAATCGACCGACTTTGGGACCGACTTTAAGTGGTCCATTTAGGGACCCAAATATGGCGATCGAAATAGGGGAGTGGTCGATCTGTGGAGGTGGTCGGTTAGAGAGGTTTTACTGTATATATATATATGATGTAAAATGCATTATACGAGTATAAATGTAAGAGAACATATACTGTATGTATCTATTCCTCCTTGGCGCATTGGTGGCGCCCCCCCTCCCCCCCCCCCAGCTGTCGGTGTAATTGATGGGCAGGGCCCCCCTCGCGCCACACACACTGGAGGAATTTCTCTCTCCTTCATGTTATTTGTGTACCGTAAATTTATATGGATATATATATATATATCTGTTATTAAGCTAATTCTGATGCAATATGATGATTCCTGCAATATGACTTGGACCCAGAATTCCTTAATTCAAAGGTAATTCAGTAAACTGAACTCTGATTTAGCGAGACCCTGCTGATTGTGCGCTGACATTTTGTAGACGCCGACAATCGAATTAAAACGGGGCTTCACTGTATAAATACATATACATCAACATAAATCCCCTGGCACACATCACCGGATTGGAGGAAACAGAAAGAAACCGTACAAAGTCCGTTGATAGCCCGGTTTGCGTACGTACAAGTTTTGAACATGTACAAAACTTGGAACGGATGCCGCCGGATTGATGTCTATGGTTCTTGTCCGGTTTGAGTTTGTTTCGTCCGTTGGCTATCCGTTCATGTTCATTTCATGTTTGTTTTATGTCTATTTCATGTCCGTTTCATGTCCATTCGTCCAGCGGCCTTTGACCCGATATCGCAACATTTTGACACATTTTAATACATTTTGATACTGATGACGCCCGAACTAGACAATTCTGTCCGTTGCTCAATCCGGTGATGTGTGACAGGGGCGTAACTGAATCACAGGTTCAATATTATTAAGCACAGACCACATGGCTTGCAGGCAATGGACACAAGTGCCTGCAGGAGAGTTGGTTGTTTGAGTTTTAAATCCTGGCAACATTTAAGGTCATATCAGGACGGATACCTACATACTTCTGACAGTCTGCACTCATGGCAACTTTAGAGTGCTGCCCCACTGGGAAATCAGGCCGCCGGAACCCTGACCCTATATCCCACTCAGTCACATTATCCTGACACTGAGCTAACCAATCCTTGCCCTATCCTATTAATGCCAAGTATCATGCTAGGAAGAGACATGTATCAATTTGAAAGTCATTCTGGAGGAGAGTGTTGCTGGGAAGTTGTTTGAGGACAGAACCTAGATACAATCTGGAGCAAATCATTCTCCTCCCCCCCCCCCCCTTTAAAAAAAAAGCTAAGAATTAACCAAAAATGTAGAGTTAATTTATTTATTTTATTGTTAGGGTATAATTTTATTCATCAGAACAGTTCGTTTGTTTGTTCTTGCTTTACGTCCTAGCAACATCTCAGGTCATCAGGACGGATCATCAGAACATTAAATTGTTTATCAACACTGAACCAGTGGTCTTCTAGCCATCGGTAGTGATAGTTATTGACATAAAACTTTTCGACGTTGGTAATAAATGATAGTAATGGGATTTTGTATGAGAAGCGTTGCAGACACTGCATTGTATTTATATGCCTTGTTTGAGGTTACTTGATATGACTGATTTCTCTGGCAGAGCTAATGCCCTATCGGGGGAAAAAAGTTCGGTGTGTGAGACCTTTACTGACCCTGGAAGGGGTTGTACAGAAGGGCCCTCGAGTTTCACGCCTTAATTGCAGTTTGGCAAAGTAATTACTGAAGATGTTTTTTGTATGTGATTAGTTGGGTTGCAACTTCAAAACAAATTGACTTCATTCGTTGATTAAGAAAAGGGAAATTTGAATCCTGGTCTTCCTCATTCCACTTCTCATTGCCCTATCCTAGTAATGCAGAATGCCAGGCCTGATTGGGATATCAGGTCATGGTGCTGGCGGCCTGGTCTCCCAGTGGGGCAGCACTATAAAGTCACCATGAGTGCGCACGGTCACAAATCGGTACCCGTCCTGATATGACTTTAGATGTTGCCAGGACATAACACCTCAACAACCAACCAATCAGAAGCAGCAAATTACATTTCATACTACAATCAACCATTTCAAGACAAATTCTCGTGTATTGTATACAAGACAAATTCTCGTATAATGTATACAAGATAAATTGTCGTGTGTTGTACAGAAAACAAATTCTCGTGTAATTTATGCAAGACACAATTCTTTTGCAGTGTATACAAGACAAGTTCTTGTGTAGTGTATACAAGACAAGTTCTCGTGCAATGCATACAATACAAATTCACGTGTAATGTATACAAGACAAATTCTTGTGCAGTGTACACACGATAAATTATCATGTGTATACAAGACAAATTCTCAACTACTGTATACAAGACAAATTCTTGTGTAATGTATACAAGACAAATTCTTGTGCTGTGTATACAAGACAAATTCTCGAATAGTGTATACAAGACAAATTCTGGTGCAATTTATATAAGACAAATTCTCGTGTAATGTATGCTGCTCATTGAACCCGCTCTAATCCGCACTACCAAACCACCTTCATCCTACGTTATAAACCTGCCTCTCCAGTACCTGTTAAATCCACCCTCTCCCTCTCCTCTCCTCACGTACCTGATCTGTAGACTAGCTTCATCACGGTAGGAGCCAAATACCCAGCACGTGACATGCAGCTGAGATCACGTGAGATTACCATCGAAGCATTGCATGCTGAACGCCGCCATGTTGTTGGCTTCCGGTGTCAGGTGAGTCGAGTTGGTTGGTTGGTTGTTGGAGTTTTGCATCCTGGCATGGGTACCGACTTGTGACAGTGCACACTCATAGTGGCTTTATCGTGTCACACCACTGGGAAATCAGGCTGCCAGAACCATGAACCAATATCCCACTCAGTCACATTATCCTGACACTGAGCTAATGAGTTATTGCTCTCTCCTATTAATGCCAAGCGTCAGGCTAGGTAGCGACAAGTATCAATTTTGTAAGTCATTGGTTTGACTCGACTGGGAACCAAACTCCCAATCTCCCGCATGGGAAGCCTGCGCTCTACCGATTAGGACACCGCACCCGGTGCTAAAGGCCCTGTCACACTACGACGTTTCCCACCAACGCGCGTCGATGTGTTGCCTTTTTGGTCGAAACGTCAGCACACGTCCGGTACGTTACCGGTACGTTACCGCCGCATTACCGGCGCGTCGGTACATGTTGAGGGATAGCAACGTGTGAATGGACACGTCGGCGCGCATTGGCGCATGTCGGGTCGCGCCGATCATTTTGTGCTTGCACAAAACTTTCGACGGGCTACAACGCGCGTCAGCGTGTTGGTGGGCGCGTTATGGACGCGTTAGCAACAGGTTGACACCCGTTGGCAGCGCGCCGGTGGAACGCTGGCAGGACGTTGATCAACGTCGATTAACGGTGGCATTTTTTTCGCCAAACTGCGATCGTTCCGTCGGTGCGTCGGTGACCTCCCATCGGCGTGTAGTGGGCGCACTATTGGCGTTGCTCCAGCATTTCTCGACGTGTTGGACATGTTGCTGGCGTGTCTTGACGTGTTGCTGGCACATCTTCCGCGCGCCTAACATTACCCGGCGTTCTGCGAACCTTTAATGATGCGCTACCCCCATGCCGTCGGTGCGCCGGCGGCACGCCGACAACGTGCCGAAAACATGCTGGGAACCCACTGGCAGGATGTTCACATGTTGTTCCGCCGCATGTCGAAACCCGTTGGCCGCGCGCCAAAAACACGCCACTAACATGCTGCAACCCGTCAAACTTTCTCCCACAATGCCGAAAAGTTGGACGTCTGTCGACGGGTTGCAAATATTTTGCACGTTGGCGGCACACCGGAAGAAACGTCGTAATGTGACAGGGCCTTAAGGCTAGTCTTGTTCGACAGGCTAGTGGAACACGTTTTGCTGTGTGGGTTCGGTGAGCATGGTTGCCATAAGTCTGCACCGTAGCAAGTCATTATCCGTCCTGATTAAAAAGGTATAAGAAAATGAACACCCCTTCTGCTGATATACAAAAAGTAGCATAGTAGGCCTATTAAGACATAATATTTTTTATCTATCGATTAAAGTTGCATAATCCTATAGGTTTGAGTTTTGTTTTAAATTAATATATTAGGTTGATCATTATATTCTACTTTAAATGGCTAACGTTGGTGTATTTGAAGTGAAAAACATTCCAAATAAATTGGGTACGCACACCAAAATGCTTGCATGACTTGCACCAGTGACATGCTCTATTAACCTGACTTAATATTTTCTTATTTTTTTCTATGCAGGAACACATGCTTAGTAAGTGCACCAGTATCTGTACAAGTACAACATCTGAACACTTTGACTTCTGGATACTGAATGCTTTATTCACCGTCCAGGGCTCTCTGAACTGCTGGCTAAACTTTCCATGACGTCATCTCATTAACATAATCCTTTGTTCTCTCTGTCTCAATGCCTGGATCCCATTATGCATCTGCAGCTGCACGAAGGTCTCCATGGCATCTATACGCTGGACCCAGTGGGTGCGGCAAAGGTCCTTCAGCTTGTGCTTCTTGGAATCTGGCTGGGTCTCCAGGACCACTTCCTCCAAGGCATACATGCACTTGGGATGCCCCTCCATGAAGGCGGACACCTTCCCAACAGTGCCCATCATATTATGAACATTTGTAAGTTGTGTCGACTTAACTCCTACTAGATTCAAGCAGTGCGATGCACAGTGGTTGTAGAGTGCCAGTGGGTTGACTTCTTGGATGATGGCTGCAACACCTTTGGACTTGCCGGCCATGTTTCCTGCTCCATCATAGGCTTGACCTCGCATGTCCTGGATGTCCAGCCCATAGCCTGTAACTGCAGTCGTCATCTTCTCTGCAAGGACCCTGCCAGTGACACCAGTGTCACACTCGAGAAAATCAACAAAGTCCTCCCTGACCTTGTTATGGTCCACATACCTGAGAACCAAGCTGAGCTGCTCCTTGTTGGCTGAATCTGTCACTTCGTTTGCAATGATGGTGTAGAACCTGGTTCGCAGCACTTTCTGGAGGATATGGTCTCGTATCTGCTCTCCACAGATGTTGATTAACTGGTTCTGGATGTTCCAGGATGTGTAGAGGGCATTTCTCGCTGCGGTGTTCAAGTGCTCTGCAAGAACACTGTCTCCAGCCTCCACACGGAAGTCTAGCAGAGCAAGGAAGTTTCCATGATTGGCAGAGTGGTCACTGGCAACCTCACTTGTGGTGTCACGGTGCCCTCGTAAAGCGATGTTCTGGCGCCCACAGAAGATGATGGTCTTGATGATGGACTCGAGCTTGCAATGGTTGTTCTCTACCCTGTCAGCTAAGGCATCATTCATCTGGTGGTGGATGTCCTGTCGCTGATCCCTCATCACCTCCTGGAAGTCTGCAGCCTTTGTGGTAGCCAGTCGGTGACTCTCCTGTAAGTCATGGTGATACAGCTTGCTCTTGGTCTTTGTGAAGCAAGTCTCTGCACGGCTGACTAGATCCCCCTCAATGCCTTGACCAAAGAGTAGACAGTTGATGCAGAAACCACCATTCTTCTGTGGACTGTACACTAGCCATGTGTACTGACGCAGCCAGGAATGCTGAAACTTGCACTTCTTTCCAAACTCCTCCTTTGGTGGGAAGCTGTAGTCCACATCTGGCCTGAAGCAGCTGGGGAGGAGATGTAGCTTCTTGTCTAGGGTGAGTTCCTTGCGACCCTCTGGAGTAGCATAGTAAGCAATGTCAACCTCAGGATCCACCAAATTGCATGGCTCAGCTGCATCTGAAATGATAAAATAGGTCAACAATATAGGTCAGCATTGCATAACAGTACAAAATAGGACACTATTAATTTTTACAGTTTCGTGAACTGTTCTGGAGGCAATTCATTATGTATATATATTGCATAAGATAGTATTTAAAAAATAATACTGTAAATTTAATACTTATATTGAAGCAATTCAACAGAAATATTAATTTATATTCACTAAATTCTCATTTAAAATATACGTTTAGATATTACACCTTATCCACAACATTTGTTTCATTATATACCTGAAGGGCGAGGTTTCTTTGAGAGAGGTTGACAGTCATCTGTGACTGATGGCTGATGGCATGGTGGTGTGGTATCGTGAGCTCGCTGTAGTAGAAATCTGTGTATCGTTGACTGCATGTTGCACCAGGGTTTGCTCAACATGAACTAACTTACCAAGGAAAACCCATGCCTATTTGTAGCCAATTTCTGTTTGAAGTAGGGTGTCAATCTGTGATGTTGAGTTGTGAATGTATGAAGTACCCAATGTGTGAATTACATGCTAATAGTAATCCCCTGGAAGTACCAGATGTGTTAACCTTGAAGTATAATGTGTGAAAACTAGCCCATGGTGTTGCTGGTATTCCCTCTTGAAGTACTGAAATGTACAAAAACAGGTGATGAGGTGTGATTTACATTTTGCTCTGAAGTACAAAAAGGTGTTAAACACTCTTCCCCCTTGAAGTATAGAGTGTTAAAGAGCATGGCCCTTTGAAATATAATTATGTTGCAACGTACTATAATTTAATTGATAAACACAAATGCATGCTATATTTAATCAACAAAATGATAACTGTTAAGAAGCAACTGGGCAACCAGGAAACCCCCCTTCATGTGCGTCCCTGGGGGCGGGGGGCGCCCCTGCTCTCAATGCCTGCATCCCATTATACATCTTATTAGCATATATTACAGTATCCACATCGGATATATAGGATCGAATCTTAGGCAAATGACTATATTTAGAAATGTTGTTGGTGTAGGTGTCATGGGCCCAGTGGAGCAGCACTATAAAGTTGCTATCAGTGAGCGTGGTCACAGATCGGTGCCCGTTTTGATATTACCTTAGATGATGCTAGGACGCAAAACCCTAACAACAACAGATATTAATAAGCAGAGAAGATAACCATATGTGTAAACCAAGAGATGGACCTAATATTCTTCCATTAGGTCACCTAGGGTTCCCAAATCTAGCAACAAGTCTAGGCTTACCTGTGCAGCCATATCGAGCCTCGCTTTCAATATGAACCGCCCCCTTCCAGCAAAACTGCTGTCACATCAGTTAATTAAAATGCACTGGGAAGCTGTAATTTGGGAGAAGTGATTACCTCTCATGCAACCTCCTGTTAAAACGGTCAGATTAGATAATTAAAATAATGGTGCAGGCTCGATGCTTGGTGCGAGAGATCAAAAGATGCAATATTCAAAGGGCACATTTTCTCAGCAAGGAATTTATATTTATATGCAGGGACCTGATGTCTAAAGATGGGTAATTGAAGAATGCTAATTCACAAAGTCACAACCTCCTTACGACCAAAAGGTCGCCAACCACCCAGCGTCCTATTCGATACATTGATTCAAAAATGTTGTCGGCCCCAGGTTGGCTATATAATAATATATAACTTATAGGGGCCAATATATTGTGTTTATGAACGTTTACTAAGGCCAGAAGAGGTAGTATAATAATGCAGGACAGGAAACGGAACTACATAGTATGCGATTTATTTGAGTCAAGGTATTTGTACAGGTAAGTATTGGATGGACAAGGAGTAGTGAACAGTAGTCGAATAGGGAATATGGAAAGTCTCTGGATGACCCAGGCTTCAACCCTCTAATCGTTAAAGTAGGGTCGGGTGGGCCGGTGAAATTTAGGTCTTGCTGGTCGGGTGTCTGGTGGAGAAGTGCCGATGGGGTGGCAGGGGCGGCGGAAGTGATGTAAGAGCGGGTCACGGGTACAAGCGGTGGCTCTGACATGTGCGCCGGTGTTGTCGCCTGGTGTTAAAGGAGGGCGTATGGTAGGAGGTGAGGGGAGGGTAAGAGGGGAGGTAGGGGAGGGGAAAGGAGGGTCTGTTCTGCCTCAGTCCCGAATTACCCTCATTGCCGCAGCAATATGGACAATTTGAAATATATCTTAAAGGGCCATGTTATCTGTTGATGAACTTTTACCAATCCAGAAGAAGAGCCAATATAAGAATTTGAAATATTTCCTAAAGGGCCATCTTTTACTAAGGCCAGCAGAAGAAGAGCTAGTTGTACTCAATAAGGCTTTGCTATATTTGTTAAATGACCATGTTTTTATCTGTGGATATACGTTTAAGGCCAGCAGAAGAAGACTGATAATTCTAAAAGGTCACTATTTATAACAAAACACGCAGATTTTATTAATAGAAACATTTTATTTATATTTACATCATACATGATGAGAATCTTATTTATGAATAAACACTCAATCATACTCAATGCCTGTCTCGTCCACAATGTATCCAGCAACATATTTACAATATCTGCGATTAATAAACTATATGAAACCAATGACAGTCCTGAACATTAATATGTTCACAACAATATCATAACAGAGTACCTTCAATAAATAAACATGTCAATAATAATAATGACAAGGTTCACAATATATTAACAGTACCTATTATATATAAGCATCATATAAACATATCACAAATTCTTCAGTCTGTCTCGCAGTGCCATTCACTTTTTACATGCAAAGAACGTAATAAGACATGGCCATACATTATGTACATGACAATGAGACATAAACAAGTATATACTGACATATTTTTTTAATTATTTTTTTTGTGACAAGTTTTTTATTCTGCCCATAACGTATAAGCTCCCGTGAGGGTGCTTGTTTTCAACGCTGGACAGCTGTGGTACTGGATTGGTCTGGTCCCGCACTCAGGAGTCTTTACCTGATCTTGCTCGGGCCATCCTTTGCGGTTTTGGGTGTTAGTACTTTCTATATTAGTTTTTTTTTAATTTTCAAGTTTTTTCCTAATCTGTATATGATAACTTAGCCTACTATGCACATCTACGCAGATGACATACAGGCCTGTGGGAGAGGATCCCATCCCATTGTGGTTTGTTACAGCATCCTTTCACCCATGCTCTGTCCTTAGATTGTACACCAGTGTGCCAGAACTCCCCTGGACCCTTCAGGACTGCGACTAGGTGGGATGGCTGTGTTGTATGGTTAGCCATTTCGTATTTCAGGGTGATTCGGATGCATGACCGTGGCCTGCCTGGTTCTGCTTTGGTTTGTGCCAGTACACATACCCAGACGGACTGTGCCCTATGGTGATAGTCATTTCGAATTCCTTAGTACTTAGTAGGGCTAGTTTCCGTATTTGTAATATCTACCATCTTTTCTGGCCGGTCTTTTGCTTTTTGTGCCAGAACACAGCAAGCAGTGACTGCGCCCAAGATCAGGTGAGATATTGTTTCTTCAGTGGGTGGTTGTGTATTATGTTTTCTTTAAGGACCTTTTATAGTGGTCCATGCTTTTGATTGCCCGTTGTTGTGTGGGTTGATTATTCCAGGCATGTGCCGCCATGGCAAATACACTTCTCTCATAAATTTTGGTGTTACTTATTGCTGTCAGTAGAACTGGGGCTGCCATTTGCCTGGTGTCCCTACGGGGGGGTTGCTGTGTAGCCTGGTTTTGTGGTGTAATGGTGTGCCAGTATTTTGAGGTGCGTTTCCCTTCTACTTGTTAGTAGTGTTGCATTGCATTTTTTGTGTAATTCGATTGTGGGATATCTTTTGTTCACCTGAAGGCATACTTTGAGGGCTCTATTTTGTAGCACCTGTAGTTTGTTTAATAGTTTTGTATTTCCTCCCATGTATACTACATCGCCATAGTCAAAGTAGGGGAGGATCATGCCTTTATATATCTTAATCGCCATGCTTTCAGTCATGTAGTATCTCAGTTTAGCCAGTAGCCATATGTTATGGTTTACTTTTTTGATAGTATTTGTTATGCAGAGGTCATAATTTAGGTGTCTGTCTAGATCCACTCCCAGATATCGGTAGCTGTCTACTTGTTCTAGTTTGGTGTTTCCCAGAAGACACTTTATTTTCTCGTTTCTTGTTAGCCTGATACCAAATAGTACTGTTTTTGACTTGCTGTTGTTTATGGTTATCCTATTTAGTTGGCACCACTCGATTAGTTTTGTTAGTGTTAGATTCAGTTTCGTTTCTATTTCTTCGGTTGTTTTGCCTGCAGCATATACCACAGTGTCATCTGCATATAGTTGGATGTTATCAATTTCTAGCCAGTTGTTTAGATCGTTAATATATATGAGGAAGAGGAGTGGCCCCAGGACTGACCCTTGGGGTACTCCGCAAGTTATCTTTTCCTCATTGGATATGGATCCATTTACTGTGGTGCATTGCTTTCTGTTTTCTAGATAGCTCGCTAGCCATTTTCCTGTTACTCCCATTATTCCAGTTTGGGTTAGTTTGCTCCTTAGGATAGGGTGGTCCACCGTGTCAAACGCTTTGCTGAAGTCTATGAACGCTGCACCCACTAGGTTCTTTTTATTGATACTGTTTGCAATATCAGTTATTAAGTTAGCAATTGTTTTTATTGTCGAGTGGTATTTTCTGAAACCGCCCTGTTTACTGTTTAATAGTGTGTGTTCGTTTAGGTGGTCCATAATATGTCTATCCATTATTTTTTCCATTAGTTTACCAGGCAGTGGGAGTATGGAGATCGGTCTATAATTTCCCAGTACCTGTTTATCCCCTCCTTTGTGGAGCGGTGTTACTTTGGCTAGTTTCCAGCAGTCCACATAAGTACCTTCTCTGAACGATTTGTTGTATAGCTCACATATAACATCTGGGATGCATCCGAATGCATCTTTCAATACTATACTCGAGGTATTTTCAATGCCCGAAGGCTTGTTGCAATCAATTGATTTTATGAGCTCACTTATCTCTTTTATTGTGGTTGTGCAATCTCCAATGTCTGTGTTTAATTGTGGTGCTTTCGTGGTCCAGTTTGTGTTGAACTGTTTGGATAGTTTATTGCCTATGGTAGAAAAATGTTTGTTCATTATATTAGCAGTATCGTTGTTGCTGATTTCCAACCCCTCGTTGTTGTAAAGGGTAATCCATTCTTTATTTTTATTATTTGGTATTAGTATTTTCACATTGTTCCAGAATTTGTGTGAGTTTTTTCCCCATTGCTGGTCTTGTTTGACAATGTACCGTCTTTTGGCTTTTCTCACTGATTTCTGCCTACGATTTCTTGCTTTGTGGTAGTTTTCTATGTCTAGTAGTCGCTTGCTTGCTTTGGCTAATTTGCCTGTTTTATATTTGTCCATAATTAGGTTGATTAATTCTGGGGTTACCCATGGGTCTTGGTTGTTTTTGATGTTAAGTTTTTTTTATTGGGCAGGTAGTGTCCAGATGCTTTCTGACTTCCCCAATGATATAGTTCCATTGGTCATTTACACCTATCTCAGTTGGAAATGGCAATTTAATTTTCTCTTTCAGATGAGTTTCTAGTGCCTCTTTTGTGTAGTTTTTGTATGATCTACCCATACGGGGAGTAGTTTTGTTTTTTGTTTTTATTTTCTTTCTAGAAACATATATCAATTCATGATCGCTAATGCCCCAGTTTCTTGTTCCTGAGGTGTGGGTATGATTTGAGTCTGTTATTATTAGGTCTATTATCGAGCTGTTTTCTCCAAGCCTTGTTAGCTCACTCATTTTTTGCTTTAACCCTCTGCCTTTGATTAAGTTCTCTAGTGAGTGTTTGTTTTTGTTGTTTGTTTTGTAGTTTATGTTGAAATCCCCTAGTAAGAATATCTCTGCCTTCGTCAGTTTCGACACACTTTCTAGGGATGTCTCCAGTTGTGCGATGAAGTCTTCGATGTTTCCATTTGGCGGTCTATATAGACTCCCTACAGCTATATTAGCTTGTTTTTCATTTTTTATGAGTGTCCATACTAGTTCAATATTTGTGTCTGATCTGTTTGCTTCTTGTAATGTCGAGTGGTATTTTCTGAAACCGCCCTGCTTACTCTTTAATATTACAAAATCAGTGGACACTCGTACTGTTTATGCCATAACAGAAAGATCAGTGATAGTATGACATTGATCAGCTGTACATGTAGATTGCCATTCAGAAAGTTCAGATAATATATATAAATTAGGAACATATATACAAAATCTGCAGACACTCGTACTGTTCATGCCATAACAGAAAGATCAGTGATAGTATGACAATGATCAGCGGTGCATGTATATTGACATTCAGAAAGTTTTCAAATAATATATAAAAATTAGAAACATATATAAACTTGGATAGAAATTTAAAAACTATAGGAATTTAGAAACTATATTGACATTAAGCTATTTAGAAATTTCGACATTTCGAAATTTATTCCTTCTCAAATGTTTCCCCCTCACCCTCACCCTCACCTTCACCACCACCACCACCACCACCAGCAGCACTATTTTGTCTACGTGGCATGGAGGTTGCATCCGTGGCTGTGGCCAACATCCCCCCACTACCGGATCCCTCCGTGTGTGAATCCGGTGACGGAGTGGAGGGCGGCACGAGGAGTGGTAGGCATCAACTTGCCAACCTTGTGCCGCAACCGTTCCCATGCTCCAAAAATGGTGGGAGAAAAGTGGTTGTCAACCTGGCCGTGTAGCCAGGTCGTAGTCAGGTCACCAACCAAGACTGAATGGCGCTGCTCGCAGAGGACAGAAGGAGGTTGCAAGGGCAGCAGCTGCAACCTCCTTGCATCCAAAATGTTCAAAATGGACGCGGCGTGGTTGGCGACCTTGCGGTGCCGCCACTCAAGGCGGACATAAAGGGGACGTAAGGAGGACATATTGACATCGCGATTCAAGCGTAAGCAAACGCAGGCCTCGTGTGACTGGGGTATAAGTTGTTTATCACTATGAATGCATAATCCAACAAGAGATCAAAAGATGCAATATTCAAAGGGCGCATTTTCTCACCAAAGAATTTGTATTTAAATGGCGCGACCTGATTTCTAAAGATGGGTACTCGAGCAATTCTAATTCACAAAGTGCGACGCTAATGGACTGTGGAGCAAGGTGTTTAGTTGATTGGTTGTTGGAATTTTATGCCCTGGCAACATCGAAGGTCATATCAGGTCGGGCCAGGTGTTTATAACTATGATAGTATAATCAAGTGTCCTTCTTTCTGTTTGTTTCTGGCATGTTCTTAAAAGCTGACCGCAGAATCTTGATGTGCCTCGCACAATCACACATAAACTTTGTGAATGTTTAACTCATTTCACAAAGTTTAGGCTAGAGACACAGTGCACAGTAAAACCTCTATAAATCGACCGATCATGGGACTGACTTTGAATGGTCCATTTAGGGAGGTGGTCGGTTTATGGAGTTTTTTTAATCATTTCAATGGTATTGCATGGACGATCGTTTGAGACCCAAATAAAATGATCGATATAGGGGAGTGGTCGAGCTGTGGAGGTGGTTGGTTAGAGAGGTCTTACTGTATATTGGAGAAATACATGTCACCGATTGTAATAACATTTCGCAAATGCATATACTATTGTGTTTTTTTTGAGAATGCGATTGTGTTTTTGGAGAACTATGTCAGCGATTCCGTTAACATTTACCAAATAGATCTGTTATTGCCTCAAATGTCTGAATCTCAGTTTGCAAGTAAACTGAGACCCAATATACAATTTGCACCACCAACTCGACCTCTGGTGGCAGGGGCAGAACTAATGGTATTGGGAGTTGCTCACTGACTAACATGTTCTGTAGAGACCAGACGGGGTGTCCGAATCGATAGAGCGCAGGCATCTCGTATGGGAGAATAGAAATTCGGTTCCCGGTCGAGTCAAACCAATGATATACAAAATTGATACTTGTCGCTTCCCAGCCTGGCGCTCGGCATTAATAGGATAGGGCAAGGACTGGTTAGCTCCATGCTAGGCTAATCTGACTGAGTGGGATATCGGGGTCATGGTGCTGGCGGCCTTAATTTCTCAGTGGGGCAGCACTATAAAGTCGCCATGAGCATGCACTATCACAAGTCAGTACCCATCCTGATATGACCTTAAATGTTGCCAGGACATAAAATTCCAACAATCAACCAGTCCTGCTCTGTAGAAAAGGTCTTATGCAGGATAACCACCACCAACCCACCTTCTGGTGGCAGCGGAAGGAACCAATGTTGTGGATAGCTGTTTACTGGGCCGCATGCTCTGTGGTAGAGGTCGCAGTGTGGATTTCCGCTGCTTCCCGAGACAAGCCTGAAGCTGCGACCCGGCGTGTTTACACACCCGGAAGTGGAGCCGGTGTCCCTCCCAGCCATATCGTCCTCAATACGCTCTATAATTTATTCTAAACTCATGTTGGAACAATTGACATATAGTTCCTGTTGATTAAACCAACTACCCTTTTAGCACTACTTTTAAACAAATTGGTTGCAGTGAGATTGTGCGAGCAACACCTTCTACAATAAAGTTGTGTTGGAGTCTGCACTAACCTCTCAGGCAAGGAGCCACATAGACAGGTAGGCATGGGTAGTGTGTTGATATCAGGGAGCCTAGGTGGTGTAATGGTTAGCACACTGGCCCAGAATGCAAAGAGATGTGGGTTCGAGACCCACTCTAGGCGCAATATTTCCCATTTTCATCACCCCCATGACAGTGGTACCATGACCATGATCCTATACAAGCTGCATGCTGTATGGTTGTTGAACCTACCCTGTGTATGTATATGTAAGTGCATTGCCTGTATGTATGTAATTGTAAGCATTAACATACTAAAATTCCAGGGAGATGAGTTTAGTAGTCTGCACTGACCTCTCAGGCAAGTAACCACATAGACAGGTAGGCATGGGAAGTGTTTTGATATCAGGGAGCCTAGGTTGTGTAATGGTTAGCACACTGGCCCGGAATGCAAAGCGATGTGGTTTCGAGTCCTGCTCTAGGGACAACATTTCCCATTTTTATCACCCCCATGACAGTTGCATAGTGTGATGGTTTTGAATTTATGTCATTTTACCGAGATAAATATATTAAATTGATTATCATGATCAATCTTACTTTAGTTTGAAGTATCTTTGACTTTAAATGGCTATTTTTTATATTTTCTTTAGATATTTGAAGTGTAAACATGTGAGATTAGTTTTGGCGAGCATGCCAAAAATCTGACACCATAGGCTTGTGCAGTAACAGCTTCTCTTAACTTTGCGCAGTATTCCCCTCCATGTGGCAACATATGCTTAATAAGTGAATCAGTATCTAAGTTAGATATGTAGAATCAAATCTAGATAATTACTTTGGTTTTGGAAATTTGATGCTTCATCGGACTATAAAACACCACTTCCTGTGCGGGTGAATACCAGTGTCCAGTACTGCAGTATGATTCACCCCCACCAGCTAGCAAGCCCTGAGTAGTGTCTGGGTGGACACCAACTTCGGTATCTTGGAAGTGGCATACTATAGATTACTGATCAATGGGATTTAAATCAGAGTATATCGGCTAGTGTGAGGGGACCCTACTACTTTGCACAATAAATCTATGGCAAGCGATGCCTGATGACAGAAACGCCTACAGTATTTACAGTAAAACCCCTCTAAATCGAACGAGCATGGGACCCACTGTAAATAGTCCATTTAGGGAGGTGGTCGGTTTAGGGAGCTTTTTAAAATCATTGCAATAGTATTGTATGGGCGATAGTTTGGGACCCAAATAATGCGATCGATATAGGGGAGTGGTCGATCTGTGGAGGTGGTTGGTTAGAGAGGTTTTACTGTATATTCAAATAACAGCTGAAGCCACACCATTATGGGTCTCGATTGGTGTAATTATTTTGGGCGATAATGAGGTGGGGGTGGAAGGGTGGAAGGGTGGGGAATGAGCGTGTACTCATTCAGGGTCATTACGGGGCATGCGGGGTGGCGAGGCGCGGCGCCCACCCCCTCGCTCCCTCCGCCAGGTGGTGGGGTGTGGGGGGGAGGGAGGGGGGCCCACAGAGCATGCACACCGATGCTCACGCCCTCAGCTGGTCACTCCGCCTCACACATCCGGTCTGACCACTACACAATTTTACTTTGGCACCCGGGGCATCTCGCAATGCAATGTTACGGGGTCATGCATGCAATGTTACGGGGTCCGGGCCCAGGGGATCCTGCTCCATACTTCCCCTCGGGGAGGAGAGCCCCCACGGCAATGGAGGCTCACCGAGGGGAGCGGGGTGCTCCGCCATTGACAGTGATGACTCCTACATACCGCCGGGGCAATCCTCCCCGCGGCAGGCCGGTGCGGCCGCGTCCCCACGCGACAGGCGAGGAGGTGGACACCCGCATGGAGCGACGTTTGGTGGAAATGGAGGCTAGATTACGACTGGATCAGGGCCCTCCACGACGCCATACTTCTCATAGCAGAGGCGGCCGGGGGGCGGGACCCGCCCCAGATCAACCCGCCGGTGTCATATATATCGGTTAAACAATGAACACTTGGGCACCAAAGAACTCAAAATGAAAACCAATATGGTTCACGATGTATTGGCTCATAATTCCGAATTGTGGTTGATCCGGCGGGAAGCTCGAGGCGCCCCCTACCAGGCCTCCGGGAACCTCCCCTCCTTCCCGCCCTTTCCCTTGACCTGCATTCGGGCCTCTATCCTCATGTCAATGGATTTAGATTTAAGCGCTATGGCCCCGTCTCCACCCACGTCACCCACGTTAAAAAGCGGAAACGCAGTTAAAAGGTCACCCACGTTAAACAGAAACATGCAGCGAACCCGCAGGGCTGCAGTTCCGAGAGGCCGCCCCACCAAACGCGCCTCAAAGAAAAGAACCCCCACGCCTCCAGCCGACCTGAGCATCTCGTCAGACTCACAAGATGGCGGCGCTTCTCCGAGACAGGCCGTCCCTCAGGCCCGGCCCCCGTCCCCGACCCGCCAATCTAAGCGGTTGCAGAAGCCCACCCTGAAGGCGAGACAGGCCGACGGATTAGCCAAGATGCAACTCACCATCAACGCCATGGAGGAGCGCTGGATCCTTATGGAGAGGGAGGCCGCGGAGCACAGGAGGGAGGCGGCCGAGCAGCGCAAACAGCTCGCGGCCCAGTCCAGGGTGCTCGCGGAAGCCACCGCTGCGCTCACCGCCGCCACTGCTGGCGCCCGCCACTCAGAGACCCAAGCCCCCGCGGCGGCACGCCGCCGGGCCCCCTCGGCCTCCCCCACCATGCTTCGGCCGGCGGCGGCCGGGCGGCTCCGCGCCAGCCGGGCGCGATCACACTCCCCGGCATCACCCTCGACCGCCTATGGCGGCCGCGCCAGGACCCGCACCATCTCATACCCCGCCGTCGGAGTCGATCAGAGTTCGCTCAGCCCATGGTCCTCGCCATCACCCACGCCGCCGCGACACCGACCCCGGCGCCGCGACGCTCCACACGTAGCCGGGCGACACGCCGCACGCCGCCGACAACACGACATGGATGACTACGGTCGCGGGGCGCGCTCGACGGCGGAGGAGGCGGTGCGCCTCATCGTAGCAGCGGCCGACGGGAAGGCTCACACACGAAAGAAAGGTATTTCCACGATCTGGTTGAACGCGGGGATGAGGGGCGGGCGATAAAAAAGGGCGAGGCGACCCGGGAGGAGTACGCGTTGGGATTGAAGCGCCTCGAGTGCCAGCTCGGCTTCCCCGAGAGCGGCCTCGACACCCTCCCCGCACATCAGGAGATGGTGGCGCAGGACAATTGTGCTCTGGCATGGCCAGTAGTGAGGCGCTACTCTGAAGAGATCTTCACACGTATAGCGGACGGGAGGCTTCCGCACGGGTGGAGGGACGCGGCCGCAATAAACGCGGTCAGGATCGAGATAATAGCGATGGCGGGCCACGCCGCCCCCGCCCCCGCCTCCGCCCCCGCCCCCGCCCCCGAGGGCCAGCAGGCCGGGAAGCCACACAAGGCCGGCACCGACAACCGCAAGCATTACGATAGGGCGGTGCTGGGCGCGCCATGCCAGGCCTGGAACAAAGACCCGGCTTCCTGCACCAAAGCCGTGAAGGGAGCCTCGCACGGGGCGGGCTCCCAGAAGCTTGCGCACGTCTGCGGCTACTGCGCGAATGTGCGCCGGATAGTTACCGGCAACCCCGAGACAAGTTGCTACACGAAGAAAGCCCGGGAGCGCCCCGGGAAGACCTCACACCGGGATTTTTAGACGGCCGGCGGGAGCACATAGCCCCGCCCCAACTGTCTACTCGACGCCGACGCCCACACCGCCCCCGGACTACCATTGCGACGGTTTGCCGCCCATGCCCCGCACCCGCTATAAACAATAACACCGGGTCGGCCCCGTGTGGCTTCAACCCGACCGCCCTGCGGCCCGGCGGGGGTTCCCCTCATGACGTCACAGGGCACGACGACACAGGATTGGTGAAGGGGGGATTCCCCCGTGACATCACCCCGGCTGCGCGACCCTGCCGCCACCTAGAGGATTCCACCCATACCACCAACAGCGCTGAGGGTACCCCCCCGCCGCTGGGGATTCCCCCCATCGGTGACGTCACGCCGGCCCGGTGGCGCCACCCCGATGGAACACCCCGCACTAACGAAGTAAACACACGATCAGACAATCTGGGCCACGCCACCCCGAACCAACACCGCGCCGGAAGCCCTCGCCACGCCGCACACCAGCCGTCACATGACGGCTTCGCGGGGTTCCGCCCCGGCAGCTGCTCCACCCCGTATGCCCCGGACTCCGCCGAGGCTTGTGGGATCACTAACGCGAGCACCAACGAGCCAGTCGAGGAGGTAATAGACACTGCCATCCAGCACTCCCTCCCGGCGGCCCCCACCTGCGGCCCTTCCTCCGTCGAGTACAGGGCCACCCTCGACTCCTTCTGGCCCGTGCTCTCGGGTGAAGGCTGGGCCGCCTACCCCGCCTACGCTGCGGCCTACGCCGCCGCCCGCGCGTCGGGACTTCCGAATTATTTGGCCGCCCGAGTCCCGGTCCCCTCAGGACTGAACATTCCTAACTGGCGTCGCATGCTTCGAGACCACGACGACGTCCT
The DNA here is from genome assembly GCA_030323885.1 of Branchipolynoe longqiensis. Taxonomy (NCBI): domain Eukaryota; kingdom Metazoa; phylum Annelida; class Polychaeta; order Phyllodocida; family Polynoidae; genus Branchipolynoe; species Branchipolynoe longqiensis. The sequence continues at coordinate 48,472,156 of CM059191.1, read as the reverse complement.
CCTCACCGACCACCTGGAGTTCGGGTTCCCGGCCAACTACACCGCGGCCGGGCCCCCGTCCCCCACCTACAAGAACCACCGCGAGGAACCCGGCTTCGCCCACCACGTGACTGAGTACGCAGCGGAGGAGCTCCGACGAGGCGCCCTCCTCGGGCCCTTCGCGGTTCCCCCGTTCACCCCTTGGGCGCAGTGTAGCCCCATAATGACGCGGCCCAAGTCCATCCCCGGGAAGCGGCGGGTCATCGTCGACCTGTCATTCCCCCCGGGCCGCAGCGTGAACTCTGGCATCCCGAGGCGGGAATACCTCGGGCGCCCGCACGCTTACAGACTTCCATCCGTGGCCGACCTCGGCCGTCGCATCGTCGTCGAGGGTCGGGGCGCTTTCTGCTGGTCGGCCGACGTCTCCCGTGCCTACCGCCAGCTCCGAGCCGACCCCCTCTCGACCCCCCTCTTCGGCATCACGGTCGACGGCTGTGCCTACCTCGATATAGCCCTGCCCTTCGGCTTCAGGACCTCGGGCGCGGCGTGCGTCAGGGTCACCACCGCGGTGGCCTGGATCGTCGGCCGCCGCGGCTTCTTCACGGCAGTCTACGTCGATGACTTCGTCGGGTGCAAGTCCTCCTACCTCGATGCGATGCGGGCGTTCGACACCCTCCAGGAGGTCTGCGCCGCCCTCGGGCTCGAGCTCGCCCCCGACAAGTGCTGCCCCCCAACCGTCCGCCTCACCTGGTTGGGCATCGAATTCGACTCGGAGGCCATGGTCCTCCGCATACCGGATGACAAGATGGACGACGTCATTGAGGAGTGCAAGCGCTGGCTCGTCCGCCCCACGCTCACCAGGAAGCCCCTCCAGAGGCTCCTCGGCCGCCTCGCGCCCGTCAGCACGTGCATAGTCGCGGCCCGGAAGTTCATGGTCCGGATCCTCTGGAGCCTCTGCGCGGCCCCCGCCGCCGGTGCCGCGGGCGTCGACCCAGAGCTCAGGAAGGACGTCCGCTGGTTCCGGGACTTCGCGGCGGCTGGGAACGGCGTCTGCCTCCTTCCCCCAGCCGTCCGCCCACGCTGGGTCGTCGAGTGCGACTCCTGCCTCACCGGCGGAGGCGCATTCTCTGCAAACGCTTGCTTCTCCGAGGCCTACGACCAGGAGATGATGACGGCCTACCCATCCATTCACGAGCTGGAGGCCGTGAACCTCGTCCTCGCGGTCCGCGCCCTCGGGCCCGACGCCCCGGGCGGGTACCAGTTCGTGATAAACACCGACAACGCCCGCGAGCTCTGGCTGCTCGCGGCGCTCGGCTCCTTCGACATTACCATCCACCACAAGCCCGGCGTCGAGCTCGTCCTCGCGGACGTACTCACCCGCGCGCACTACCCCCGGGAAGCCCTCGACATAGTCCGCAGGGAATGCCGTAGCAGGGGGATCTGTAGATTGCGTGTACGGCACTCGCCGGTTATGTTCACACATGACCTTTAATCATTGCAGACTATGGTGCGCGCACCCACGAGCACCTGATGACCCTCCACCGCGCCGCCCTCGCACCCGGGACCTGGCGCAACCGTGATCGACACGCCAGGCGCTACCTCGAGTTCGCCGTCGAGCGGGGAGTCGACCACCTGGCCCCCGCCCCCTACGACGTCGGGCAGTTCATCGCCCACCTGCACCGCCTCCTGCCGTCCCCGGCCTCCGTCGCCAACGCCCTCTCGGGGGCTCGCTCCTGGGTCCGGGAGGCGGGGGGGCGAGGTCACCCCCTTCGACGCCCCTTCGCGTCGCGGGTGAAGCGCGGCGGCGAACGCCTCTTCGCGGCTCCTACCCGCCGCGCCCCGCCCATCACACCCGAGATGCTACCCCTCATCTACAGACACATGCGCACCCAGGGGCACCTCGGGGTTGCCCCGTGGGCGGCAATCATCATCGCCTACTTCAGTTTCCTGAGGCAGTCGAACATCCTCTCCCCCTCCCACGCCCTGTGGGGGGGGCCTCACACCTTGCGCAGGGATGACGTCCAGCCGGTTCCCGAGGGCTTACGCCTCCGGGTCACCTCCTCCAAGACCATCCGCTCCCCGGCGCAGGCCGTCTCGATCTTCGTGCCTGCCCTCGCCGGATCGCTGCTCTGCCCAGCCTGTGCTTGGCGGCGCGCCGTCGCCCTGGTGCCTGCGTTCGGGGCCGCCCCGGCCTTCCTCGCCCGCGCCGGCGTCCCCCTTACGCCTCGGGACGTCACCCCCCTCCTCCGCGCCGCCTTGGGCGCGGCCCTCGTGCTCTGCGCCGAGGAGTTCACCCTGTACGGCCTCCGCCGAGGTGCCGCGCAGGCCTGCGCATCGAGGGGCGTGGACATCCCCGCCATCATGGCCCAGGGCACCTGGGAGTCCGACGCGGTGCATGCGTACGTGCCCCGTCAGGTGACCTCGGTCGCCCCGAGAGCATTGGCCTTGTGTTTTGGGTCGGCTCCCTGGCCTACCTCCTCCCAGATCCTTCCGACCCCCCTCTGCGGACGTGGACGGGGTCGACTGACCTGCCCAAGAACATTTGCATGCCCTCTACTACCCCGTTGCTTCATACTGTTTGTGTACCTGTTTTCCTGAATAAACCCCTCCCTTTACTCCCACTTCCATCTCAGGCTTCCTCTGTCCGGATCGGCTCATAATTCCGAATTGTGGTTGAACCGGCGGGAAGCTCGAGGCGCCCCCTACCAGGCCTCCAGGAACCTCCCCTCCTTCCCGCCCTTTCCCTTGACCTGCATTCGGGCCTCTATCCTCATGTCAATGGATTTACCACACCTACCCACCCTCTTGTTGTAGGCCACTGCGTGGGGGTCGGCTCCCGGGCCTACCTCCTCCCAGATCCTTCCGAGCCCCTCTGCGGACGTGGACGAGGTCGACTGACCTGCCCAAGAACATTTGCATGCCCTCTACTACCCCGTTGCTTCATACTGTTTGTGTACCTGTTTTCCTGAATAAACCCCTCCCTTTACTCCCACTTCCGTCTCGGGCTTCCTCTGTCCGGATCACTATTATTACTAAATTTGCATTCTTTAATTTTTTTATATTTTCGCTTCTCATTGCTCATTTAATAAATTAATAAACTGTCCAACTAACACTAAAAAAATATATATATAAAAAAAAAAATATATATAAATGTATATATAAAAAGTAGATCACTCAATGTGGCAATCCACATTGGGATGAGGGAAAGTTCATAAGGTAAAACATGAAAAGACAGATTATAGCGAGGGGACATTACAGTGCAATAAGAGTTATCAGTAAAATATAACATCCTGAACACTCTGTAACAAATGTACATGAAATGCGTATGGTCATCACCGCTGTCCGTATTGTACATGAAAAGGGGATTTCATATATATTGGTATCGATGTATGCACGAAGGAAAGACCGGCGGAAACGCCCACCGAGGCGAGTTGTTGTCACCGATAATAAAGCTACTTGTCAACCAGATCTCGGGTAGTTCGGACGTCCTCTACATCCTCTATTTCCACTACAGCCGGCGCGTGCTGATGACCGCGCCGGCGCCACACCGGCTGCCCCCCACCCGGCGCCTGGCGTGGCCCTGCAACGGGCCCAGGTCAGGGGAGTCCATATGCGGGCCCCCGCATGCGGAGGGGCGACACGGCCGGCTCTGCCACCTCGCATCGTACAGGGCTTGGCCCCCGATCCCCTCCTCGCAGTCGCATCCCCGGTCGGAGCGGTCGTCCCGGCAACCGATGCCCACTTGGACGGGATCGATCGCAGGCAGGCTAGGGCCCAGCAAATAGAAGTGCTCGACGACGAGATGGATCGTGACCGCGCGCGGTACCGCAGGCGCGAAGGTAGGCGAACCATCATGCCTGACATGTTTGTAGCGAACCCGATATCCAAGCCTTACATGTACCTGGAGCGGTCTGAATGCCAGTCCGCTGCCCAGAAACTGGCCGCGCGCGGTACCTTGACCGAGAGGGAGTACCTCTGTGCATCTATGGCCCTACTCGACGACGAGCCGGTATACGACCCGCGGGACTACAGGGACATGATTGACCACTACCGGTGCATCACTGAGGAGTGTATGACGAAGCTTTGGCCCATGGTACGCAAATGGTCGTAGCGGATCTTTGATCATATCGAAAAGAACAAGATTACCTGGTCCGATAGGAACGCGATGCTGCACGAGCGGCTCATTTACTACATGGCCGCGCCCACCCCGACACGGACGGACACACGTGGCGGACGGGAAGAAGGCAATGGCGGCAACAAACCGGGACTCGCCCGCATCGAGGCAGAGGCTCACGAGCGGCCATGCCCCGCGTTTAACTCGGCCCACCACTGCACCCTCCCCCAGCACCACCAGGACGGCCCCGACGAGGTCGTCCATGCCTGTGCCCACTGCTTTAGGGTCACGCAGGCATTCTACGACCATTCCGAGCAGCAGTGCCGCCACAAGGCACGGGTTGGTGCAAAAAACTAGATGTGGGGGAGGCGGCCCAATGGCCCCCCCCACCCCCACCCCCACCCCCGCCCCACCCGCCTGCGTCGCTGATGGCAGGCCGCGGGGATGACATCAACCACGGCACGCCCAATGACAACCGCCCCCGCCATGGCGGATTGCGGCGGGGACCACACACCTCACGCCGGCGCACAGGCACCCGCTGAACCCACCGGCCTCACACCCGCTGAACCCCGGTGCGGGCCGGCCAGTGGCTCGCCCCCTCCCCCCGCCCCTGCTCGCCTGGCATTTCTCGGGCGCGGTGGAGCGGGCCACAGCGACGACTGCACCAATGGTCCATCTCGCCCTGGCGGCGGGAGGGCCATCAGCCATTACCGCCGTTCTCGCCTCACCGCCATATCACCGTCTCGCCTCACCGCCACATCTGAAGGTCACGCCAGGGCTAGACAGCCCGCCAGACGCACCGCCCATCACTGCGCCATATCGCCGTCTCGCCTCACCGCCACATCTGGCGGACAACCCCTGGCTCGACGACCTGACAGATGCGCCGCTCGTTGCCGCCGCCCCCCTGGGAGGCCCCAACCCAACACACGCACCGCCCCCCCCATCACACCTGCCCCCGCCAGTCAGCGCCCATGCTGGCAGATACAGGCGACCCGACGGGCGTGAGCACCATGGGGAATGCGGGCGCCCGATGGATTGCGGGCAACGGCCCAGCACTAAATGCGGGCAGTACCACACATGCAGGCGCCGCGCCAGTATTCACCACATGGCTCCCGCCGGCGCCGCCTCTGGGGGCCGGGACCCTTCGCCCGACATTGGCAGGGCTGACCCCGGGGCACCCACCAACGGCCCCGGCGCCACCAGCGGTGGCGGGGAGGCCCATCCCGACTTTGACCGGAACCGGACCCACTGCGCTCAGGATGCTACAACCCTCCCCGGGAGCCGCATCAACCCCGCCCCGCGGACATTCGCGGCGCACTGCCATGACCACTGGCCGCGCCCCCACCTCCGCGGAGGATGGCGGCATAGTGGATATATACGCGGCCGTCCACGCCACCGGGATGCCCAATGCGGTCGAGGCCCACATTCTGGTACCAAGTGGCATTAGGGTCGACCAGTGGAGCGCCCTGCTCTCCAGGTCCCCTGACCACCGCCAGCTGGTCGACTTCCTCCGGTTCGGCTTCCCCCTCGGCTACCTCGGCCCCACCTCCAGGACAGGACAGGTCGGGAACCACCCCAGCACCCCCAAACCCCCGGAGGCCATGGGGGAATACGTCCGCAAGGAGATGGAGTGTGGGGCGCTCCACGGCCCCTACCGCGAACCACCCTTCCAACCATGGTTCCATGCCTCGCTCATGATGACGAGGGAGAAGGCCGAACCCAGTAAGAGGAGGATTATCACCGACCTCTCCTTCCCCCGCAAAACACCTGTCAATGCGTACATCATCAAGAACACCGCGCTGGGCCACACACGCATCCACTGCCTCCCCACGGTCGACGGGTTCACACGCGAGCTCCGGGCCAGCGGCCCTAACAGCTTCATGTTCACCATGGACATTAGCAGGGCCTACAAGAACTTTACGTCCTGCCCTCTCGACTGGCCCCTCCTCGGGGCCTGCTGGCGAGGTGGCTACTACCTCGACACCTCCTTTCCGTTCGGCGCCCGTGCGTCCAGCTGCCACATACAGACGGTGGCAGAGGCAGTGGTTTACATACTACACGGACGGGGGATAGCCACCACAATGTATCTGGAAGACCTCATAGTCGTCACACCCGACCGCCCGACTGCCGACGCCCACTTCCACACTGCCCGAGGTGTGTTTCACCAGCTCGGCCTCCCCGAGGTGGCTGAGAAGACCCAGCCACCCGCGGCGGCAATCCTTATAGATGCCCCCACCATGAGGATGGTACACGCCACTGCCGCGAGGGCCCGCATAACCAGGAAGCAGCTCCAGTCCCTGCTCGGAAAGCTCCTTCACCTCTCTAAGTGTGTCCGCCCCGCCAGGCTCTTCGTTGGATGACTGCTAGGTGCCCTCAGGGCCATGTCCGGGACCAGGGCCCGCGTTGACAACGAGATGCGGGCGGACTCCGCCTGGTTCCCCGCATTTGCTGAAGGTTGGAACGGAACCGCGATCATCCCCCCAACCACCCAGGAAGGGACATAGCGGTGGATGCCTGCCTTGGGGGCATAGGCGAGGTCGGTGACACACACGCCTACTCCATGCCCCTCAGGGACGCCTACTGCAACGCCAATGACAGCATCACGCAAATTGAGGCCCTCAACGTGCTGGTCGCTCTCCACACGCTGGCCCACCCCCATGATACCGGTGGCCACATAGCTATATGGTGTGACAACGCCGCCGCCGTCCAAGTGCTTTCGACTGGCAGGGGACAGGACCCCCGGCTGCTCGCAATTGCGAGGGCCACCTGGATGTTCCAGGTAGTCCGGTATGTCCGCATAACCTACCACCACATTCCCGTCCACCTGAATGTCATAGCCGACACACTGAGTAGGGCCCACATAAGCCATAAGCACCAGGCTACTGCCATAAAAATATGCATTGAATACTGCTTAACACCTGTTGCACCAGCTCTGCTACATTATGCTCCCCTCCAACCTCTTTCTGCTCGCAGGCACGGAGTATGCGGGGCTCGCCCGGGCCGCGATGGCCAGGCAGATGGAGGCCAGGGCCCCGGGGTCGTGGGCCAACTACAACGCCACCATCACCAACTACATGGCCCACTGCAACCACTACCCGGTGCAGCCCCTGTCCCCCACACCGCTCCAGATCAGGTGCTGGATAGAAGAGCGTGCGGCCCGACTGTGCCCATCATCTGTGGCGAACTCGGTGTCGCACCTCAGGCTCTTCTTCCAGATCAGGGAGGCCTCCACCCGAGCCCTCGACCACATAACGGTGCGACTGGCGATGGACGCACTCCGCAGGTCCAAGAGCCACAGGCCCAAGGCCCCCCTGCACGCACCCATGAGCGTCATACGGCCAGCGGTCATCGATATCCGGACCGACCCACCCGGGATGGTGGTGGCCTTCGCACTGCTGGTCATGTTCTTTGCGGGGGCCCGGCAATCCGAGGTCGTGCCGAGGTCGGTGGCCACCTTCGATAGAACGCAGCACACCACCAGGACCGACGTCTGGGAGCGGAACGGGGCCCTGTGCATCGACCAGAAGTGGGCCAAAAACATGCAGGCCAACAACCAGTCATGCATTCTGGTGCTGGCCTCGGCTCCGGACCCCCGCTTCTGCCCGGTCCGGGCATACCGCACGATGCTCCGCATTGCCCCCACCTCCGCCCCCGCCCAGCCCCTCCTGCTGTTCCCGGGGGACGGGCAGCCCATGACCATCCCCTACGTCGCGCGGAGGTGGAGGGAGGCGGAGGCGGAGCGGTCCGACCGCCCCCCATACACACTCCATGCCATAAGGAGGGCGGCGGCGACAGTCGCATTCGCCTCAGGCAGCTCTGAGCTCGAGGTGCAGCGATTCAGGGGATAGACCTCCGATGCCTACAAACGCTACATCAGCACCCAGGCCTCCAAGAAGGTCAACGCTGCGCTCGTCCGAGCCATGACACATTAGCCTCCGGTACAACTAAACCTACGACAAGCCCCGATACTACATTGGCTTGGCCGGAAAAATATAAACAATACCAATGAATCATCAATTAATTATATTGCGGGTGCTCGTAATTAAACAATGGTCATGACCATTCCTCTAATTGACACTTATTAATTAATTAACCATTAATCATTATTATATAATATTCTACATTACTCAACCACTGCTACCCACTGGTTGACATCTCCTCACCTCGCCTTGCTCACCTGTCGCAGCTCATTCATGCCATTCTCATCCCCCACTCTGATCACCACATGACACTGATTCTTTGCAGCTCGCGGATGCCCGCAAATCAGAAAGCCATTCATGTAATGCCCCCGGGGGCTGCCCGGAATAAAGACATGTTATCCCATCCATGCCTCCTTGTCCTGTGTGCCATGGCCGCACTGTTGGGGGCATGTGCATAATATAATGCAGGGTGGGAATCGGGGGGGGGGGCATCTGGAGGGGGAAGCTGACGCAGCTTATACTATTTACAAAATAGTAATTACCTAGTAGCGAAATATTGCAGTTATAATTGATTAACCATGTATCTATCGTGTACTCATTGCAGCGTCGAGCGTCTGTCCCCGTTTTGGTAGATTGTCGAACCCTGGTCGAGTCAAACCAATGACTTATAAAATGGATGCTTGTCGCTTCCTAGCCTGCCATTCGGCATTATTAGGAGATGACAAGGACTGGTTAGCTCAGTGTCAGGATAATGTGACTGAGTGGCTATACATCGAACTTGTCCCAGCCCTAGACAACCAAAACCTAGGGCAGTATAATAGATAGCCTTAATTATCTATGCATAATCATAACGCCTGTTCAATTCAGGTCATGGTGCTGGTGGCCTGGTCTCCCAGTGGGGCAGCACTATAAAGACGTCATGAGTGCGCACTGTCACAAGTCGGTACCCGTCGTGATATTACCTTGGATGTTGCCACGACGTAGAACTCCAAAAAGTTGGTGGGATATAATATATTTCCATGTTTTCACCATAAATATCGTTATAGTAAATCCTTTAAAATAATGGTTACTTCCAACTGAATTAATGTATATTATGACGATCAATCCGATAGGAGAAACCATTGCGCTATGCAACTTTTAATTTCAGCCCTCATCCTCGATCAGTGGATGAGCTTATATCCACGTATATTCTTCCTGTGTGTTAACTGTTATTACACTTTTTATTTATTAAACCCATAACAACCGGGTACCTGGTAGAGGAAACATTATATCACATTACATAGCCTGATTGACTATATATCGGATCTGCCCCAGCCCTAGCAACCAACACCAATGGCAGTATATTAGATAGCATTACTTATCTATGCAGTAATCACATCGCCAGTTCAATTAGCTGATAATCGATATCCATACATTCTCAACGAAGGCAGCTTCATCCCTTCATACAATTACTGCCCTTGGGGACTTTTGTGACTTTATTGTGCTTTAAAGAAATGTGATCCTACTCATAATACTCATAATATCTAGTCACATTCCTCAGTTCTCATTAGCTCTATTAAAGGTAGTTTACTCATATTCAGTTTCAATTCTAATTCAATACATAGATATAGCGTTTTAGAAGGCTAGCCACTCACAGATAAGATTGTTTGTTGTTTGTTTGTTGTTGTTTTCCTAGGAACATCTAAGGTCATATCAGGATGGGTACCGACTTGTGACAGTGCGCATTCATAGCGACTTTATAGTGCTGTCCCACTGGGAAACCAGGCCACTGGCACCACGACCTGGTATCCAAGTCAGTCACATTATCCTGACACTGAGCACACCAGTCCTTGCCCTATCCTAATAATGCCGAGCGCTTGGCTAGGAAGCGACAAGTATCAATTGTTAAGTCATTGGTTTGACTCGATCAGTGTTCGAACCCACGACCCCATGATCTACGCGCACGAGAGACGGATGCTCTAACTCACTCGGCCACCCCGTCTGGTCCTAACAGATAAGATGATAAAGCTACTACCAAATTGAGACTATTGCTGTTCAGCGATGAAAACAAGCTGCAATGTGACTGACTTACTTATTGTGGACCGGGTAAATAAGCCACCACAAACAAAAGAAATAAAAAAGTAAATTACCTTTATTCCGGAATACTATGTCCATATAAAATGTTAGAACCTAACGGGGATCGGGACGTAGCTCAGGCGGTAGAGTGTCCACCTGTGAAGCTGTGGGTCATCCGATCAATCCTGTTCAGTGGACACATTTGCAGTTTGCGGTTCATCAATGGCTGTGGTATGTGCTGTCCATGATGTCTGTGGGAAAATGCATATACATGACCGATTGCTTATATATACTGTATATGTCCTAATAGAAGCATGCTACCCAATAGAAGCACACACCCCTATTTCAAGATTGAAAGCATGCACAAATTTACGATCATATTCAGACTGAATGCACATAAAATAAGACAATTCCACTTTATTTCAGAGGCACAATAAAAACAAATCAAAATTTACGATCATATTCAGACTGAATGCACATAAAATAATACAATCCTACTTTATTTCAAAGGCACGACAAAAACAAATCCATGAAATTCTTTAACTTTGAATAAACACGCATCCATGTGTCTGCACTCGCACAGTGTGCGTCTATTGGAACATATATGGTATGTATATATATATATATATATATATATATATATATATATATATATATATAGAGACCAGACGGGATTGCCGAATGAGTTGAGTGTCCGTCTCCTGTTTTGGGAGATTGAGAGATCCAAACTCAATGGGATCATGGGTTTGAACCCTGGTCGAGTCAAACCAATGACTTAAAAATTGATTCTTGTCGCTTCCTAGCCAGGCCCTTGGCATTTCTAGGATAGGGCAAGGACTGGTTGGCTCATGTGACTGAGTGGGATATCAGGTCACAGTGCTGGCAGCCGGATCGCCCAGTGGGGCAGCACTATCAAGTCACCATGAGCGCGCACTGTCACAAGTTGGTACCGGTCCTGATATGACCTTAGATGTTGCTAGGATGTAAACCAGCAAACAAACCTGCTGGCTATAGTGAAATACACCACATGTGCCAACCATCATGAGGACTGGTTGGGTTGTGGCTATCTGATAGGGGACAAAGTGTAACCAGGGACCATACTATACCAGATACAGTCCAATCAACTATGACTTGACCAGGATTAGGTATGGACACCAGGAACCCACCAGGTGGCCTTTGCCCTTGGCTCATTTGCATAATCCACGTACTACCACAGTACCAACATGAAACGAGTACATGGTGCATGGGGGCAGGGGGGGGGGGAGGAGACTTGCGCAAATATAAATAGATAGGGCCATTAGACTGGGCTGATAGCGTTCACTCAACTAGGCCAAGCTTGGCTGGGCAAAGGGAATTAGCAGAGAATCGAAAAATGCGAACACATTTACCAGGGGAGAGAAGGTTGATGATGGTTGGCACATGTTTTGCATTTCACGATAGCCAGTTTTACATTTTAGCAACATCTAAGGTCATATCAGGGCAGGTACCGACTTATGACAGTGCACACTCATGGCAACCTTTTATAGTGCTGCCCCACTGGGAGTCCAGGCCACCAGCACTATGACCTGATATCCTGCTCAGTCACATTATCCTGACGTTGAGCCAACCAGTCCTTGCCCTATCCTAGTGCTGTCAAGTGCCTGGCTAGGAAGGGACAAGTATACATTTTCAAGTAATTGGTTTGAGTCGACCAGGGTTCGAACCCATGAACCTATGTGTTCGGATCCCCCGATCTCCCAAAACAGAAGATGGACGCTCAACTCATCTATGGATAGCAGGTGACCAAAGAGTGGAAAATGTACAGGACAAGAATTATTACTCTTTCTGGAGGCACAAACGCATAGCCACAAGATGGTTGTAAACGTTTGTTATTTAATTAATTGCTTTATTTTCACTAAATGATTAGCTTCCAAATAAGGTGTAAGGGTAGTAATGTCAGTTTGATAATATTTGATTTTATATCATAATTAAGTATCACTATTATATAACACATGTATGCCGTGAATATGACCTATGCTGCTGACACGGCATAAAGCAACCACCAATCAATCGCTTGTGTGCTGATTTGCTGGTTTTTGGTGTGTGGCTTGAACATGCACTATCATGCAATAATCAACGTATAAATCAAGAGCTCTTTTCCAAAACGCGATAAACGCCAATAGAAATAAAATGAGTTTGTAATGTCAATTGGTCAATGCCAAGTTTCTAGATCATGTTTTAGAAAAAAGCTCTTCACATAAATACTTGAGGAGCTCTTTATATATATGAGAGCTCTTATCCAAAACATGATCTATGAACTTGGTGTCTGCATTGCAAACCCTCTTTTTGGATTGGTGCTTATCCTGTTTTGGAAAAGAGCTCTTCATACCCTATGACCTATAATCTATGTTCTATATCAAATTGTAGAATCTGATGCTCGGATCTGTGGCTGTGTATGTAGGCTATGAGGAAAAAAATACAGCCAAAGAGAAAGGAAGAGAGTAAAGTGGAAGAGAGAGAGTCCTGCCCCCTGGTTTATTATATATAGTACATGGATTCTTGGTATAGGATCATGCCATTCACTTCAACCAATAGGGACGCAGCATTCCCAGTTCTACCAATAGGGACTCAGCATTTCTGGTCACCATGACCACCAGTGGTCTACCCACCACCAGAGCTGGTTGACCTTGACCACTATGTGCATTGATCCCTACCTCAGCAGAGAGCCAGGCCCTGAGTGCACTCACCCAGACCAGCCAATCATCCCTATGACTATAATTACCTGCCCTCAAGTATGGGCCAAGCCATATATATATACACAACATACATATACACACACTCTTGGCCGGCCACACAGAATAATAATAGAGGATTTCCATTTTCCCCCTCTGCTGATGATTATCGGAATATTTTACAAAATGTCTTATGCGATATATCAAATGTTCTAAATCCTATGTTCTATATCCTGTGTACTTCTCGTTCTATATCACATGTTCTGTATCCCATGTTCTGTATCCCATATTCTATTTCTGTATCCCATATCCCATGTTCTATATCCTATGTTCCATATCCTATGCTCTATATCATATGTTCTATATAATATGTTCTATATCCTGTGTACTTCTATATGATATGTTCTGTACCCCATCTTCTGTATCCCATATCCTATATTCTATATCCTATGATCTATATCTGATGTTCTATATCCTACCTTCACTATCCTATCTTCAATGTCCTATGTTCTATATCATATGTTCTATATCATTTTAAAATATCTTTTTTTATGCTGTGTTTATACTGTCCATAGCATGTAAGCTTGAGTGCTCTGGCTTCTTTTCAATGCTGGCCAGTTCTAGTAGTGGTTTAATCTTATCACACAGTCGGAGGTGATAAGATGTTTTTGTTTCTCACACAGTAGTAGGTACATGGTGATTATTTAGTATCTGTAGGTATTATTGGTTTTATTTTCTGATCACCCTTGTAGTGGGTGCGAATAGTATATTAGTTTTGTTTTGTTTTTTGTTTTTGTTTTACTACTACTTATGAAATAGCCTACTCTACATTTATAGGCTTGTGCATAGTTTTTATCTGTTCATTATCTACTGAGGGTGGTCCAGATTACCCCTTGGGCAGCCCAGTTCATGGGCCATGACCTATCACATGCCCTTCTAGGGTTTTGCCCCAGGGTGCTTTCAGGGTCTCCCTTTTTTTACATATATATTGTTGTATGTTTTCAGATCGGGAGTCTCTGTTTTTGGTGGTTTCTGGTTATTTGTTATCTACTGAGGGTAGAAAAAAAAAAGAACAACAAAAAAGAAACGCTTGTTTGCCACTATACAGAAAAAGATACTTATTTATTTTGGCCACATCATTCGTCAGAGTTCAATATACCGTACATTGTTGGAAGGGAAGGTGAATGGCAGGAGAGGGAGAGGGAGAGGGAGACCAAGAACATCATGGTTTACAAATATTTCACAGTGGACAGGCTTGAATTATTCACAGTCTATCAGAACAGCACGCCATCAGGACAAGTGGAGAACCATTGCATCCAACCCTCAACTAGAGGACGGAACTATTTATTGATTGACTGAGGGTGGTCCAGGTTTCTCCCTTGGGGCAGCGCCGTTTGTGGGCCATGCCCTATCACATGCCCATCTGGGGTTCTGGCCCTAGGGTGTCATCAGCGTCATCCCTTTTTTGCAGAGATATATTTTGTATGTCTTTAGATCAGGGATCCGCCTTTCTTTTACTGATTGGGCATTCCAAGCCTTAGCAGCCATTTCTAATGTGCTTCTTTCATGTGCCTTTATGCGGCTACTTGTTTGTTTAGTAGTGGTGCATTGTTTATTCATGTATCTCTGGTTGCTTGCTTTTGGTATTTCCTATTGCGACTGTACCCAAATGAGAATGTTTTGCGGTGTACTAGTCTTCTATTTTTGTAAAGCAATTTTGCTTTGGTTTGCATGTGCAGGTCATAGGTGGGGTGCATTCTGTCCACCCTGAGATATATTTTTAATGCTATATTTTGTAGGATTTGCAGCTTGTTGAGCAGTTCTTGCTTTGCTCCCATGTATATTGTGTCTCCATAGTCAAAGTATGGGAGTACCATTCCTTTGAAGACCTTTATTGGCATTTCTTGTGTCATGAATTTTCTTAATTTGGCAAATAACGAGAGTTTGTGATTTTCTTTTTGTATGATTTTTGTCACGCATAGGTTGTAGTATCATATGTTCCATATCCTATGTTCTATATCCTATGTTATATATCATTTTTCTATATCCTATGACCAAACCCTGAACAGAAAACCATGTCACTGTGGCAGCATCAAGGGCGGTTGATGTATGGAACTCCCAACATCTCCCGACCAGCCACTTCGGGGACAAATAGTTTTGCGCCTGTCTGGACATTTCTTGCCGGTGTTAAAGCTCTATTTGCTCCCTGAGAGAGTGCCGCTGATAACTTACAAAAGCCAGCAGCATTTCAGCACTTTTACAGGCAGCTTTCATGAAATGACCATCAAGAGAAACCTGAAGCTGAGAAACATTAAGACCGACTCATGGACATCACTCTCACAGCAGAGAGCTAAATGGAGAGTGGCAGTCAAGTAATGAAAGCAGCCTTTGTCTCATCACAACCGACAGCATGATGATGATGATGATGATCCATATCCTATGTTCTATATCCTAAGTTCTATATCCTGTGTACTTCTATATCATATTTTATGTATCCCATGTTATTTATCCCATATTTTATTTCTGTATCCCACAACCTATTCCATATATCCTATGTTCTATATCTTATATTCTATATCTTATGTTCTTTTATCCCATGTTCTACATCCTATGTTCTATATCCCATGTTCTATATCTTATCTTCTATATCCTGTGTTCTATATCCTATGTTCTATATCCTCAGTTCTACATCCTATGTCGGGTATTCTATAGCCCATGTCATACATCCCACACCCTATATTCTCTTGTTGAAATCAAATATCTCAGATCTCCGAGATTCTATATCCTACGTCCTATATCCATGCCCTATGTCCTGTAACCTATATCCTCCAGTTGCAATCAAATATATCCTATGTCCTATATCCTATGACCGATATTATATATCCTATATCCTATATCCCATGTCCTATATCCTATATCCTATATGCTATATCCTATATCCTCATGTTGAAATAAAATACGTAGAAAAGAATGCCAACATTTCGCAAACTAAGTTAATTCGCAGGCAGGAGCTAATTACGCTTTCTCTAACCACTCAAGTTTCTCATGATAACTGACTCTCTCTTCCGGAATATCACTTCTGGTTCCTGTAATGGATGAGAAATTTCCGATTTTTCCGCAGATTTCCTTGCTCACTTAGGTCATTTCCCCTCATAGGCTTAGCAGTGTCAGAGATACCGGAACTCAGATCTCTCCGCCACCCTCTTTGTTTAGTTTTGTTTGTTTGTTTGTTGGAGGCAACTCTCATCTCTGACCTCAATTTCATCGGATGCAACTCAGTTCTCTCTCTGGTACCGTTCACATTTATTATTAACTTATTCCTCAAACAGCATCTCATCGACTCATGTACTAAATAAAAGATTGTAATAATGGTGAACATCACCGTAGTCTAAATACTGACCAAAATAGGTTTAGTGTGGAACAGGAAGTACAATCTCTGGTTCCAGTATCAAATGGTCACATATATCGGCACAGAGTTGGTGAAATGAGCGAGAATGCAGAAAGACGATGGGGCGATAGAACCCCGTTGATTTCACTTATAAAGTATGTTAAGGTATATGTTTTATTATATTCTTCAAATCAGAAATAACGGATAATTATGAAGATGTATTTGAAGAATATGTTTTGCTCCTTAAATTAAGAGTTTATCAGCTCAGTTCATTTCCCCAGCATGTCGAAATTCTTCGCCAGCTTTTATATACGGTGGTTTGTTGTTCACCCCTACTGTAAGTACGGGGTGAATCTTTTATCTACTCATCTACCCGTGTGTAACTAGTCAGTGGTGAATATTTTATATTATTATTTTATTTCATAGCAACAAAGACCATATTTACAGCGTGAATACTAGATACATCATCAACAAAATATAAATCGTGTATAGACAACCATACATTGAAATTAATACTGCCCCCTTAGTTAGCGACATGCTGGTTAAAAACAACATGGAAGAATTTGTTTTTAAACCCATAAAGACAGTGCAGTAAATAATAACTATGTTGTCTTTTATTATAACCACTGATAACAACCTGGGGCCGTATGCAGGAGTCAGTGTTAGCGGGTTTTGGTGTTAGAGCCTGTTACCGTTTAGCTATTACCGAAATCTGGAACTGTGTCAAGTCGTATGCAGGAGCACGTAACACTAACATTTTAGCTAAACGTGAAATTATTTATAGATTTGGGAAATCCCTCTGCGTCTGTACCCATATATGAGGCTTAAATCTATTCAATGCGACCATATTTAACAGAATTAGATACGCAATAAGTGACATTTATTCAAATTAACCCTAAATTCGAAGCGTTTTTAAGGCTACCGCCGCATTGGCGGCGATATTAATAGTTATATTTTCGAATCGACGAACCTACAGTAAACAAACCGCCGCCGCCGCCAGTATTGAAAGCGGCGACGGCGGCGATTTGTTTACTTTACGTTCGTCGATTCGAAAATATAAGTATTAATATCTCCGCCGTTACGGCGGCAGCGTTAATATTGCTTCGAATTTAGGGTTAAATTGATAAAATTTCACTTATTGCGTATGTAATTCTGTTAAATATGACAGCATTGAATAGATTTGGGCCTAATAAACTCGGTAAACCTGATATTTTTTAGGGTTAAGGTAACACCAGTTAAGCCTTTGGTGTTAGGCCTAACACTGACTCGTCCATACCATTTTTTCGCCGCTAACCCGGAATTCCCGACAAACACCGTTTTGCCTCGCTAACACTGACTCCTGCATACGGCCCCTGGTTCAGTCATTGTGTGTCACTGCACGTGGTGGCCGAATCGGTGGAGCTCAGGCCTCGCGTGTGGGAGATCGGGAGTTCGGTTCCCGGTCGAGTCAAACACATAACTTATTTGCTGTATAATCTATTATGGGAATATAAACAAGGACACTACCATCTTCAGTTTAATGGGGCCAACTTTTTATGTGCTCTATAATCTATTATGGGAATATAAACAAGGACACTACCATATTCAGTTATATCTGTATTGTTAAATTGCGAACCACGGCTAGTGTATGAGATTGTTTAGTTCCAGGTATGGCCACTCGGCGCCACTTGTCAGGGGCTCTGACCTCATATAAGCCAACTGTGTCTGGCCGTTATTGGCACCCAACCCACTCGGACGTCAAATTTTTACTTTAGATGGGCAAGTATCTATAGAGAGTAATATTATGAGTGTAGATGCAATTGCCGTTACCGTCACAATTAGCGCTGATTTGGTTCTACGCTTGTATATTGTAGATGGCGGCGAGACAGAGTTCACGTAGAGCGCAGCAAGGGGCTGCTGTCACTGAGTCTGGGAAGGGGCAGTCTGGTAATTCGGACAGTAATAACATTGCCGTGCATGGCCCGAGTGAGAATCCGGGCCCTTCTACATCGCAGACTCAGACAGCCCAGGACCAATTGGTGAATCATTTTGTTGATGCTGCACAGCTTGCCAGTCGGGAAGACAGGCTCACTTCTCTGTTGGAGAAAAGACTGGCAGAACCGTCGACCAATTGGGGAGATCAGACAGGCTCGCAAGACTTACAGTCAGAAGATGAGTCCATGTGGCGGGATGAGTTGTCACCAGGCACTAGTGAGTCAGAGTCTTCTCTGAATAGTAGACACGTTAAATCAGTGGAGAAAGTAAACTCTGAGGTGTCGGAGGGTGACGAGTATAATAAGACCAGAAAAAGAGCTAATGGGGGAAAAAGGAAGGATAAGAAGACAAAAAAGGGCAAGAAAAAGAGGAAGCGCGTATCCTCGTCTTCCTCCTCAAGCTCCAGCTCTTCGTCATCAGAGGATTCTGATTCTGACACTAATCACACGGAAGCACTGGCAAAAGAGTTTGATCTGGCGGCTAAGAATAGGCCAACGAAACCGGACAAGAAAGTGAGACTGTGCACTTTGTTAAGGAGGGCGTTGGAAGGTCACTTCCACACCTTCAAGCCAGCTGAGGTGATACTCAGAGGGGCGGAGAAGTTCACAGGCGTTAAGGGCATTGAGGCGTCTTGCCCTAAAGAAATGGACAGTGAAGTCCCAATGTCGGAGGACAAAAAGAAAATAGAGAATGTGATGTACACAAGCCAGAGGGCAGTGTTAGCAGCTCTGACGGCTATTCTTCCGGTGGCCAACCGTATGCTGAAGGAGAAGGTTTTCACTTCACTGGCCTCAGACCTTAACAAGGCGATTGAGCTACTGGCTGCAGCCAGTACTTTCTTGACCTACAGAAGGTACGAGAATGTGTTCAAGGCCGTCACAACAGACGCGGGCAAGGAAATAACACGTTCGAAGAAGGTTAAAGATAAGAACGGGAAAGAGTTCACACTCTTCCTCGCCCCGAAAGCGATTAAGGGCAAAGCCTTTGACAAAAGCAAGATGTTTGGGGGCCAGATACCACAACTCCTGAAGAGGGTAGAATCGGGAAATAAGTGCGGAAGACAGATGGCACCAGCCACGCGCAGAAGTGACAGCCTGGGCTTTGGACGAGGTAAGCAAGGCAGAAATGACTTCAGGAAAAGACAGGCATTTAGAGGGGCCAGACACTTCTCGCCCTCTTTCAGGGGTAGGGGAGTAGGCCGAGCCACTACCAACTGGAACGATTACAACCGTACCCCGCAGAACCATCAGCAAACACCCAACGGACAGAAACATCAGGGTTTCCACAGAGGGGGAATGAAGTAGTGCGCCTTACTTCATCTGCTCAAGAAACCCCCTCAGATTTGGATAGGGTAACTGTTCATAAATTGGCGGGCAATGTAATGAATCATACTGAGGTTTGGAAAAGGTTAACAAATTGTCGTTGGGTCTTGTCGGCTATAGAAGGAGTGTTTATACCCTTTCTGGAATTCCCTGTTCAAACAAGGACTCCGTTTCCGTTCAGATTTTCTGAAGAGGAGAGGTTGCAGTTAACAAAAGAGGTTGTTAAACTGTGTGAAAAAGGGGTGGTGGTGAAGGCAACACACACGCAGGGAGAATTTATTTCTAATGTTTTTCTGAGGACGAAACCAGATGGGTGATTCAGAATTATTTTAGATTTAACAACGTTAAATAAATTAGTAGAATATCAACACTTCAAAATGTTTTCACTTAATACGGCTATTGACCTTATTACACAAGGGGCATTTATGGCCAGCATAGACCTTAAGGACGCTTATTATACTATACCTATAGCACAAGAACATAGGAAATTCCTGAGGTTCTTATGGCAGGGGCAGCTATTTGAATACACCTGTCTCCCCAATGGGTTATCACCAGCCCCACGCATATTTACATGCATAATTAAGCCGATTTTCGCTGAATTAGCAACTAGAGGGCATGTACTTTTTCCTTACATAGATGATTCGTTTATCATTGCTGACAGCTATGACAAATGCAAAAAAGCGGTTAATGACCTGTGCTCTATCCTGACTGAGGTGGGGTTTCACATCCACGAGACAAAATCGGTAAAGACACCTACTCAAATGATTAAGTTTCTGGGGTTCCAACTGGATACCGTAAAAATGCAGGTTTCCTTAACACCCGACAAGATTAATAAATTTTACACTTTTGTCGAAAATTTGGGAAAAGGAAAGAAATTAAAAATAAGAAGTGTAGCAGCAATGCTGGGACTCATGACGGCTTACACGCCAGCTGTGCTTTATGGGCAGGCTCATGTTAAGGGACTAGAAATAAATAAAAATAAAGCATTAAAATTGAGTAAGGGAAACTTTGAAAGGTCCATGAACATTTCAGAAGAGGGATGGAAGGACATCCGTTGGTGGGAGGAAGCAGTGGGAAATTCCCCATCTCCAATTAGGTTAGACAACCCATCGATTGAAATTACAACGGATGCCTCACTCCAAGGCTGGGGCGCTCACAGGGGAGACACAGCCACAGGAGGTAGATGGTTGCAAGTTGAATTAAACGCGCATATTAATGTGCGGGAATTAAGGGCCGTATGGCTGGGATTGCAAAGTTTGATAACAGGTTCGCTTAATGTCTTAGCAGATAAGCACAGTCGGGAGTTTAAGGACCATCTTGAATGGGCACTGTCCCCAAAAATCTTCAAGAAAATTTGTGGGTTCTGGGGAAAACCAGAGGTAGACTTGTTTGCCTCGCGAACAAATTTCAAAATTCCTAAATATGTGTCGTGGAAACCAGAACCTGAGTCTTGGAGGGTAGATGCATTTACCTTTGGATGGTCACATCATTTTTTCTATGTGTTTCCACCATTCAGCATGATTGCAAGAGTCGCGCGGAAACTGTGGATAGAGGAAGCCAATGCTATCCTAGTAATGCCGCATTGGCCAAGCCAACCATGGTTTGCTGCACTCAACAGGTGGAGTCGAGAAGAGCGATTTCTGCCTCGAGCACTAAACAATCTGGCCCCACAGGGGCCACTGGAGGAAAAGGGAGACGTGTCAACAACCCCCTTGGCGGTATTCCGTTTTTAAGAAGATATCTTCAACAGTTTGGGTTAGACCCAGCGACGATGGAATTTATTGTGTCATCGACTTGGCGTGAAGGGACAGTTAAGCTTTATGCAAATGCGTTAAGAAAGTGGGGACTGTTTTGCATTACGAAAGGTGTTAAACCGTTAGCACCTTCAGTGGCACAAGGGTGCCGGTTCCTAAGGACTCTAGCGGAGGAAGGGCTGGGGTTTGCTGCGATTAACACAGCAAGGTGTGCTTTGTCGGTGGTTTTACCCAGGGAGGATGGACAAACAATTGGCAAACATCAGCTGGTGCATTGGCTTATGCGGTCAGTGTATGCAAAAAATCCGCCAAAACCAAGATACTCCAGGTTTTGGGATGTGCATAAAGTGTTTGATTTGCTACAAAATTGGCTGGGAAACAGGAATTTGAATCTCAAGGAACTCACGTTAAAATTGGTCATCCTGTTACTCTTGGTAACTGGACATAGAGGACAAACCATTGTTGCTCTCTCCATTGAGGGGTTAGAGGAACAGGAGAAAGAAGTGACTTTTCATCTGAAAAAAATTACTTAAGTCAAATAGACTCGGAGATCCATTGTCGTCAATATCTTTGTATGCATACGATGAGTGCCCACATATATGTGTTGTTAGAGCTCTTAAAGAGTACTTAGGGCGTACAAAAGACATAAGGATAGGAAAGCAACTTTTAGTTAGCTACATAAGACCACATGCGCCAATTTCAAGGGACACTTTGGCACGTTGGACTGTTCAATTACTTGACAGGGCAGGTGTTAATACAAAAGAGTTTAGGCTGCACTCAACTCGAGGGGCGGCAGCTTCAAAGGCTAGAGCATTGGGAATTTCAGTTAACACTATCCTAAAACATGCAGGCTGGAAGACGGCCAGATCTTTTGCTCTTCACTATAACAAGAAGGTGGAGAAACATAACAAAGTAGCCAAAAGGTTGTTGGACAGTGCTAAAAACAAGCGAGTTTAGTCTGTATGAAGTAATAAGACGACAAATATTACAAGTAATGTGTAACAATTTATTGGTAAACTTGTAAACATCGTTCAGAGTTACTCTGGTTGTTAACTCAATAAAGAAAGGTTAAGCGCAAGCTTTTACAATGTTGATCATGGTTCTTTTATGAGAAGGGAATTAAATAGTAGTCGGGTTAAATACTCGGTACGTAAAAATCTCCCTGGGCTGTGAATGCCTTGGTGGCAACAGCCCGAGGTAAAATAGGTTAAGTTAGACGAGACTTACCTGGGTATAGTTGAAGGATAACTTCTGTTTTACCGAGGGCTGTGCCCCTTGGTAGTCGCAGTACAGGGCCTGCCCAACCCACTCCTTGCGATACAGAAGTATTCATTTGCAAATTAATGAAAAATTAAATAAGCTTACAAAAAATTAGTTTCAGGTAAGACAGCTAGATAGACAATTAGCTCATATTTAACCCTCCAAATTAGGTAAAAATTGACTTGAGACCGGAACTGCTTCATCTCCCTGTACTGCGACTACCAAGGGGAACAGCCCTCGGTAAAACAGAAGTTATCCTTCAACTATACCCAGGTAAGTCTCGTCTAACTTAACCTATATTCCTGCCAGATAATATATACTCTTCTCAACCACGTCAGTCTTCTTGTTGTTTCTTGTTGTTTCTGTTTAATGGGGCCAACTGTTTATATAATTTATACTTGTCACTTCCTAGCCTGGTGCTCGGCATTGGTAGGATAGGACAAGGACTGATTTCATCAGTGTCAGGATAATATGATTGAGTAGGATATCAGGTCATGGTGCTGGTGGTCTGACTTCCCAGTGGGGCAGCACTATCAAATCGTCATGAGTGCCCACTGTCACAAGTCGGTACGCCCCGATATGACCTTAGACGTTGCCAGGACGTAAAACTCCAACAACCAACCAACCATTGTGACTTGCTCCACACCAGATCACACTCAGTTCTGCACCACTGGTTTCGCCGGTTGACTGCCGCTGATCGATCGCCCGTCCTGATATGACCTTAGATGTTGCCACGACGTAAAACTCCAACAACCAACCAACCTGCCGCCGATCAATATGGGTCAATGCGCAGCTCTCAGGGCGCACTGCCAACAGTTCGATATCCATTGACCTGTCATGACCGAGTGTGGCGCAGTGGGCCCGTTCTATATGGCGTGGTATATCACGGTTTGATTTTGTGTCTATCGCTGTTTTACGTCCTAGCAACATCTAAGGTCATATCAGGATGGATATCACGGTTTGAAAAAACCCCCACCTAGTACCAGTCAGTGTTTTTATAGATAATAATTTGTGGGTACACATAATGGTAGGGGGGGGGGTACTCTGGGGGTCTGGTCTTGCTGTCTCTGGCTCCTTGAAGAACAAAAATTAGCCTGACAATTTGAGGGTGCAGAGTCATACCCTCAGAAAATCTAAAGGTACAGAATTTAACCAATTTTACCCTCTGGCAAAAACCATGCAGTAGATCCACCGTGAAGCGAAACTTCAAAGGTTGCTTTTTTTTTCTTAGTTCTTATTAGTCTTTCGGTTATATTTGCTTGGCCCACGATGACGATTGGGAGTGGTCACATTCAGGTGATTGTCACGTGACCGACCCTGTGTGTCACGTGATATTGGCGTGTCGCTTCAATTCCATTGATGGCATGGTTGGTTGGTTGTTGGAGCCTTATGTCCTGCCAATATCTAAGGGCATATCAGTACGGGTACCGACTTGTGACCGCGCACACTCATGGTGACTTTATAGTGCTGCCCCACTGGGAAATCAGGCTGCCATCACCATGTCCCAATATCCCACTCAGTCACATTATCCTGATGCTGAGCTAACCACTCCTGGCCCTATCCTATTAATGCCAAGCGCCATGCTATGAAGCGACAAGTAGCAATTTTATAAGTCATTGGTTTGACTCGACCGGGAACTGAACTCCCTATCTCCCGCACGTGAGGCCCGCATTCTACCGATTGGGCCACCGCGTCTAGTAAATCTAGGTAAGGAGATGGCGGTGTGGAGACAGAGGGTTACTGTGGACTGAAACCAATCAGCAGGTCGAGTAATGAGCGCAGACACGGTGCTTAATTCCAATTCGTTGTGTAAATTAGTGCTTACTTTTGCTGACTTGATTCAGTGATTCATTAAGCTATTGTGGAGCCACCTAATGAAAGCGGTGGGAACTATGGGAACAGAACTATATTTTAAAGTCCGATGGATTTTTAGTTGCTGTCTTTTTTATTAGATAAATCTGTTGAGTTGATCGTTATAATCTATTTTACTTTAATTTGAAGTAATCTTTATTATAAATACTCGGAAATATTTGAAGTGAAAACCTCTCGCTCTCTTGCGCTCTCTCTCGCGCTCTTGCACTCTCTTGTGCTCTCTTGCACTCTCTCTCGCTCTCTTCTGCTCTCTCTCGCGCTCTCTTGTGCCCTCTTGCCCTCTCTCTCGCTGGCTCTCTCTCGCTCAATCACTCGCTCTCGCTCCTGCTCTCTCTCACTATCTCGCTCTCTTGCTGTCTCTCTCGCTCAATCGCGCGCTCTCTTGCTCACTCTCGCTTGCTATCTTGCTATTTCATGCTCTCTCGCTCTCTCTCTCACTCTCTCTCTTGCTCTCTCTCTTGCTCTCTCTCGCTCTCTCTATTTTGATGCCCTGTGGTGTGCTTTTGTCTGCTCGTGCCCGCGACCCCAAACAGAGAGCGGCTTTAATGAACACTAAGGACTGCCGGTCGTGCAAGATTGCTCGGCTAATAGAAGGCCGTAATTTGGTTTCCACGGAACGCCATGATTAGATGTCGTAAACGCGGCCTTCAATCAGGCCACATCCTCCCGCCGTCCGGAGACTGGGTGGAGAGGCATTGTTCATGGCCAGACCTGGTGTTGTCAATTTTAATGAATGACAAATCTATTTAGCAAACGGATGACGCTCCATGCTTCCGCCAGTAGTCAGCATGCTTGGTTTACCCGGCGTTACATACCACATCACACACAACACACTATATCACACATGAAACCACCACACACCACCACATGCCATCGCACAACTGGAGACATCCCTAGAAAGTGTGTCGAAACTGACGAAGGCGGAGATATTCTTACTAGGGGATTTCAACATAAACTACAAAACAAACAACAAAAACAAACACTCACTAGAGAACTTAATCAAAGGCAGAGGGTTAAAGCAAAAAATGAGTGAGATAACAAGGCTTGGAGAAAACAGCTCGATAATAGACCTAATAATAACAGACTCAAATCATACCCACACCTCAGGAACAAGAAACTGGGGCATTAGCGATCATGAATTGATATATGTTACTAGAAAGAAAATAAAAACAAAAAACAAAACTACTCCCCGTATGGGTAGATCATACAAAAACTACACAAAAGAGGCACTAGAAACTCATCTGAAAGAGAAAATTAAATTGCCATTTCCAACTGAGATAGGTGTAAATGACAAATGGAACTATATCATTGGGGAAGTCAGAAAGCATCTGGACACTACCTGCCCAATAAAAAAACTTAAAATCAAAAACAACCAAGACCCATGGGTAACCCCAGAATTAATCAACCTAATTATGGACAAATATAAAACAGGCAAATTAGCCAAAGCAAGCGAGCAACTACTAGACATAGAAAACTACCACAAAGCAAGAAATCGTAGCCAGAAATCAGTGAGAAAAGCAAAAAGACGGTACATTGTCAAACAAGACTAGCAATGGGGAAAAAACTCACACAAATTCTGGAACAATGTGAAAATACTAATACCAAATAATAAAAATAAAGAATGGATTACCCTTTACAACAACGAGGGGGTGGAAATCAGCAACAACGATACTGCTAATATAATGAACAAACATTTTCAACCATAGGCAATAAACTATCCAAACAATTCAACACAAACTGGACCACGAAAGCGCAACAATTAAACACAGACATTGGAGATTGCACAACCACAATAAAAGAGATAAGTGAGCTCATAAAATCAATTGATTGCAACAAGCCTTTGGGCATTGAAAATACCTCGAGTATAGTATTGAAAGATGCATTTGGATGCATCCCAGATGTTATATGTGAGCTATACAACAAATCGTTCACAGAAGGTACTTATGTGGACTGCTGGAAACTAGCCAAAGTAACACCGCTCCACAAAGGAGGGGATAAACAGGTACTGGGAAACTATAGACCGATCTCCATACTCCCACTGCCTGGTAAACTAATGGAAAAAATAATGCATAGACATATTATGGACCACCAAAACGAACACAAAATGTTAAACAGTAAACAGGGCGGTTTCAGAAAATACCACTCGACAATAAAAACAATTGCTAACTTAATAACTGATATTGCAAACAGTATCAATAAAAAGAACCTAGTGGGTGCAGCGTTCATAGACTTCAGCAAAGCGTTTGACACGGTGGACCACCCTATCCTAAGGAGCAAACTAACCCAAATGGGAATAACGGGAGTAACAGGAAATGGCTAGCGAGCTATCTAGAAAACAGAAAGCAATGCACCACAGTAAATGGATCCATATCCAATGAGGAAAAGATAACTTGCGGAGTACCCCAAGGGTCAGTCCTGGGGCCACTTCTCTCCCTCATATATATATTAACGATCTAAACAACTGGCTAGAAATTGAAAACATCCAACTATATGCAGATGACACTGTGGTATATGCTGCAGGCAAAACAACCGAAGAAATAGAAACGAAACTGAATCTAACACTAACAAAAATAATCGAGTGGTGCCAACTAAATAGGATAACCATAAACAACAGCAAGTCAAAAACAGTACTATTTGGTACCAGGCTAACAAGAAACGAGAAAATAAAGTGTCCTCTGGGAAACACCGAACTAGAACAAGTAGACAACTACCGATATCTGGGAGTGGATCTAGACAGACACCTAAATTATGACCTCTGCATAACAAATACTATAAAAAAAGTAAACCATAAAATATGGCTACTGGCTAAACTGAGATACTACATGACTGAAAGCATGGCAATTAAAATATATAAAGGTATGATCCTCCCCTACTTTGACTATGGCGATGTAGTATACATGGGAGGAAATACAAAACTGTTAAACAAACTACAGGTGCTACAAAATAGAGCCCTCAATGTATGCCTTCAGGTGAACAAAAGATATCCCACAATCGAATTACACAAAAAATGCAATGCAACACTACTAACAAGTAGAAGGGAAACGCACCTCAAAATACTGGCGCACCATTACACCACAAAACCAGGCTACACAGCAACCCCCCGTAGGGACACCAGCCAAATGGCAGCCCCAGTGCTACTGACAGCAATAAGTAACACCAAAATTTATGAGAGAAGTGTATTTGCCATGGCGGCACATGCCTGGAATAATCAACCCACACAACAACGGGCAATCAAAAGCATAGACCACTATAAAAGGTCCTTAAAGAAAACATAATACACAACCACCCACTGAAGAAACAATATCTCACCTGATCTTGGGCGCAGTCACTGCTTGCTGTGTTCTGGCACAAAAAGCAAAAGACCGGCCAGAAAAGATGGTAGATATCACAAATACGGAAACTAGCCCTACTAAGTACTAAAGAATTCGAAATGACTATCACCATAGGGCGCAGTCCGTCTGTGTATGTGTATTGGCACAAACCAAAGCAGAACCAGGCAGGCCACGGTCATGCATCCGAATCACCCTGAAATACGAAATGGCTAACCATACAACACAGCCATCCCACCTAGTCGCAGTCCTGAAGGGTCCAGGGGAGTTCTGGCACACTGGTGTACTATCTAAGGACAGGGCATGGGTGAAAGGATGCTGTAACAAACCACAATGGGATGGGATCCTCTCCCACAGGCCTGTATGTCATCTGCGTAGATGTACATAGTAGGCTAAGTTATCATATACAGGTTAGAAAAAAACTTGAAAATTAAAAAAAAACTAATATAGAAACTACTAACACCCAAAACCGCAAAGGTTGGCCCGAGAAAGATCAGGTAAAGACTCCTGAGTGCGGGACCAGACCAATCTAGTACCACAGCTGTCCAGCGTTGAAAACAAGCACCCTCACGGGAGCTTATACGTTATGGGCAGAATAAAAAACTTGTCACAAAAAAAACAAAAAAACAAAAAAAAAACATCACACAACATACTCTACATCGCACCACCACCACACATCACCACATGCCACATTACACTCCACATCACACGACCACACAACACCACATGCCACATCACACACCACACACTACATCACACCTCAAACCACCACACACCACATCACACACTACACACTACATCACACCAGCACACCACCACATGTCGCATCACACACCACATTCTAAATCACACATCCCACCCCCACACACCACCATATGCCACATCACACACCACACGCAATATCACACATCACATAACAAACCGTATGACATCACATCACACACCACCCATTAAACAGTACACCACGACACCACCGCACACCACCCACCACACACCAAAACCCACCATACACCACACATCACACGTCACGCCACACACCACTCCACCACACGCCACACCACACCATACACCACCTCACCCCACACCACACCACCACACACCACACCATATATCACACATCAAACCACCACACACCACACATCACACCATACACCACATCACACCACACACAATAAACAGTACACCACCACACCACCGCACACCACACCACCACACTCTACACACCGACTACACACCACCACACACCACGCAGCCTGCACCTGACGAGTCCGTGGCCTGCGTAGTTTGGCCCTTTGATGTGTGCCGTGCTATCCCTGTAGATGGGATCCGCTCCCCTTCAGCTACAAAGTCATAGCCTTAGTCGTATGTACCTTGACCACTGTGATGGTGGTTTTCTATGTCATCTCTGGTCAGGGAGCGGTGGAGATACAATACTAGTCTCAGTAATCAGTAATCAGTGTAGATTCAGGCTTTCTATCGACTAATTGTCTAATGGTGAAAACAAGTCTATTCCGACTTATCCATGATAGGCAGTATCACTTTTCAAGAAAATAATAATACGAAAAAACATCACATTTCACACTAAACTGGTGTGTGCTATATGGGTTCATTTCTGATTCATTACAACCACATTTTGGTACACGCCTGGGAAGATAGGTAGCATCTCTGATTCATGAAGAGATGTTCAGAGGAATAACAATTTGTGGACGGGGATTGATTGCTGAATTGATTGCTTACTTGATTGATTGGAGACGGTTTAACATCACTCTGGAAACAAAAACTGTATCCAAGGTGAAAAGCTAGCGGCATGTATTTTCACTTTCGCTCCCTGAAATAAAACCAGGCGCGGTGGCTGAATTGGGCCTCAAGTGGGGAAGGTCGGGAGTTTGGTTCACGGTCGAGTCAAACCAATTGTAAATTCCAATGCTCGAATCTGTGGCTGTGTAGGCAGGCTATGGTGAAATCAATACAGAAAACGAGAAAGGAAGAGTATAAAGTGTAAAGAAGAAGAGAGTCAAGCCCTCTGGTTTATTATTTATATGGTTACATGGGTTCATTGTAGAGTATCACCCAACCCCTTTCCCCAAATGGGAAACAAGCATTCTTGGCCCAACCAATAGGGATCCAGCATTCCTGGTTCAAATGGATACCAGTGGTCTGCCCACCACCACAAGCTGTATGGCCCCATGGCCACCACCAACCTTGACCTCATGACCACTTATAGCCCAGCTTCTAGTGCCCCATTTTGTGGCATGGTTTGAGTTGGTTAGTATTAGATCAATTGTTGAGCTGTTTTTGCTTAGCCTCGTGTTTTCAGTAATGAGTTTCTGTAGGCCTAAGATTTTGATAGTGGTTTGTAACATTAGTTTATTTTTGTCATTGCTGTTGTAGTTTATATTGAAATCCCCTAGTACAAAGATTTCTGCACTTGTTAATTTCCGCACTGTGTTTATGCTTCTATCTAGGGCTTCAAGGAATACTTCTATGTCTCCCGATGGTGGTCTGTAGAGGCTTGCTATGGCTATGTTTGCCTGATTCTCGTTTTTTATTAGGCACCACAGTAGTTCCATATGCTCATTTGAAAGATTTGCTGGTTTTAGAACTTCAGTGTCTAGGTTTTTGGAGGTTTTGCCGTAAATTGCAACACCTCTGCCTTTATTTGTTTGGTTTGTTGTATTGTTTTGCTGTCTGTCATTATGTACAAGCATATAGCCATCTATGTTGAGGGTGTTGTCTTGGTGCATGTCGGTGAACGAGGTTTCCGACAGTGTTAGTGCATCAAGATTTTCAATCTGTATGTATGTATGTAATTGTAAGCATTACAAGACTTACAATTCCAGGGGGACGAGTGTAGTGGTCTGCACTGACCTCTCAGGCAAGTAACCACATAGACAGGTAGGCGTGGGGAGTGTGTTGATATCAGGGAGCCTAGGTGGTGTAATGGTTAGCACACTGGCCCGGAGTGCAAAGAGATGTGGGTTTGAGTCCCGCTCTAGGCGCAGTATTTCCCATTTTCATCACCCCCATGACAATATATTGAAATTATATTTAATTTTCATTGCAGTAAGTAAATTATAAGGAATAACACACAATCCTTCATATATCTGCACATATATTAAATATCCATTTCCATCTGGCTAATTATGTGCTGTGGTTTCTTTTGTGGAATATTTAACAAATATTCTATAATGTCTGACTACAAACAGATTAACCTTTAAAGCTGCATAATCCGATGAAAACATAAATTTTTCAAAACCAAAACAATTACGTAGATTTAATTCTACATATCTACTAACTGAGATACCAGTGCACTTATTAAACATTTGTTACCACACAGACGGGCATACTGATTTAATAGAAGGTGATACTGGAGAAGCCTATTGTGTCACAACCACACCACACACCACACTAGTGATTGAGCCGACACGAGTCGGTGGCCTGCGTTAGTTTGGCCCTTTGATGTGTGCAGTGCTATCCCTGTAGATGGGATCCCCTCCCCTTCAGCTACAAAGTCATAGCCTTAGTCGTATGTACCTCGACCATCACAGTGCTGGCACTGTGGTGGTGGTTTTCTGTGTCATCTCTTGTCAGGGAGCGGTGGAGATACAATACTAGTCTCAGTAATCAGTGTAGGCTCGGGCTTTCTATCGACTAATTGTCTAATGGTGAAAAGAAGTCTATTCAGACTTATCCATGATAGGCAGTACACATTTTCAAGAAAATAATAATAAGAAAAAACATCATATTTCACACTAAACTGGCATGTGCTATATGGGTTCTTCCCTATCCTATTAGTGCCGACTGCCCTGCTAGGTAACGACAAGCATACATTCTGTGACTTTGTAAGTCATTTTTAACTCGGGCAGGGTTCAAACCAAAGTCCTTCTGCACAGGCACCCAGTCAGCACATCTACGATTCAGACATGACGTCCGTATCGATAATATGTAGTTCAGTGGGAAGACCAAGGACACATGATCAAGAACGGTACCAGAATATCATAAGAAACAATAACCATAACTTAGGTAAATGTGACAGGTACGATCATGACTTCCCACCCATTGACACAAATGCTAGGTCTCCAGTAAACAAGGCTCAAGATAAAGAGACATTACATCATGCCCCCAAATACAACACAAGACTATAAAACTGAAACCCTAGTTGGTCAAAATGAAATTAAACTTAGTATATCATAATGCATACCATATAAACTTAGCACATAAGATTGCATATTCACAATCTAGACCTAATGATAACAAAGAAATAATACAAGTAATAACCCAGAACCATATAAAGAACCACCCCTCCAAATTTGACAACTAAACATGGCCATGATCAACAATGCATAGCATTGCATATTGCACTACCCATAGCATCTACTGCTGTGAACATTTGTCATTTGCTAATTAATGACATACAGCCTAAGTCAGATAGGCAGAGACTAATAATCTGTCAGACTGAATCTCATTCTACAAACATTTAGTCAAGAGTATTTTTGAACCATTTTAGATTATTCTACTCATATATAATTGGATCCTGAGTCAGAACATCATTTTATGAACCCTTACTCAATTGTGTTTGCATTTGTATGAACCCTTGTCTAATGTCATCTTGATTCACTGTATGGTATTGTGACGCATTGTATGTTATCATAATTTACATACGGGGACAAACTGGAGACAAAACAGAGATGGAGATAACAACATTTTACTGGAGAACATAACCTGCAGGCAGGTCGGTCTTGGCTGGAGAACATATCGCTATTGTGTATCGTGTCATGAGTTAAATGACAATGATGTTATTGAGGTATCGTATAGAGTACCAGCAAGGTTAAATGATGTGATGATAAGTGTCAGGCATATCAAACAATTGATTAGTGATTAGAGATGAGACTAGTTAAATGTTGTTATGTTGTTAGGAAATGGAAAGGTCAGGAAAGAGATGAGAGAGAAGAACTAGCACGGAACCAGCAGCCCTCAACCCGTACCCCTTACCTCCTTCATCATCGGGTGGGTGGGTGGGTGAAGGGACTTGCAACGAGAAAGACCGGCGTGAAAGTGAAGTGCGAGTCAGCAGTCAGTGACGAGGAAATAGGGCAAGAAAGTAGTGCCAAGAGAAAGTAGTGCATGTGTTCCCACCAGTAAATTATCCAGGTTGACAGTGCCAACATGCGTAATTTACATACGGGAACAAACTGGAGACAAGACAGAGATGGAGATAACAAAATTTTACTGGAGAACATAACCTGCAGGCAGGTTGGTCTTGGCTGGAGAACATATCGGTATCGTGTATCGTGTATCATGTCATGAGTTAAATGACAATGATGTTATTGAGGTATCGTATAGAGTACCAACGAGGTTAAATGATGTCATGATAAGTGTCAGGCATATCAAACAATTGATTAGTGATTAGAGATGAGACTAGTTAAATCTTGTTATGTTGTGAGGAAATGGAAAGGTCAGGAAAGAGATGAGAGAGAAGAACTAGCACGGAACCAGCAGCCCTCAACCCCTACCCCTTACCTCCTTCATCATCGGGTGGGTGGGTGGGTGAAGCAACTTGCAAGGAGAAAGACCGGCGTGAAAGTGAAGTGCGAGTCACCAGTCAGTGACCAGGAAATAGGGCAAGAAAGTAGTGCCGAGAGAAAGTAGTGCATGTGTTCCCACCAGTAAATTATCCATGTTGACAGTGCCAACATGCGTAATTTACATACGGGAACAAACTGGAGACAAGACAGAGATGGAGATAACAACATTTTACTGGAGAACATAACCTGCAGGCAGGTCGGTCTTGGCTGGAGAACATATCGGTATCGTGTATCGTGTATCATGTCATGAGTTAAATGACAATGATGTTATTGAGGTATCGTATAGAGTACCACCAAGGTTAAATGATGTCATGATAAGTGTCAGGCATATGGAACAATTGATTAGTGATTAGAGATGACACTAGTTAAATGTTGTTATTTTGTGAGGAAATGGAAAGGTCAGGAAAGAGATGAGAGCGAAGAACTAGCACGGAACCAGCAGCCCTCAACCCAAAATAGAGGCGAGGGTTGATGGTACTGCAGACATTACTGTCTGCGGAAGGTAGGCTGACACAGCATCACTACTCCATCAGGATGTCATAGACTGAAGGCCTCAAGATGTCGAGCCCTGGTTCAGGCAGAATCTCTCATATGTTTGAAGGTGGAGGCGTTTGTTTGCCCAGGTGCCTCGAGACAGGGCCTCTGTCAATGCAGGAACTAGCTGGAGATGGTGACTCAAGCTGCACCCTGGAAGATAGAAGCAGAAGAGTGGCTATCTTCCGGGATTATCAGAGAATGATCTACAAGGAAAAATCAATATCTTTCAAGGAGAATGAGACTGGGACATGACGTAGATTCCTGCGTCGACACTGTACCAGTGCTGCTTCTTCCGATTGCTTATTCAAATGAAGCCTGCTCAGATTATCAGCTAGAACTAAGGAAGCTCCATCTTTATGTATAACTGTGATATCGCAGCTATTTAATGCAGATATTAACCAAAGTTGTCTCGCAAATGCAGTTAACATTAAATCCGGTCCCCCACCCGAAGCCAGTACTTGTTGAGAGACTAAGTTATCTGTTTTCACTACCACACTAAAGTTCCTAGGAACATCCGGAAGGAGAACGATCAGAGCCGTTATTAAATTAAACGCCCCCAGCTGATTAATGAATTTCAATGTCTCAATCACCTCACGGGGTACTCTGCAGCATAATATGCCACTGGGGAGAACGCCCCCCCTCCCCCCAATTTTTTAAGTAGAGTCACACTCTATTACCCAATCAGTAACCGGCTTCAGAGGAAGAACAACTGTAATGAACTTCGGTGCAAAATTTATGAACCAGTCTATATCTTTAATGATTTCATCCGAGAATGGATGCTGACCAGCATTCGGTAAGGCCCTAATATGCCGCTAAGACCCGGGTCATACACGCCCATGCGGGCTTCACACATTTCGCAACGTGTTGCATCTTGCCCGCTATACTCTGGAGTTGCTTCTTCGAAGCAACCTGTTTGTCTTTCCAAGCCCTACAGTCAGTGAGGACTTCTGCAAGCTTCTCTTCTGGAATAGTAGCAATCGTTTAGCTCATATCACATATCACCTGTGTATCTAAAATGCGTGTGCCACCTATCAGTCCCGAATTGTTACTAGTAGCATGGCCTACTACGGTAGCAGTGCGTAGTTATGTCATTATATGAATGGAATGTTTATAACCATGCGCCCCTTGTATCGATGCAAGCGTGGCTATGTGTAATATTTTGACGTATGCATTTCTTAATTAAGAACATGTAGTGACAGCGGAGCAAGTACCGCAGACAATTGTAAAACCGCAAGACATGTAGTTTAATTTATCTACGTTGCATTCAGGAGTGTAAAAATCTACCCTGAAAATTATTGCATCAGTGACTATTACTCTATCTAATACTACGTCAGGGCACTACAACCCTTGCAAGGCACAGAATACCGAGGCCCGCATATCAGTTCTGACTTGTTCCTAATATTCTTTCATGCTACCGGTACCAATGTGGACTTTTTTCATTGTGTAAACTGGAATGTTGAAGCCCTGCACCCCTTTTATAGATACGAGCGTGGCTATATTTAATATTATGAATTGTGCGTATCTGAATAAGGAACATGTAGTGGCAGCGGAGCAGGCAGCGCAGGAACTTGAGTCCCCACAAACATGCAGGTTACATTATCTAGGAGGGTATAAATATTGCATGAGCGGTAACTTAAAAAACGTGGGTCAGGTACCATTATTTTAGCGAGTATAAGTTGCAGTAGCCTGAACATATAGTTTAAATAATCAGGGAGTATTCCAATACTGAAATGCTACCGTGAATTAGTGCTTGGACCAGGATGCAGATATAGTTTAGACAGTATAATGTATTACAATCCGGTCAATAACACCAGGCGAGAACCACAGTGTCCACCAAGAATAATACTTATCCTGCAAACGGAGGAAACCGGGGACGTTGTCTGAAGACAGCTAGCAGTGGCAGCTAGCCTAGACCGTGCAGCGCGGAGACATGCCGCCGGCAGAAACCGGGGCAGAGTTCGGGAAAAATGCGTCGGCAGGCAACATCCAGCAGAGACCGTGCAACGGAGGGCAGCCTACCGGCAGACATCGGCGCAGAGACCATGGACGTCAGCTGAAAACATTGATGGTGAGTCACAGGACGTCAGCAGTGGGGGCGTGGCAATAAAAATTGCTACGTACCATAATCATTACCGTAGTTAGTTGAATCGAAATGGAGCGACGAACAGCAGACACTGCCACCATGCCACAATGTTCTACTAAAATTTATGTCTATATAGCTTTGTTTACTCACAACGATAACTTAATGGAAATGAGCCAGCACGCAGCAGTCACTGTCACCATGAAGCTATGTATGAAAACCCCACTCGCCGCGAAGCGAATCGGCAATGACGATAACATTAGCTCCTTTCCGCTGCTCAGACCTGCTTTGCAGTAGGTGTTACCTTTCAGGTCGCGAAAAAGAGGATTTTAGCTATCATTTAACCCTTGGTTTCATGACCATATACTATGATATAGGTGTGTATCTGTCGCTATCACCACGTAAAACGCCAATGGAAATAAAAGAGATACTAGTTGCACTACTTCAGATGACAGCCCCTGAATTAGGAGAGTCAATCGACAGAAGCCAGGAAATGTCAACGAAAAAAATAAAATAAATATAATGAACTTTTGACTGGCTCATAACGAGGTCCATTAAACACTGGAATATGTTCGATTAAGATAGGACGGTATTAAAATAAATACTACATAGCTAGAAATAGAAATAACCGGTGCACAGCAAGCGCTGTCACCGGGGTAAACAGAAACAGTGACTGTCACCGCGAGAGGCACTGACACTGTACTATGTCTGTAGGACAGTACACAGAGGTAAGCAAATGAAAAACAGAGCGTAAAGAACATTGGAGAATTAAATACGACATAGCTAGACATAGAAATAACCGGCGCACAGCAGTCACTCCCAGATAGCACACAGTCGTCGGCCCGACGGCGGCCCGACGGCGGCCGCTCCGGCGGCCCGACGGTGGAAAACGCCGTCGGGCCGACGTTGTTTTGTCCAACCTCCCGCCTCGGGGCAGGCGCTGGCCGCCGGCGGCCGCCGCGGCGGGCGCCGGCGGCGCCCCAAGCCATCGGGGTGACGGCGGCTGCCGCCGTCGGGCGACGGCGACAAACGCCGTCGGGCCGACGTTGTTTTGTCCAACCATCCACCGTCGCCCGACGGCGGCTGCCACCGTCGGGGCGACGGCGACAAACGCCGTCGGGCCGACGTTGTTTTGTCCAACCATCCACAGCCTACAGGTGCAAAAATATTAGTTTTATTCAAAATTAATAGAAATCGAGAACCCATACCTTATAAATTTAATATAGTCTGTACGTATTGACACTATAGTGACAGTGTCTTCTCGGAAAAAAACAAGATGGCGGTTTTTCGTCAAAATTCCGTACAGGGTAATTCAAATCGTATTAACACGAATAATTCCATTAATACTTCGTAATAAATTACAAAACTTTTACAAAATAATCTAAACATATTAATAAACAAACCTGGTAAATGATTCCTTAAAATTCCTGGGATTTCTGGAGTTATTGGTAGAAAAAGAACGCTGCTCAACGATCGCACGTGTTCCGGTGGAGATTCGAAGTAAACAAACCGTATCGGATGATTCAAATCGTATTAACACGAATAATTCCACTAATACTTCGTAATAAATTACAAAACTTTTACAAAATAATCTAAACATATTAATAATAATTCCTTAAAATTCCTGGTATTTCTGGAGTTACTGGTAGAAAAAGAACACTGATCAACAATCGCACGTGTTCCGCGGGCGACTCGAGCCGGAATGCAAATTTAAAGAACTGCGCATGCGCGGCCCACCACCGTCGGCTCGACGGTGGACCAGACGTGGAAAATGAATGCAAACCTGCGGCGACCCACCACCGTCGAGCCGACGATGGCCCGACGGTGAATCAAAAGTGGAAAGGGATTGAACCCTAACGTCGGAACACCACCGGCGGCCCGACGGTGGCTCAAAAGTGGAAAAGGATTGAAACCTAAGGTCGGGACACCACCGTCGGGGCGACGGTGGCCCGACGGTGTACCAGACGTGGAAAATGAATGCAAACCTGCGGCGGCCCAGCACCGTCGGCTCGACGGTGGCTCGACGGTGGACCAGACGTGGAAAATGAATGCAAACCTGCGGCGACCCACCACCGTCGAGCTGACGATGGCCCGACGGTGACTCAAAAGTGGAAAGGGATTGAACCCTAACATCGGAACACCACCGGCGGCCCGACGGTGGCCCGATGGTGGCTCAAAAGTGGAAAGGGATTGATTCCCAACGTCGGAAATCCACCGTCGGGGCGACGGTGGCCCGACGGTGGAAAGTCGATCGCGACGGTGCGACCAATAGCCGACGTCGGCCCGACGGCTGTGTGCTATCTGGGCTGTCACTGAGGTAAACTGAAACCGTGACTGTCACCACGAGAGGCAGTGACACTGTACTACATCTGTAAGACAGTACCGAGGTAAGAAATGAAACAGAGCATACAGCCATTGGAGAATTCAATACAACATAGCTAGAAATATAAATAACCGGTACACATCAGTCACGGTCACCGAGGGAACAGTGACTGTCACTGCGAGAGGCATTGACACTGTACTATGTCTGTAGGACAGTAGAGAGGTAAGAAAATGAAAACAGAGCATCCAGAACATTGGACAAATCATACGACAGTCAAGTACTAACAGGAGAAAATAACAGGATCAGGGCGGAAGTTGACGGAACCGGTTCGTTGTTAGAAGCCACGGCACCGCCCCTCCGACCAGTGGTCATTTCCACGCACTCTCACACTTTTCCTCCTTGCTTTGGCACTTTCCTGAAGTAAACTTCACCTTGCCAGGCTGCTTCCCTTTCTTCCCTCTTTCCGGCGCCATACCAGCTCTTACACTCTACAGAAAACATTACACACGTCACACGGAGATATGTGGGAAGCAATGAAGCGATTTGCAAGGAGAAAGACCGGCGTGAAAGTGAAGTGCGAGTCAGCAGTCAGTGACGAGGAAATAGGGCAAGAAAGTAGTGCCGAGAGAAAGTAGTGCATGTGTTCCCGCCAGTAAATTATCCATGTTGACAGTGCCAACATGCGTAATTATTAACTCATTGCATACGTTTGTAGTCAATTGTATGCTACTGTAAAATATTGTAGCCTTAATTCAGTGCATGTGATTGTAGTCATCCATTGTATGTAGACGCTGAACAACTCAACTAGCACCTGGTAGATTGCATACGAGGGTTTGAGGGTTTGAGGGTTCGAGGGTTCGAGCGTTCGAGGGTTAGGGTTCAAGAGGGTTAGGGTTCAAGAGGGTTAGGGTCAGGGTCAGGGTCAGGGTTCAAGAGGGTTAGGGTCAGGGATCAGGGTCAGGGTCAGGGTCAGGGTCAAGCTTCGAGCTTTCGAGCGTTCAAGTGTTCGAGCATTCGATTATTCAAGCGTTCGAGCGTTCGAGCATTCGAGCGTTCAAGCGTTCAAGGTCAGGGTCAGGGTCAGGGTCAAGCATTCGAGGGTTCAAGAGGGTTAGGGTCAGGGTCAGGGTCAGGGTTCAAGAGGGTTAGGGTCAGGGGTCAGGGTCAGGGTCAGGTTCAGGGTTCAAGAGGGTCAGGATCAGGGTCAGGGTCAGGGTCAGGGTCAAGCGTTCGAGTGTTCGAGCATTCGAGCGTTCGCGCATTCGAGCGTTAGGGTTCAAGAGGGTTAGGGTCAGGGTCAGGGTTCAAGAGGGTTAGTGTCAGGGTCAGGTTCAGTGTCATACCTGGTAACCTGCAAAACCCATTCTTTACACAAGTAACTAGAATATTATTAAAGTTAATGGCTACAACTGCCAACACCAGAAAGTTCTTATTTAGGAAAGTCCATGTAAAACACACACATGTCTAAAAACAGTACAACCCACTCAATCCTACCATTTAGTAACATCACAAATTTTGGATTGCACACAACACTTGAAACTGCAGAAAGTTACATTAAGTCCTGCCTAAACGACGACAAATTTCTTAACTATATTAATTCACTGGTGCCTGACAACTTACTAATGAACAACTGCAAATATTATACCTGTGAAGAGCTTTGTAAGATAAACAGGAATAACAAGCCAGACCACAGCTTCAAACTAACTCATCACAATATCAGGAGTTTAGACCTTCACTTTGGAGAACTTCGAGCATTAATCTCATCACTAGGTAACTTAGATCTGATAGCACTGTCCGAAATAGGAACCAAAAACATACTAAATAGAGAAAAGGAATTGAACAAACTTGGATATGAATTTAAACACAAATCACCTAGACTCTCTAGAGGAGGGGTAGGCCTAATATACAAAAATATATATAAAGTAATTGACAGAGATGACCTAATCATCGAGCCCCAACAGATCAAGAACCAAAACATAGAAATAGAAAACATATGGCTTGAAACTAACTTTCCAAGTAAAAAAGACAACTACATAATAGGGGTCATCTATAAACACCCAGGCAGTAGTGTTGAATGCCTCAAACACTTCACTGAACAAATTGAAAACAACATGAAGAAAATTAATTCACGAAGGCGGAGGCAGGGGTGGTATACAATGGATCTTTTATTACTTCAGGGTTACAATGCAGGGTGTCAGTCAAAATGGTGTTGGGAGTCCCCCGGTAGTCCAGTCTGTGATGTTGAGTGGGCTGGGGAACGAACCCTCAACCCTCAGCCCTTCCTTATGTTCTTAGAGGTGTGGGTGGGTGGGTGGGTGGGTGAAGAAATGATGGTCCGGTCGGGTGCTGGAGGAGTTGTGGCTGTGGGTTCGAATCCGGTCATGTGATGAGTGTGGCAGGAGTTTTAATTCCGGCTCCTCCTGTAACCGGGCAGGGCAGTTCCAGGGCTCCTGGTAGGTGATGCCACTGGGGTCGGGTTAGTTTGTTCGGATTACGGGAGGTCGAGTCTGGTCGGAGTGTTGTATAGGCCCCGCCCCCTCCCTTCCACCACCCTGCGAATTAATCATGTTACGTTAACATGCACAATTCACAAAGGCGGAGGCAGGGGTGGTATACAATGGATCTTTTATTACTTCAGGGTCACAATGGTTTCACTTTCGTTACAGGTCAAATGCAGGGTGTCAGTCCAAATCGTGCTGGGAGTCCTCCGGGAGTCCAGTCCGTGATGTTGAGTGGGCTGGGGACCTAACCCTCAACCAAATAGGGTGGAGAGGGTTTGGGGTCCAGAGGTGATCTGTGCCCTGGGGACATAGGTGTGTATGGAGGCTGAGGTCCACAACCCCAGCTCCATTGTGTCTCCCAGAGAGGCACCCAATGCTGTGCAGGCCTGTGCCCCTCCCCTCCTGAGGGTATGCAGCGTGTAGTGTAGAGCCTGTGGGTTCCCGGCTCCTGTGAGGGCCATCCTGAGTGCTCCCAAGAGGGCTGCTGGGAGGAGGGTCCCCCCGGACGCCATGAAGGCGGTGCCGAGGGGGCGTGGCCGTTGGTATGCAGCGTATGCTGCCCATGCCGAGGCTGGGCAGCAGGGAGAACAGGGAATACTGGGGAGTAACACCCGGTACGCCTGACCCAGCCGCCACCTGGTCTTAGTGGAGCGGACAGTGATCGTGAGCCCTGAGGGACCAGGGATGACGTCTCTGGCGAGCAGTGATTGGCGCGGGTCGTCGCGAGTACCCGTGTGCAGCAGGTTCCCCTGCCGTAGGAGGGTGTGGTATCCTATGAGGAGAGCTGCTGTGAGGGCCCGTACTGTGGGGCCAGCTGTGGTGAGGTACTTGATGGTTTGTCTTAGGTCTTGAGGGGTGAGGGGCAGGGCCTGGTGTGGTGCGTGCGTGCGTTGCGAGTCGCTGCACACCTCGCTTCATCAGGCTGACTGTGTATGTGCTGAAGGCTGACAAGTCGCCTCTAAACATCTGGACCCATGTCTTGGCGCCGCTTAAGTATTGAGTACGGCCCCCGGTGTTGGTAGGGTCTCTTTGAGGTGTAGTATGTACACTAGACGGTCGTACTGTGTTGGGGCAAGGGGGTCATTGTGGTGTCTTGCTGCAAACTCCACGTATCGCCTCGCCTGGACTGACTTGTTCTTCCATGTCCCTGTGGTCAGCCCTGGAGGATTCGTTTGTGCTGTTCGTTCGTCTGTGTAACCTGGGGAGAGAGGCAAATAAGTAGTGAGCTTCCCAGGTTAGCTAGAGCCCTACAGTGAAAACGTTATTAAATTCAATGGTGATTTACTTGCGGGCGAGGCTGGTGCATAGGGTGGTGGCGACAGCCCAAGCTCTGTGGTCAGTGGTGCGCCTGCTAAGTGTGTCGGCCAGTATCAGGTCTTTTCGAGGCTTGTGGACTATGTCAACTTCGCATGAGTTGGTGGCAGCGAACAGCCATATTTCCCATGCGAAGGGCCGTGAGGGTGTTGTCACAGCCAGTGCCGGTGCTGAGTACATGTTGACTAGCTGCATTGTCAGTGTTCATTATTATGCGGAATTTGTGTTGCTCGGGTGGGGTTAGGGCCTTGAGAGCCACCACCAGGTTTATCGCCTCAAGGTGGGCGAAGTTGCCTGTGCTGGTCCTGAGGCGGTAGGGGTATAGCTGTCCATAGTAGGTGGTGGGTGAGTGTTTTCTGGCCCCAGGAGGACGGAGTCACACTCGATGACCCATGGGAGCTTGGGGTCGCTTGGGAGGAGGACAATCCCGTTGGAGCATTCTGCATACTTTAGCAACCAGCGGATGTCGTCTTGAAGCTTGTTGAGGACTTGCTGGTGCCCTGCGAAGGGGGCCTGCCTGAGAGCGTTGTGTATCCTCACCATGAAACGTCTGGCAGGGGTGACACACTTTGCCACATGCTGGAGTCGGCTAACCAGCTTCTGTAGGTCCTTTCTGGTCGCTCGTCTGGGTGCTGTCCAGTTCTTACACTCAGTGAGGATGTCTGTGAGCTTCTCCTCAGGGATGGTGACCTGCAACTTCCCAATGTCTATATGGAATCCGAGCCACTCGATGACCTTCGTGGGGGGGCGTGCACTTGGTGGGAGAGAGGGCGAGGCTGACCTGGGCTGTTATGACGATGCACTCCTTGTACACCCTCTCGGTCTCGTCCTTGGTGGGTGCCACGCCCACGATGTCATATAAAATGGCCGTTTTTTCTTAGGTGTACAACTGCATTAGTCATCCTAGTGCATGCCATCGAGGATGTGCGGCAGCCGAATGGTGGCGCTAACGCAGTATAATACTGGCCGTCGATGGCAATGCCGAGGAGAGGGGTGGAGAGTGGGCAGGCGCGACGCTG
The DNA here is from genome assembly GCA_030323885.1 of Branchipolynoe longqiensis. NCBI lineage: Eukaryota > Metazoa > Annelida > Polychaeta > Phyllodocida > Polynoidae > Branchipolynoe > Branchipolynoe longqiensis. The sequence goes on along the minus strand of CM059191.1, from coordinate 48,429,119 downwards.
TCTGTAGGCCCTCGCTAGGTCGGCTCCCCATATGTAGCTGTCTCACCCAATCCGCGCCACTTCGTCCGCTGCGTCCATGATGTTGGGTAGGGTATAGGTGCAGGGGCGACCTTAATAGTGGCCCTTCTATATGCCAGAGTTGACGCTGCTCCCCCTGGGCCAAATGAGGTCGACAATGATGCGCCTTTCGGTAGTATTCTTCTTGGGGCGGGTCATGATTGGGCTGACCTGGATCCAGGGGAAGAAGGGGGGCTTGTCGAAGTTGCCGAGGAGGGCTCCGTGGCCCCTCTTGGTCTCGACGTATCTCCGTATAGCATCAAGCTGGGCAGGGTCACTCATGTGGTTCGTTGCAGTTGGTGTGGGGGGCATGTCAGCGCCATAGTCAGCCGGCTAGCCATACTCGAGGTAGTCGACTATCTCGTGGTCATGGTAGTCGGCCAGCATTCTCCTCCATTGGGGGATGTTGAGTCCGGAGGGCACTGGTATCCTGGCCGCCATGTAATTGGGGACAGCCATCCGGTGCAGGTTGGTGTAGGTGTTTAGGTAGTGTTTGTGGTGTATCCACTGGTCCTCGACTGGGTGGGGCCATATAGTGTTGAGGGTGTTGCGGTACTGTGTCGAGGTGAGTAGTGGCAATGTGTTTTAATGGGCTATATCGCTATCTCAAGGTTTGGAGGCCTGGTCGCTGATGTCTGTACTGGTGCTACTGACTCCTGGTCGTTTCGCTTCGTGGTGAGCCACGTCAGCTGAGTCAGTGTCTGTGCTGTTGTTGCTATAGGTGGGGGCGTGTCCGGGAGTGGTGGGGGCGTGGTCCGGGCCGCCGCCCATGCTGTGTGGGTGGGGTTTGTTGTGATTGCTAGGTACTCGATTTGTTTTGTGATGTCACCAGGGGAGCGGGGCGCGCTGCTGGTGTGTTGGCGGCCACATGTGTTGTCACCACCCTTACTGGTGGCGCTGCCTTTCGTCTCACGGCCGTGCCTGGCGATACTGTCCCTGCAGTGGTCGTTACAATCCTGGCCGCCGGCGCAGCGGTGGCACTTCTTGTTGTTGTGTTGGATGTTACCCGCCCATACAATTTCGGCGCTGTCACAGTGAGCGTCATGGGGCCGTCCTGCTACCGGCCAGGTTCGAGCAATTAGTGGTGTCAGGATCGTCGTCGGTGGTGTGACTACCAGCTGCGTTGCATTCGCTGCAGTCTGATATGTGAGTGCAGATGCAGTTCTGGATGTTGTCAGAGGGGCTGGGCCAGATGCCACAACTAGGATCATTGGGACATACACATTTATAGTTAATTGCTTCGCATATGGTGCATGCAAAAAACCCTGGGCGCATTGCTGGGTCGTGGTGTCAGTGGAGGAGGTAGCTTTTTTGTCCATGAATCGCTTCTTATTCATGCATGCCCGTTCCTGGTGGCTGTTTGATCGGTGGTACTTCTTTGCTCACCAGGCACATATGTGGACTCCGCGATCAGGGTTCTGGCCGTGGGAAGCTGTGAACCCACAGTCATTCCCCCAGTTCCAGAGGTGACACCCGTATGGGAGGCGACCATCGTCTATCATATCAAACATGTACTCTGACCATAGTCTGCACATGTTCCAGTCCCAGATTGACGCCATTGTCACCAGCTGGTGATGGTGCTCCATCATGGGCACTTTCCATGCTTGAGGAATTGCTGCGTCCTTCCCCATCCTGAATAATGCTGCACAGTACTCGGGCCAGGTCGCCTCACCCAGACCCACCTTGTCTCGCTTAGAGCTGTGTATCACATAGAGGTGTGGTAAGAATTTGGGTTTACCTCATTTACGGCCGAGTGCTGTTCCTGCTGCTAGGAGGATGTCGTTAATAGCTTCGCCCCGATCCTCCATGTATGCATCATCTAAGTGTGTTGTTGAGTTGTAGGTGACAGTGTGGACCGGGGGTGGGGGCGGCCGTTGGTGGTGGCTGGCATCCATCCCCGTGACCGCTGCAGCCGGCGGGAACGTCGGTTGGGCCCAGTGATGCGGTTTCCCACGGACACCAGTTTGCGAGGGACACATCGCTTCTGCACATGCGTCAAAATCGAACAGCATCGTCACTAACCTTATAAATTGAATATAATGTTTTTGGTAAAGATGTTTTCTATATGTGTACCAAACGATTTGTTTCTAGATGGTGTAATTTGAGAGATATTTGACTTCTTCTGTATTTTCTGTATGAACATTGCTCACGACCATTGACAATGCCTTGAGTTTGATGGTACGCGCAGTGCAAAACGTTAGTTTTATTCAAAATTAATAGAAATCAAGAACCCTAACCTTATCAATTTAATATAGTCTTTATGGGAAAGTTGTATTCTATATGTGTACAAAGCGATTTGTTTCTAGATGGTGTAATTTGAGAGATATTTAATTTCTTCTGTATGAAGATTTGCTCACGGCCGTTAACAATGCATTTGAATGGAAGTGTCCCTGGCAAACTGTCCCTCGGAATCCGCATCACCGGGCCGAGCTAACCTGGTTGAGTACTCCAAGCATGACTGCACTGTCCGCCATGTCACGTGTCAGTGCGCCTTGGCGTTGCTGTGTTTCCCGCATGCCGGAATCCGCGCTAGTGTTAAGTCTCGCCTCCACGGTGGCGAGTATGTCCGTTTTTAGGTCCGTCTTCAGATCTTTGATCTGGTTTTTCATGAGAGCCTGTATGGCCTCAAGTATGCCGTCACCTATACCGCTCCCACCTGGTGCTGGTTGTAACAGTGGTTGTGACAGTGGTGACAGCGGCTGTCGGGTGTCCTCCGGCGCACTCGCCGTCTTTTGGGTATTATCCTTGTGCTCCGCATTTTTGGTCCTGGGGTGCCCATGTCCCTTCGGAGTGTTGTTCTTCTTCTTTGCTGCATTGTGCTCTGATTTGCGTGGTGTCGGCATGTTTTCATTGCATAGAGTTACGTTTTATGAGGAGAAGACATGATGGCGGAGTAGTCCGGTCGGGTGCTGGAGGAGTTGTGGCCATGGAGGCAGTTGGGTTCGAATCTGGTCACATGATGGTTCTGGCGGGAGTTTCAATTCCGGCTCCTCCTGTAACCAGGCAGGGCGGTCCCAGGGCTCCTGGTAGGTGGCGCCACTGGGGTCAGGTTAGTTTGTTCGGATTACGGTAGGTCGAGTCTGGTCGGAGTGTTGCTTAGGCCCCGCCCCCTCCCTTCCCCCACCCTGCGAAATAATCATGTTACTTTAACATGCAAATTTGGAAAACAAAAAGTGCATAATAACAGGGGACCTAAACATTGATGGACTAAAAATAAAACAGAATAACCATGTCAATAACTTCTTTAGAACAGTACTTGAGCAAAATGTCATCCCCACCATCACATTACCAACCAGAATAGTAGACTACTAAATTTCACTTATTGATCATATACTAATAAATGCCAATGTAATAACAAGTAATCAGAATCTGCGATGTCACTGACCATCTACCCAACTTTATAACAATTAAATCTCGCAACCCCACTAACAAACAGGACAGACCCATTATCAGAATATTTGGGGGGGAAAACATGGCTAAATTCAAAGACCTTATTGAAACCTCAGACTGGAAAGAATACTGCAAATCAACTGAAGTAAACAAAGCCCTAAGCACCAGATTAATAACACAGCATTTAAGCAGCCTTCCCACTAACAAAAACTATGAAGACAAAGAGCAAAACATAAAAGATGGATCACATCAAGCCTTAAATCTTGTATAGTACCCAACAGCTGAAAACCAAATAAAACACACAAAATATAAGAATATACTAATCACTTGTCTACAATCAGCAGAGGAAGGCTACTATAAAGAACTAGTCAGTAATGAGAAGCAAAATCTTTATACCCTCTGGAAAATCTGTGGATACCCACATAAAGCAAAAATGAAAAATGAAATTGACAAACTGATCTATAACAATAAAACAATGACAAACAATGAAGGTATCGCCAGCACATTAAATGAACACTTCTGTTCAATTGGTGAAAAACTTGCAGCAAAACACCCCAGTAATAGCATAGCACATAAGCAATATCTTAAACATCCAATCTCACATAGGTTTTTTTCTTAGTCTCACCAATGAACAAGAAACCCTAGAAGAAATAAAGAAACTAAATCCTAATAATTCAGGTGGACATGACAATTTCGTCAAAAATAATCAAAGAGTGTGACACTCTACTCACACCATCTATCTCCCACATAATAAACCTAACATTTGAAAATGCTACTGTTCCTGAGAATCTCAAAGTTGCAAAAGTAATACCCATCCATAAGAAAAATGAGAAATACCTAGTTGATAACTACAGGCCAATCAGCCTACTCAGTACCCTAAACAAATTAATGGAAAAACTAATGTACAAAAGAGTTTCCCAATTTCTTAACAAATACAAAATATTATACAAATACCAATTTGGATTTAGAGAGAATCTTAGACAATATACTACAAGACCTTGAAAATGGGAAACATGTTGCAGGAGTCTACTTAGACCTGAGCAAAGCATTTGATGCCGTAAACCATGACATATTACTCTAAAAACTTAGGCACAACAGAATTCGATGCCAGGGACTTAAATGGTTTGAGAGTTACCTAAGCAATAGAAAGCAATTTACATACATAAATGGTAAATGATCCAAGCTAAACTCAATCAGCCATGGTGTTCCCCAAGGTTCTGTCCTGGGACCTCTCCTATTTTTGATCTACACAAATGATATAGTCAACTGTACAAAACAAGATGTCAAAACAAGGTTATCTCCAGATGATACCAATGGCTTCATAACCTCAAATTCACCCAAACAACTAAGACATTCAATTCAAACATTCCTTTCAGATATATTTACATGGTGCAATGATAACAAATTAACAGTAAACCTGAACAAAACATGCTACACAATATTTAAAAGCAGAAGTACATCAATTAATCAATCAATGGGTGCCGTCTTCTCGAAGAAGGTTGGCTGCAATGGACCTCCATCTCTTCCTGTCATTCGTTCCTCTCACGCATTCCGCATAGCTCATTGCTGTCCACTCAGTGATGTTGTCCATCCATGTTGTTCTCCTTCTCCCTCTTGGTCTTTTCCCTTCTATCTTCCCTTCCAGTATTCTTCTCTGTGATTCGTGGTGTTGTATCATGTGGCCAAAGTATTTAATTTTTCTGTTTTTGATCGTTTGTATTATCTGTCTTCTTATTTTCATTCTTGTTAGGACCTCCACGTTGCTTATCATTGCTGTCCATGGAATTTTTAACATTCTTCTGTATTGTCACATTTCAAATGCCTCGAGCTTTGTTGTTATTGCTTTCTTCAAAGTCCATGTCTCGCAGCAATATAAAAGTGTAGACCACACATAGCATTTTAGCAGTCGGAGTCTTGTTTTTATATTTATGTCTCTAGATGTTAGTACTTTCTGCATCTTTAGAAATGTTGTTTTGGCAATGTTTATTCTCCGTTTAATCTCTCTTTCACATCTGCCATCACTAGTTATTAAATGGCCCAGATACACAAATGACTCTACCTGCTCCAAGATTACACCATTAACTTTTATCTCTGCTCTTGGTTTGTATTCCTTTCTGCTGACAACCATGGATTTTGTCTTCTTTACATTCATTTTGAGGCCACATCTCTTACTTTTTTCTTTTACTTCATCCACTATATCTTGTAGTCGATTTGACGTTAAGGCTAGCAGTGCTGTATCGTCTGCGTATCTTGTGTTATTGATATTTCCACGTCCAACATTTATTCCTATGATGTCATCTATTTCTCTGAAAATCATTTCCGTATAAATGTTGCAAAGACTAGGTGATAGAACACATCCTTGTCGCACTCCACATTTGATCTTCACTTCTGGTGTCAATGAGTCTCCAATTCTTACAGCAGCATACTGTTCCCAGTAGCGGTTGGCCACAGGCAGAACGTCCTTACCGTCTAGACCGATTTATTTATATTTATATATTTTTTTACAACCATTCCTAATTATCTAAACAACATACAAATAAACAATAACAAAATAAAGAGAGTCCCTTCTGTGAAATACCTAGGTATAATTCTAGATGAAAACCTCAACTGGGATGAACATATTGATAACTTAAATAATTCAATCATTAAAACAGCTAACTCATTAAAAATAATCAGACGATGGGTACATGAGGACAATAAGAAATTACTGTACTATGCATATGTTTACTCCAAAATTCAGTATGGTATAGAGGTGTATGGGAGAGCCAAGTTATCAAGCCTAAAAAAGGTAAGGACACAACAACTGACATTTACAAAATATACATTGCAAAATTTCTTTACAAGCAAAAGAATGGCCTACTCCCTGAAATATTTGATAATCTCTTCAAAGGAAATAATCAGGTCCATTCCCATAACACACAACAGATAATACATCACATACATCACAAACACACTAGAAACAAATATGGCAAAATAAAAACTGAAAACCAAGGAACCAATATCTGGAACTCAATACCAGTAGAGATTAGAAACCTTACAACTATGAAAAACTTTTGTAAAAGACTAAAGATAAGCTTTTTCAATGCATAATAAAATATATATATAAACGGTCATAGTTGTCATTAACTAGTCGCATAATATAAAATATCAAGTGGCTATGGCAAAGCGTTCTCTGTGGCGGAGTGGTTAGAGTGTCTGACTTTTTTCTAGATCAGACTCCTAATCTGAGGGTCGGCGGTTCGATTCCCCGTGCCCCCAGCTCTGCCAATTTGGATTTCCACCACTGTGTATAACTTACAGCTTCATCAAAGGCCGGTTACTCTCATACCATGTCTATGTGGTGTGGGAGGTTAAAAATCCCTTGGGTCGGTAAAAGTGTAGGCTTGGGCTTTCTATCGACCAGCAGTGGAATGAGGAAGACCAGTCGTCTATGACTGAAATTTCCCCTGCTTAAACAACTAATGGACAAAAAAAACATACAATTTACCATTATTAACATATGTGCAAAATAACTACTGATACTGCATGTAAGTACATGACTCCATGACACAATATACATTTAATATTCCTATCATTACTTTTTTGTTGCTAACTGTGAAGAGACGCATCAGTATCTCATCATAATCATTAGTTAAAAATGTAGCTTAAGTTTAATCATTTGTTATTGTCATCACTTTCTAATATTTCTGAATGCCCGGCCGCATGGACACCAGATAATATTAAAAACTCTCCCCCTTCATATCAGCTATGATGCTGTTATTCAAATACCGACTATCAACTCATTAACCCATACTAAGGAAGAATGAAAACAAGTCACACAGATAAATAGTGGAGAAGTTGTGCTTTATTGGCATCAACTCCTGTCCACCTACTCGTGACCTATCACCCACACTCCTTACCTTCTGTTCACACAGTATCTCATTACTACTTTAGCCTGTATAAGAATCAGTGCCTACAGCCCATTGAACCGGAGTCCCTCGGGTGTTGCACTCAACTCAATTTAGATATATGAATTTGCCTAGCATCAGACAGACTGTCTGGGGTTCCTGCTCTAGAGTAGGTGTGTCTCACTCAAGAGCCAGGAGTAAAGTGATCTCTCTTCTGTGTGTCTGAAGCAGAGCCTTGAATAATTAATGAATCTCAGAATTAGGCTAGTGTGGTCAGAAGGCCAAGGTAGTCTAGGTGACTGGGCAGTCCCACAGTCAGCCAATCAGGCACCCCCACAGCTGGGGTGGGAGCCACCCCCCAGTGGTGGTGGCTGTCACTCAACTCAGCTGCAGGTGGTGCTCTGGGTGCATATCCAAATGAGGCTGTGGTGGGCCTGCCCCATGGTCATGGGTGGGCAGATAGTTGCAACAGTTACAATAGATCTCTGTTAATATGACTTTTTCTCCAATTGCACTCTTTGTGGATGCATAGAGAAACATGTCAATAATCATGTACTGTCTTCTTATATATAACATCTCTTCAGTACTCTTAGGCATCATATATAACATATATTTCACATCACTTATTATCATGTACAATGGGAGTGGGATACCAGCACCTTAGTTTACATAACATTGTCCCCACTCTGTCGCCCAAGAATAATAATGCTCTCTGCCAATATATCATTCTTAACCGAAAATCCATATATTTTGTTCATTCACATCATGGAGACCATCTAGATAAGCATCGCTTTTCTGGGATCCTTTCTGTCTGTAAAGAATTTGTATGCATTTATTGTATCACCTCAGTTTATTGTAAACATACCTTGCAGAGAGTTAAAATAAAATAATTGAATTGATTGAATTGAATGGTGATTTGTTAAAGTTGCATAGTCTGATGGTTTTGAATGTCTGTCCTTTTCTGAGATAAACATATATTAGGTTGGTTGTTATAATCTACCTTGCATTATCTAAAAGTAACTTTGATTTAAAATTTCTAACTTTTGAGATATTTGAAGTGCAAATATGCTAAATTAGTTTGGAAAACATGCCAACATCCTGTCACAATAGGCTTCTCCAGTATCACCTTCTATTAAATCAGTAGGCTGTCTGTGTGGTAACAAATGTTTAATAAGTGCACCGGTATCTCAGTTAGTAGATATGTAGAATCAAATCTACATAATTGTTTTGGTTTTGAAAATTTGATGTTTTCATCAGATTATGCAGCTTTTAAGGTTAATCTGTTTGTAGTCAGACATTATAGAATATTTGTTAAATATTCCACAAAAGAAAAGACAGCACATAATTAGCCAGATAGAAATGGACTGAGTTAGAAAGGAGCCGGCCAGATGCTGGAGGAGCGAGTGTGGTTAGGTGATTGATGGCATTAACAATGGGGTTCCAGGTCGCTGCAACTTCACCTTTAGACATATATGTGCAGTGGGTACCCTTAGAAATACATTTGTATTGCATATCTAATAATATGTGCATACATTTTTACACCTTTAAAACTGGCAATTTATAGGGTCATACCAGGATGGTGTATCTGATATACTGATATATTTAATATATGTGCAGAAATATGAAGGAGTGTGTGTTAATCCTAATAATTTACTTACTGCGATGAAAACTAAATATAATTTCAATATATCTTTTATTTCTTTTGTAATTTTAATCACATTTTAGCACCTGTTGGTTCATTCAATGAAGGCACCACACACTACACCCCACCCCATCATATCACACACCACATCACACACCACATATTCAACACCACATCACACACCACCACATACCATACATCATACACTGCACACCACACCATACATGACACTACAAACCATATGTCACACCACACACCACCACATGCCACATCACACACTACATCACCCATCACACCACCACACACTGCCACATGCCACATCACACACTACATCACACCTCACACCACCATACACCATCACATGCCACATCACACACTACATCACACATCACACCACCACATGCCACATCACACACCACACATTATATCACACATCACACCACCACACACAACCACATGCCAAATCACACACCACACACTACATCACACCTCACACCGCCACATGCCACACCACACACCACCACATGCCTCTTGACACACCACACACTACATCACACCACCACCACACATCACCACATGCCACATCACACACCACACACTACATCACACCACCACACACCACCACATGTCACATCACACACCACACACTACATCACACATCATACAGACGAGACACCACCACATGCCACATCTCACACCACACACTACCTGACACATCACACCACTACACAACACCACATGCCACCCCACACACCACATAACACATCACACCAACACATGTCACATCACACACCACTCTCCACATCACACATCACATCACCACATGCCACATCACACAGCACCCACTAAATCACATCACCACACACTACGACATGCCACACCACACACTACATCACAGACCACACCAGTACACACCACCACATGCCACATCACCCACCACACCCTACATCACACAACAACACATCACCAAATGCCACATCATTCACCACACACTACATCACAGAGCACACCACGACACACCACCATATGCCACATCACACTACATCACACATCACACCACCACACACCATCACGTGCCACATCACACACCACACACTACATCACACCACACACCACCACATCACACACTACACACTACATCAGACATCGCACCAGCACATACCAGCACATTCCACATCACACTCTACATCGCACATGACACCACCACATCACACATCACACACAGCCACATGCCACATTACACCCCACCTACTACATCACACATCACACCACAACACACCACCACAGGCCACATCACACACCAGACACTATATCACACCTCACACCACCAAACATCACCACATGCCAAATCACACACCACAAACTACATCACGCATTGCACCACCACACCCCACCACATGCCCCATCACACCACCCACTACATCACACCACCACATACTACCACATGAAACACCACACCACCACATGCACATCACACATTGCACCACCACACTCAACCACAAGCTGCATCACACCACCACACACCACACATGCCAAATGACACTACACACACTACATCACACATCACACCACCACACACTACCACATGCCACATCACACACAACACACTACATCACACCACCACACGCCACATCACACACTACATCACACATCAGACCAGCACACACAACCACATGCCGCATCACACACCACACTCTACATCACACATCACCACATGCCACATCACACACCACCCACTACATCACACATCACACCAGCACCACATGCCACATCACACACAACCACATGCCACATTACAGACCACCCACTACATCACACATCACACCACCACACACCACCCTATACCACATAACACCCTGCACACTACATCACACCTCACACCACCACATCACCACATGCCAAATCACACACCACCCTCTACATCACGCATTGCACTACCAGACACCAGCACATGCCACATCAAATGACACACCACACACTACATCACAGATCACATCACCACACACCACCACATGCCACATCACACACCATGCCTGCGGCATACCTTGGCAAAGTTGTGTAATGTTAGGCGTGATACGTTGAGGAAGCGGAGATATGGACGGGAGAGATCGGGGAAGGACTGGGCTTGTGAGTGAGGCCCGATGATTAAAGCTTGACGACCGAGGGCGGGGCGGTGACAGTTGCACTGGCTATCGTGGTGAGTATTGCAGCTATCTTCTCCAAAACGTTCAGCATATTTGCGAAGTCTAATGAATCTTGACGAAGTCGTGTGTTTTCTTCTCTCAGCTGATTTAAGTCTTTTGTTGGAGTGCAGGAACTTGTAGCACGGGAGGTGTGGGCAGGGCCATTGGCACACATTCGATCCCGCATCGTCTGACATTTGTTCTTGGATGCTGGCCTGCATACAATACAAACACCACGCTGATTTCCTAGGTATCTTCCTTAGCTTTTTAGTTGTTTCACATGAAAGGGCTGGAAGGCCACTCTTCTTCCTTCCAGCAGGCATGTTCCAGAGTGATGTATGAGATGATTTGAGTAGAATTGTGCACTTGAAGACAAATTTTCTGCGGGAGCAGTGACTAGCAACAGCTGATCGAAATCACCGTGCCAACAAACACGTTGAATATGTGTCACTTTTACCTCGCATATCGAGATGCGCGATAAGCTGCCCATTGCCTCGTGTAGCAAATTACTCATGTTAGCGCGGCCAACGTGTATAACGTTAAGTAAGGTCAGACTAACATTATTATTTGGCTATGGTACATTATAATGTCACAGTAAAGTTAAGCTAACATTATACCATGTATTGTAATGTTATAACATCACAGTAACGTTATACTGACGTATTGGTCGGACGGTCACCACACATTTTCAACCGTTGGGCCACTGGCGGTGTAAAATCTATTCTTTACAAATTTACTTGACTTCTGGGGTGTTTGTAACCTTACGACGGTTACCGGTTGCAGAACTGCAACATTATAGAGGGGTTCCGATAAATCGGCCCAATCTTTGGTTGAAGAATAATCTTCTGGGGGGACGGTTGTAGAAGCTGGGGGATGTCTTTACAACAATTAAACGACAAATCATTGGGGCGGTCCAGAATCACTTCTGTCCGGCGGTAGCACATCACTTGTATCCAGCAGACAGCAGCAAGGGTTTCCGAGGAAGGGAGGGTGTCTGGATACTTATTGTAGTGCCACCTGAATGTTTACATCCTGGTGACCTAATGGAAGACTTCTACTGAGTTGCTTGTTGGAGACACATATCAATACATGGTGCCAGGAGTAAAAAGCTGATAATAATGGCAGATCACAAGCTACAACCACCAGGATATCTTAAGCTGAAAGAGGAGAATGTGGCAGATCATTGGGAAAAGTGGAGGAAGCAACTAAACTGGTATTTTGTGGCAGCAGGGGTGCCAGAGGATGCAGATAAGAGGAGGGTTGCAATGCTACTCACCTATGGTGGCCCAGATGCGATGGAAGTCTTTGAAACATTTGAATATCAAGAGGGTGAGTCAGAGGATGATTTCAAATGTGTAATGCAAAAGTTTGATGAATTGTGTCGACCACAAAAGAATATCACATATGAAAGATACAAGTTCTGGAGTAGGGGCCAAGAATCTGGTGATACATTGGATGCATTTGTCACAGACTTGTGCACATTGGCAGCCACCTGTGAGCTGGGAAACCTCCGTGACGAACTAGTATGTGATATGTTAGTTCTGGGCATCTCAGATGCACGTATGCGTGAGAAGATGTTGAGGGATAGGAATCTAACACTGAGGTCAGCCATAGAAACCTGTCGAGTGGCGGCAAGAGCGCGATCACAAGCGAAGATCCTGAACCCTGGGGAAGCACGGGAGACTGTAGCTGCCATTAGTCGCCGGCCGAACCAGTTAGGTGGAGATCAAGTGGAAAGCGGACAAGGCCGTCATATTGAGTCACGAAATCATAACAAGCTGGAGACCCATGGAAATGATTATGACTGCCATCGGTGTGGTCGTAGGCATGGACCTAGGAACTGCCCAGCATGGAAGTTTAGGTGTGGGAAGTGTTCGATAAAAGGTCACTATACAAAGATGTGTACCGCGAAGGTGAGAGTGGTTGAAGCATTTGACGACGAGCATGCTGACAGCTCGGGCTATGAACCAGAACTATTTGTGGGTATGGTTGAAACGGTGAAATTTGCACCGGACTACACATCTGTAGTTGGCATTCACCATATACAGTTGGGGAAAGACTCACGGTGGGTACATGCAGTTGATATAAATGGAGAGTTAGTCCCTATGAAGCTGGATACAGGAGCAGGAGCAAATCTATTAAATAAGGAGGACAATGGTAAGCTACAGGATAGACCTAAAGTGCATAAGGCCGGAGTCAGGCTCAGTGATTATAATGGACGTGACATTCCCATGGTCGGCTCCTGCGTGGTAACAGTTAGTGCAAAAGTCGGAAGTCATCCACTGAGGTTTATCATTGTCAACACTGGCCCAAGCATCCTAGGAGCGGCAGCGTGTGAAAGACTAGGTTTGATCAAAAGGGTGCACAATGTTCGGAACAATAAAGAAGCAGAAGAGGAGGCCACAGACCTGAAGAAATGTGCACTGCCAGAGGTGAGTGACAGATGGATGGGTGAGTTAACGGCATTGCCGTTTGTTCATAGAATTGTGCTGGGTGGAGACAACAGACCAGTGGTTAATGCAACAAGACGGGTGCCAGTGGCCATCAGAAACAAGCTGAAGGAGGAACTAGAGAGAATGGTCAAACTGAGGGTGATTGAAAAGGTGCAGGAGCCCACAGAGTGGGTGAGCAGCATGGTGGTGGTAACCAAGCCTAATGGAAGCTTGAGAGTATGTCTAGACCCAAAGGACCTTAACAAGGCGATCTTGCGAGAGCGGTTCCAGCTCCCAACGAGGGAAGAAATCTTTGCAGGTATGGCAGGTGCAAGGTTCTTATCGAAGCTGGATGCCTCTCAAGCATCCTGGCAGGTGCCCTTGGATGCTATGTCAAAACCACTCACTACCTTTAACACCCCTTTCGCCCGCTACATGTATTGTAGACTACCCTATGGATTATGCTCTGCCCCTGAGGTGTTCCACAAGTATATGGAACAAATGTTTAGGGATATAGAGGGGGTAAGGGTATACATGGACGATGTACTAGTGTGGGGGTCAACAGAAGAGGAGCATGATCACAGGCTGACGTAGGTGAAGGTCAGAATTCAGAAATATGGCCTGCTCATGAACTGGAAGAAATGCGAGCTGAAGAAAGATGAGGTGGTATTCATTGGGGAGCACCTGAGTGGAGATGGGGTACGTCCCTCAAGTGACCGAATCGCAGCAATACTAGAGATGGAGAGGCCTAAGAATAAGGAGGGCATACAGAGGGCTTTAGGTTCAATTAACTTTGTGGGGAAATTTGTTCCCAATCTTGCAAGTCGATGCAAGAACCTCAGGGAGTTACTGGGGAAGAGTGTAGTGTGGCAGTGGCAGGCAGCACACGAAAAGGAGTGGCAGGAGATCAAGTACATTCTGTCCACCATGCCTGTACTAGCATTCTTCAATCCAGTATTAGAGACCAAAGTATCGACAGATGCATCAAAGGATGGGCTGGGGGCTGTGCTCCTCCAGCTGCATAATAAGGATTGGAAGCCTGTGGCATATGAGGCCAGAGGGTTGAGTGAGTGAGAAAAGATATGCGCAGATTGAGAAGGAGTGCCTGGGCATCGCATACGGGTGTGAGAAGTTCCACCATTACATCTTTGGGCTAAAGAGTGTGATTCTAGAGACAGATCACAAACCCCTCATTGCACTTAGCCAGAAGGCACTCATTGACATGACACCGCGACTCCAAAGGCTGATGTTGAAGCTGCAGAGATACAGCTACATCATGGAGTGGACACCTGGCAGGTTACTGTACCTTGCGGACACGCTATCGAGAGCAGTTGGCAGTGTAGAGGTAAAAAGTGAGATCTGTGAGGAAATAGAGGCACATGTCCTAGCAGTGTATGAGGGCCTTCCTGCTACGAATCAACAGCTGCAGAAGATTGCAGAGGAGACAGCAAAAGATGAGGTGCTCCTCGCTGTTCTGAGATGCATCACAGGGGGGTGGAGAGCAGGTGAGTGCATGGCATATGCACACTATAAAGACAAACTATATGTGGTAAAGGGGGTCATTCTGAAAGGTAACCGAATGGTCATACCCAGGAGCATGAGGAATGAGATGCTGGAAAGACTCCATGTTGGGCATCTGGGAATAGAAAAGCAGAAGCGTATGGCTCGAGACTGCTTGTACTGGCCCAACATAAACAAGGACATTGAAGGGGCTGTGCAAGAGTGTGGAGTGTGTCAGCGGTACCGCCCTGCGCAACCCAAGGAGACCTACCAGCACCTGGAGAAGCATGGCGCTCGTGGGCCATGGGACAAGGTGGGGCTGGACCTGTTTCATTGGGGTAGAAAGGACTATGTGATCTGTGTGGATTACTGGTCCAACTATCCAGAGATCGCACTCTTGACACACACAAGCTCGGACCAAGTGATAATACATGTCAAGAGCATGTTTGCGAGGCATGGGATACCACGAGTAGTCATGAGTGACAATGGGCCTCAGTTTGCATCGAGTGCATTTAGACGATTCGCCCAGGAGTATGAGTTTGAGCATCTGACGAGCAGTCCAGGATACCCCCAATCAAATGGGCAGGCTGAGCGTGCTGTGGGAATCATTAAGGGTCTTCTCTACAGAACCTGGGAGGATGGAGGAGATATCTACCTCACCCTTCTTCAGTACAGGAAGGCTCCCAGAGAGATGGGTAAGTCCCCGGCTGAATTGCTGATGGGCAGGAAGCTTAGGAGCCAGCTACCGGGTATGACAATGGGGAAGTCCGAGGACAAGAGAGAGTGTGGAGATAGTAAACGAGAGGAGATGAGGAGCAAACAATAGGAACGATATGATCAAACAGCGAAAGACTTGCCACCACTGGGCAGAGATGAGGTGGTGCGAGTGAGAGAGAAGCATTGGGACAGAAGAGCATGAGCATCAGGAGGAGGACATAGGAACAGGAGGAATTGGAGAAGAGCCAGAAGAACCACCCACTCCAAGTGCAGCATAGGTGGCTGCCCCTCCATGAGACCCAGGGAACACAGTGAGGGGTGAAACCCTTCCTCTGCGCCGATCGACCAGAGTATCCCGACCAGTGATCAGGATGGATCTATAATAAGACACTAGACTACCATGTTGAACAACTTAACATTGACCACACATACCGTATATGTATGTGTGTGTATACATATAGATACCTAGCTATCTAATAACCATAACAGAAACTATATGCTACAATACTATCATAATACTCTTTATGGAGTGGGAGAGTAACTGTATGTGTGTGTGTGAAGGGGGAAGATGTCTGGATACTTAGTGTAGTGCCACCTGAATGTTTACATCCTGGTGACCTAATGGAAGACTTCTACTGGGTTGCTTGTTGGAGACACATATCAATACAGAGGGTAAAGATGGGTCCATCAGTTCCAGCAATGAGAACAAAGCGAGAGAAACGTAAACAGGTTGGAGAGCTTACCTCGTTTGGGCTATGGTGGTTATAGCACCTGTTTGACCGCCGGTTCAATTACCAAGGTCGAATTTGTAATAGGATTAGTGTGCAGGTTCACAAATATGATAGTGGCACACTCAGTTTTGGGATGTTTTCATATTGGAATAAATCACTAGAAAGCGAAAAATTATATGTAATTTCCTGAATATTTCCAGGACATTCAGTTGGGACCGGATTGAGTAAATGAACAGTGAATATTAGAAAACAATTCATTAGTTACAACACATGGCTATAGGCCAGAACTGTCCATCATAGTACTGTGTTGGTGTAGCCATACATTCCAAAACTGGGGGTATATGCTGGTCTGTGGCCCACTCATATACTTCCGCTTGCCACTGGGGGAGTTCCTGTGTGGACTGTTGTACATCATTTAGATACATTTTTTGCATAACAATATATATATGCATAATAAATAATTCACTGTGATTATGCATCTGATGCATAATCACCACAAATATCGCATTTCTTGCTGGTACAGCAACATTAAGAAAAACTTGCCTTGTACATCATTGCATTTATATTTCATTTATATTTATATTTTTTGAATGCCGGGAGTCTCAGCGCCGAGAGGCCAGGAACCCTGGCACCGGGCGGGAAGCCGGCACACCTGACACAGAGAAGCCGGGATGCCCGGCGCAGATAGGCTGCCGTCTCCTCCCCCCCCGAACCCTCACCCCCTTTGCCTATTATAAATGTTATACATATACATACATATATAATAATATACACACATATATATATATATATATGTATGTAACGAAGGGGGCTAGAAGTCGGATGTAGAGTTAAGCATAAGGGCGACATCATTTATTCTCAACACAGTCTTGATAATGCTTTTACCATTAGCATAATATAATCTCTAGATGAACAATCATCGTCAATAGTATTTAGTCAATAATCAATGTAATAATCAATATGATAACACCAGACATATTGACCCAATAATCAATCAAATGACATCTGGCTGGGCCACTGGCAAGGGCCAACACCCGAACCCAGCCAAGAAGAGAAGAGAAGATGAAGAGAAAAAGAGAGAAAGAAAAAAAAAAGAAAAAAAAAAGAGACTACTATGTCCCACTCCGCACACAGATAAATTGATGCTTCTACTCGCATGTCATTGAGTATACGGTCAGAAATTGGCAATGTAATGTACCGATACACACAATCGGACTTCCAATCACCACGAGCCTTAATTTCTTCTATAGTTGCGCCTTGCTTATGCAAAAAGGTGCAACCACCCCTCCTGAGCGAATGACAAGAGTAGTCGACCGGGTTGAGCCCTGCTACAACACAAAAATATTTAATCATTGATTGGAGTACCGAATAAGTTAACGGTTTATAACCGCCTAACGGCGAAGGAACTTGAAAAGCTGACGCGTTACGAGACACAGGTACCTGACTAACATGCAACCTTGTCCAATGGACAGCACATAGCGCCTTATTCTTTGATGCGCGAAAAGGAAGACAGGAAGGCAGGGGTGGAAGGAAAGGCGTTTATTAGCGCCTCAACAACAGAGCAACAGAGCATACAGGGGAACAGAAAATAAGCAGGCTGAGGATGAGAAGGCAATGAGAGGGCTCATGAGGAGCAATAGACAGGCTCATGAGGAGCAATGCAGTGAACGGGCTCATGAGGAGCAGAAAGAAGGATAATACAACAGGGGCTCATAGGGAGCAATGTCAGAGTTCTGGTGAGGGGGGGGCCGAGGAGCCCTCCGCCAAAAAGTAGGAGAGGGCTCGAGGCGCGCCCGAGGCGGGGGCACGGGGCGCCCGAGGCGGGGGCCCGGAGAGGAGGTCAGGGTGAGGGGAGGGTCCGGGGCCTACGTGGAGGGGGAGCGGGCGGCCAAAAAAGGGGAGGCCCGCTCCTGAGGCCTGGGGGAGGAGGTCCGGCGAGGGTCGAGCAGGGGGGCAGCAAACTCCTCAGGGCTGGGCGGGGTGGGAGTCGGGGTCGGGTTGGGCGGGTTCATGAAGGCGGTGTCGTGAGGGCCGGTGGCTGGGCTGTCTGGGGAGGGTCCCTCGTGAGGCTGGGCCGTGTCGTCCGAGGTGTGAGGTGCGAGGTGGTGATCCCCGGCTTCGTCTGGGCGGCGTTTCGATTGGTGGTCGCTGAGGGGTTGTCGGTGGTCGTGATGGTCGGCGGTTGTGGTCTGGGCAGAGGGTTCCTCGTGAGGCTGGGCTGGGCTGTGGTCTGAGGCGTGAGGTCCGAGGTGATGAACCCCGGCTCTGACTGGGCGGCGCTGCGGTCGGTGGACGCTGGGAGGTTGTCGGTGGAAGTCGCGGGGCTGTCGGCAGTGGTGAGGGTGAGGCGCCGGGAGGGGCCCCCCGGGCCGGCCGGGGGGGGCCGGCGGATCAAAAATCCGCCGAGGCGGCCGGGGTCTGGCGCTCACGGGCTTGCTTGGTGAGGCATTCGGCCTCGCTGTGCCTAGTTAATATGCGCCGCACGTTGGCGCAGTAGGCACAGATGTGCCGGCGCCTGTCTCCCACCTCGCCGTGGGCCTCCCCGACGGGGGCCCGATCGCACGAGGCGGGATCGCGGTTCCAGGCGGGGCAGGGGGCCCCGTGAGTGTGCCTATCGTAGGCGGTGCGGGTGTCGACTTGGGGCCGGGGCAGGTGTGTGCCTCGGGCCCATTCGCCTCGGGGCGAATCCTCGCCTCGGGAAGCTGGTGTTGCCGGAGGGGTGGGCGTGGTGATGGAGTCCATCCTCAGCGTGTTGAGGGCCACCGGGTCATGCCATCCGTGGGGGAGCCTCCCGTCCGCTATCCAGGTGAAGATGGCCTCGGAGTAGCGGCGGACGGTAGGCCACGGATGCACCAGGATGTCCCTCATCACGGTGAGGTGGTGGTGGCGTAGGCCCTGGAGGGAGTGCGCGGGGAAGGCTGGATGGCTGGCGAGGGTGAGGAGGGCGAGGTTATATTCATCCCTGGTGGCCTCCCCTCTCTTCACCGGCTTCCGCTCAGGGCCCCTCTCGACGAGATCCGAGGGGAAAATGTATCCCGAGGGGATGCCTTGGCGCCTGCCGGCGCGCTGCGCCTCGGCGGAAGCGAGGATGTCTCGGATGGCGTCGGCCGCGGATGCTGGGGTGTACTCCTCGGCGACGTCCTGGAGGTAAGCCGGGGGGGGCGCGGGCCCACCTCGGGCGGCGAGGCGGTCGTACTGCTGGTAGTGGGGGTGGGCTGCCCCGGGCAGAGTCGCTTGAGGTGGGGGCGGGGGCCGGGCCCCGGCGGCGGTCTGCGCCCGAGGAGCTGGGGCGGGCGGTGTGGTGTACCCTCCCTGCAGCTGCACCGGCGCTCCTCGGGCTCCCGCCAACTCGAAGGAGTCCATGCGCGTAGTGAGGCGCTGCAGAGCCTGGAGTATGATGGCTGTGTCGGCGGCCGAGGTGGCCAAGGGGGAAGCTGGGGCCGGAGATGTTGAGGCGTCGCCGGGCGAGCCCGAGGCGGGCCCCGGCGTGGCCCGGGTGGTGACCCTGGAGCTCTTGCGGCCTCTTCCCTTTCCGTGTCCGGGCATGGTGCAGGAGCCTGAGGCGGGGCAGCGGTCCGAGGAGGAGCAGCGGTGGTGAAGAGCCAGAGGAGAAGGAGGTCAGCGGTGGAAGGCGGCAGGAGGGCGAGTGGCTGAGGGAGGCCGGCGGGCGGCCTTATAAGGGAAGGGGGGGACGGGTGACAGCAGGTGAGGTGTGAATGCTGCCGGCCCGGGGGAGGGCGAGTAAGGGTGAGCAGCGGGCGTCGGGTGAGGCGCGAATGCTGCGCGACACGGGGGCGGGGGAGGAAGCGGCGCGCCGCGGCGTCTGGTGAGGTGTGAGCGCAGCGCGGCAGCCCGGGGCGGGGGAGGGTCTCTTCCTCTCCTCGCATCAAGCGTAATGCTTCGCATTACGACCAACTCAGATATAGGAATGAGTAGTTCTCGCTCACTAAACTGAATAGTTTTCGATCTTCTGACTGAAAAAATCATTCCCCCCAAAAAACCCTCAAAACCCACCCTTCTGAGGGTCGAATCAGATTGCGTCAACTGACACTTACGCAACAGCCCTCTAAAGCCCGTTAAGATTGCAGCTTTAGTAGCAATATGTCCAGGGGAGTCAGACACAAAATCGAACATAGTCAACAAATTGGAAAGTAATATTGGCTTTGCAGCTTTTACTTCACAACCCAGAATCCGCTTAACCTCTCCCAGGGTAGTTTTTACTGCGTGATTCTTATAGTCTATAAGATCGGCGTTTTCAGATCTAAAAAAATAATTTTAAGCACATAAGTAATTTGTAATAGAACTATATTTTAAGCTATGAGAAAGCCAAGCTATATATATAGCAACCTGGCTGGCAGGGCAAGGCACAGGAGCCAGAAGGCCTCGAAATTGATCTATGAAAGTAAAATACTTCCTTATCTGCATTGAACGCGTCGCACGACTATTAGGTGCATAATACTGCATCGATATTGTCCTCGCCTCCGTCCGCAGCGCAGCGAGCTCTATAACACAATGTCTAGTTCAAATTAATTAAACAGATGAGAACAACATAGAACCATCAACTTATTCACCTCTGCTACCCTCCTCAGCTGATGTGGGCTATCCCACCTACTGATACTATCACAGACTACATTGTAATTAGTTTTTATATGAACCGCTGATATATTAAAATTATATTGCACAGATACCCAAAATATCCGCTTTATGAGGTTCATTATAACTTGATTTTTTGCAACACCTTTCACCAAAACCGATCGCACAGTATTATTATCAGTTATAAATACAATATTCCTGTTCCTCCAGTACATACACCAATGGTCTACCGCTGCCACTACAGCCCACATCTCTTTAACGTTTATGTGTGCTTGACACACCTCCTTAGGCGCTACGACCCTGTGGTGAGCCAGCCCATGAATAGGATGATCATCATTGAAAAACCCCACACACCAGTCTGAACCATGCAGTGCTCCATAGCCCTGCTGAGAAGCGTCTGTATATACTGATAGACTATCTTTTTGGTTCAATACTATTTTTTGCTCACCATTGAACTGATCTACGTAGTTCAACCACCATTGTATCTCTTCACGGAAGGCACTATTTATTCTATATCTATGATAAGGGAGTTTTAGGGCACGAACAGCTCCATGAATACGAGCAGAAAATGATCGCCCTCCTCTAACGACTACCGCACAGTGTGATAACTGACCACCTAACTGCTCTAGCTCTTTTCGGGTAGCCTTTTTCCGATCGATAAATTCGCTAAGATGATTTTTTAGCTTCCCTAATTTATCAGCAGGTAGCTTGACCTTCATAGTTATACTATCTATTATAATGCCAAGAAACCTAGCATAGGTGGAAGGACTAATCATTTTTGAAAAATTTATATAAAATCCTAATTTTCTCAATATAGAAATTAATTGCAATTGATTCTCACGATAGTCTTCATAAGTATTACCCAATACTGCAAAATCATCCAAGTAATTCACAATTCGATTATTACCATGCCTAACTGCACAACGGTATACGTAGTCAGATAAGTTACTGAAAATTTATGGACTGGATGAAAGCCCTATTGAGAGCCTATTATCTAAAAAATATTTATCACTACCATCAATGTTCCATATTAACCCCTGTCTGCCTCTGTCCGAAGGGTGAATACTGACTGCACGATATGCATCCTATCCTGTATGTCGATTACAGCTATATAATCTCCCTGCACTAGCAGTTTCAACAATGTATCGACACTCTTATATCGAAACTTGCAACACGTTTCCGAGACAAAATTATTTACTGACTTCCCATATGGCTTACTACAATCTACTATCACCCTGAAGCCAGAACCTGTGGGTTTAGGTATACAGAACATGTTATGGGAGCAAGTAGGAAGATTATTAGTGGGTGAAATATATCCCTTGTCAATTTCAGCTTGTAATTTAGACTTTATGAATAAATTATGATTATTATCACTTTTGCTTGTATAAGTACTGGTATAAGAATTGGCGAACTGTTCATTAATAATTTTAAAACCGAAAATGGCACCATGTAGAATATACTCCCAGTCAGGATCAATGTCACCCTGGAAAAATGTTTCCACAAACACTCGACAAGGCTTAATCTGAGCTGCAGTACCAGCAATTTGATGTGTACAATTGCAACAACCTCAAAAACAGTTATAAGACACTATAAAAGTGCACTTATCCGAACCTCTAGTATGTTTGTCATAAGCAGTGACCATGTAGTTATTAACTGTACTAGAAACCTCTGACCATGACACGTTAATTGGCTCCCAAGGTGGTAATGACACGTGCTGACTACTGGTATAATTACCAGATACGTGGCCATGCACCGGTGCTACGAGCTCAGTTATATTCAGCAGAGTTGGCGAAGCACACCCTTCACCCTTCATTACCCTCGTGCCACTAACACAGTAACTACTACCAGCTGCAATATTAATAGGAGTATCCCTTAACTGATTTAATGTAGGCTTAGTATTTTGTATGCCTATCCTTTCAATCTCTACGGCATTTCACACGTTTATGACTACGGCTACCGCACCGAGAGCACCAATGGCCGTAGTCACAAGTCATATTATCACGCGAACACCCTTGCTCACCATTATGTGCGAAACAGGATTTCTTCCCGTCTCGCGTGTACAGATGATTTGACACGTTAGCTCAACTAGTAGCAGCACCAGTGGCCTTTTTTCTGTCTCTTATATTGTCATAAGCATAATGCCTTAAGGATAAGTCATTATTTCCCACAACAAAGGCTTGGAAACCCTGCTTCTGAGCCAACTTACGAATGCCCGTATCATATGCCACGTGAGCCGTGTTATTGAAATTGTTATGTTTAGCTTTAGAACTCAAATAACTTATGTGGTTAATCATAGCATGACATGCATTAATGTCTTCATACGCACTACTATCCTGAAACCACGCACAGGTAGCCTCAACAAGTTCATAAGCATTACATTTTTTGACTTGCTTCCTATCCACCGTTGTCTCCTCTCTGTACTGGGTGTCCGACTCCCAGAACTGGACGACGACGACCTCCTACGACGGTGACACCGGCGTGCATGCCCAGACTTGCTACGCCCCCTTTCCTCCTCTACGTCCAATAACTGCAGCTCCTCCTCTATGAGTTTACGCTGCTTCCTCAATGCCGCCACCCGTCGTTTTCGCTCCAATGCATCTACTTCAGTTTTCAACGCTGCTTCCTCCGCCGACAAGTTGTCGTCCACTGACCCACCCGTCGCGCCACGCACCTCTGACTTAATTTCTGTAGCCATTTTTTGCCTTTGCTTGCCCGGCTCTGCCTAAGGCAACGGATGCGCATGTCTTGCTCGCTTCGTAGTTGCCACTAAACGCTTTGGACACAATTCATTCACTGGCAAAGCATGTTTCTGGCCACACGGACCACAATAATCAGACATAGGCTGCATAGGTCTGGGCATGCCCCCTCTATATCGCGCCATCTGTCACGCACCCAACACACGGGGTTGTTGCTCGGGGAGCGGCTGGCAAGCAAGTGGTGAGTCCAGTGCACCTTGCCAGGCGGGGGGTGTACGCAGACACAGCGCTGCCAGTTTCCCTGGCATCGAACCCCAGAACCACAAGTGTGGTAATTAGCAGAGAAGTAGTATAGCCGGAGTCCTTCTGCTTTACATCCGCATACAGGGTCTGTATACATATATAATAATATACACACATATATATATATATATGTATATATACATATATACACATAAATACATATATCCATACCCCTGTATGTTTATATGTATATTTATATGTATATCCGTATATATACATATATATGTTGTGTCTGCCCCTACCCCCTATCAAAAAGGTGGGGGGGCAGCCCCGAGGGCGCGGTGCGGGTGGGAGCGAGGAGGGAGTCCCGTGAGTTTTTGGTGAGTCCCGACCTGACTTTACCCTACTCTACTTTACCCGACTCTACTTTACCCGACTCTACTTTACCCGACTCCACTTTAACTGACTCTACTTAAACCGACTCTACTTTAACCGAGGCTACTTTAACCGACTCTACTTTAACCGACTCTACTTTACTCCAACCTGACTTCCGGAGCCGAGAGTCACGGATAATCACGAATATAAATGAACGTGGCAGGATCATGAAAAGAGGCCAATTGGGGAAAGTTGTCGGCGTCGAGCATTGGATGTCGGCGTCGACCGGTATAATTATAATTTAGCATTGACAGAGGTGTTGGAAAGTCCTTAGATTTATCCTGAATGTAAAGGTCGAGAAAATACAACAACCTTTTTTGTTTCTAGGATAATGCGATATAAAGCAAAGAAATGCACTACACTTTAAGAATTGCGACGCCGACATCTGTTAAAGTTGTAGGCGTTGATCATTGGATGTCGGTGTCGATCGGTATTATTATAGTTTAGCATTAACAGAGGTGTTGGAAAGTCCTTACATTCATCCTGAATGTAAAGGTCGAGAAAATACAACAACCTTATTTGTTTCTAGAATAATTTCTATGTAGATCTAAAAATAATGCCAATAATAATTAAAATAATACAGTAATAATAACGACAATAATAATGAGAATAACGATGATAATAATAACGACAATATAATGATAAAAATGGCAATAATACTTGACGTGACCCAACTCTATTTTACCCAACTCTACTTTACCCGACCTGACATTAACTGACCTGACTTTACTTTACCCAACCTGACTTTACCTGACCTTACATTACTTTACCTGACTTTACCCGATTTTACTTTACTTTACCCGACTTGACTTTTCCCGACCTGAATTTGCCCGAAGTGACTTAGCCCGACCTGACTGGACCTGACCTGATTTGACCCAACCTGACTTGATCACACCTGACTGGACCCGACCTAACTTTACCCAGTCTACTTTACCCGACTCTACTTTACTTGACTCTATTTATCTGACTCTACTTTCCCCGACTCTACTTTACCCGACTTGACCTTACCAGACCTGAATTGACCTGACCTGCCTTGACCTGAGCTGACATTACCCGACCTGACTTTAGGCGACCTGACTTTACCCTACTTGACTTTACCCAACCTGACTTGACCCAACCTGACTTGACTTAACCCAACCTGACTTTGCCCGACCTGAATTTGTCTGACATGTCTTTACCCGACCTGATTGCACTCGACCTAACTTTACCCGACCTGACTTTACCCGA
Source organism: Branchipolynoe longqiensis (assembly GCA_030323885.1). NCBI lineage: Eukaryota > Metazoa > Annelida > Polychaeta > Phyllodocida > Polynoidae > Branchipolynoe > Branchipolynoe longqiensis. The sequence goes on along the minus strand of CM059191.1, from coordinate 48,403,386 downwards.
CCTGACTTTACCCGACGCTACTTTACCCAACTCTACTTTAGCCGACTCTACTTTAGCTGACTCTCATTTAGCCGACTCTACTTTACTGGACTCTACTTGACCCGACTCTACTTGACCCGACTCTCCTTGACCCGACTCGACTTGACCGGCTCTACTTTACTCGACACGACCTTATCTGACACGACTTTAACCGACATGACTTTAGCCGGCCTGACTTTACCCGACCTGTGTGTGTGAGTGGATGTGTGTGTGCAGTGAGATTAATCTTATCTACTACCATTGGAAAAGTTCAACCTGTTCAATATGCAAACTGTTGCATTCCCACATGATTACTGAACAATAAGAAGCTGCATACATGTATATAAGAAATAGACTGACTGTAATGCTTCACACACCCACGGATCGGCACCTGAAGAGATCACAATGATTGCCAAAGTCATCATCCTAGCTCTGTCTCTGGTGGTGCCCGCTCTGGGCCACTCCCTGCCGTATATCATTGGGGGAAACACCGTTAGCAGTGCGACCAAGTACCCATGGCAGGGCTCCTTGCAGACTTCGTGGGGCTCCCACAGCTGTGGCTGTGTTCTCATCAGCGCCAATTGGGTAGTCACAGCTGCTCATTGCATTGGATCAAGGTAAGTTACTGGTGCTCCTTCTGTCCCGTTTTATAGCATGTCTATCAGGTAGGGGCTACGACTAGGAAATCAAAACTGCTTGGTTTCTCAAGTCGTCTTGAAAAACCAAGACGGTTTTCATATAGAAACAAATAGGGGTGAGCTGTCACAGACTGCAGCTACTTTAATATTGAGAATGGAACTCAACAAAATATATCATTAGAACGGGTGTAAGTAGCTCTTCAAAGTGTCTATGAAGATAATGCTCCTGTGAATAGTATGTTCATAATATTCAATTAAAACTACATTAAAATAAAGAGATAATCTGATTTTGGTATATAACATTTTACTGCTTGTATTCTTGAATTATTCATTTTTACTGGTGAACCAGCATGGTCTATTTAAGAAAATACTATTCTTAGAATCAAAATCCTGGACATAGTTAATGAGAAGTAACCAAAAATATGAACAAATCATGATGTATGGCATCATATAAGCCATTTCTCTAATATACACACAGGCAGTTGGGTTGTTGATTTAGCAGTCTACACAAGGATGGCCACTGGAGGTGAAGGTGGATGTGGGTGTGGGTGTGATTTCTCTCTGTGTGGTATATCCAGCACACAGTATATGTGCCTGTGCATATACAGACATATATATATATATATGCATATACACAGACATATATATATATATGCATATATAGTAGTCAAAAACACACCTGAGGTATTAACCTTTTAAACATAACCCTACAAGCTAACCACACTCTATCTAACAGAATAAACAAACCATTCTACTAACACTCCATCTCAGAATGGTATCTCCAACAACATGATAATTATGCAATTCACAACAGAGTAGGCATACAAACCTATGAAGGGAAACTATCCACCTAACCACTCTGTAATGTAACGGTCTAATCAATACACATGTATCTATTTATTTGTAAATGTGAATTGTCAAACTATACCATATGTAAGTTTTGGAATGATTAATATTGTTATTTCAGCTGACTTGAGCTAGCTGCTGATGACAATATCAGATTACATATACATATATTGTAAATAACTGTAAATAACTGTATTGTCACATAGTTGGAAGACCAGTGCCACGGCGCTGACAAAAGACTTTATTCAATGAGTAATCTATATTTACAACAACAAAAGATGCAACATGACATTGATGCTCCATAGGTTATTTCATCTGAAATATATATAAAATAAAAGTATATATATATAGTATACGATGAATAATACATAAGTAATTAACACTCAAGGAGTCCTAGTCTGGGACACTAGAATGGACTTGAAGTGGGATGTCATGGCCGATATGCAATGGAATGTTGTTTATGAGAGGGGTTCAAATAATTCAGCATCTCCTTTTCAATTACTTAGTCTGGATCTATTGGGTTGGTTGTTGGAATTTTACATCCAGGCAACATCTAAGGTCATATCAGGATGGGTACCGACTTGTAACATTGCACACTCATGATAACTTTATAGTGCTGTCCCACTGGGAACTCAGCACCATGACCCGATATCCCACTCAGTCACATTATCCTGACACTGAGCTAATCAGTCCTTGCCCTATCCTATTAATGCCGAGCACCAGGCTAGGAAACGACAAGAATCAATTTTGTACGTCATTAATTTGACTCGACCGGGAATCGACCTCCGGGATCTCCCGCCTGCGAGGCCTGTGCTCTACCGATTCAGCCACCGAGTCCGGTTGATCTATGTTGGGTCAAAGAGGACTATTTCGGGATTTCCAAGACCTGCAGCTGTCAAGTGTCATTCCATTCTGGGGCGAGTGTCCTAAGCGTTAGACTATCGAGGCTCCCTGATGTCTATATGGAGCCTTGCCTGTGAGATAAACGCAGAGTATTACATAGATAAAAGAATCACCCCATACTTGCAGTACAGGGGTGAACAACAATGCAGTCTAAATACTGGCGAAAATAGCTTCAGTATGGAACAGGAAGTGGAATTCCTGGTTTTAGTATCAAATGGCTACATATATCGGCACAGAGTTAGTGAACTGAGGGAGACTGCAAACAAATAAAGTGGCGGCGATAGAACGCCATCAATTTCACTTTTTTAAAGTGTATTAAATTATATGTGTCATTATATTTTTCAACTCAAAAGGAGATGTATATAAAGAATATATTTTGCTTTTTAAATTAAGAATGTATCAGCTGAGTTCATTTCTTCACCATGTGAAAAATTGTTCGTTAGCTTTTAGAAAAGGTTGTTTTTCACCCCTACTGTAAGTTTGGGGTGAATCATTTATCTAAGTATTAAACTACTGCTATCCAACGTTTGTTTATTTACTAATGAGTATTTTATTCATTGAATAATATATCTTGTCAGGGCCAGAACACTGGTCTTCCAGCCATACAGTACAATTCCTTGATACATAAATGAAACTATCAGTCATAATAGTAACTGCGTGCAAATCCTGTTTAATACTAAAAGAATTATACATTTTATTAATGAAATCTCAGCTGTAGTAGTAACTGTGTACAATTCCAGTCCAATGAAAGTATCATGCATTCAGTGAATATGTATTGCATTGTAATATAACTGGAATGCTCGGCCATCTGAGCCCCAGGTATACCACTTACTCTCCCCATGTGTGTTCTGACAACTGTCTGTCAGTTCACACCTGATGCCCCCCTCTAACAAACTCATAAGCAAGAAAGGGAAGACAAGTCACACAAGATTGACAGTGAAGAAGTTGTGCTTTATTGGCATCAACTCCTGATCACCTACCAGCGACCTATCACCCTGACTCCTTACCTTCTGTCCACACAGAGCCTCATTACTCTAGTTAGTATGTATAGGAATCTGTGCCTACAGCTCATTGAACTGGAGTGCCATGGTTATTGCACACAGCTCAGTTTGTATATGAAAAGTGGAGCATCAGACAGAGTGTCTGGGTCCCTGGCCAAGAGAAGAGTGTCTGCCTCAAGAGTCAAGTGTTTTAGTAGTCCCTGTAGCATCATATAGATCAGAGTGTCTAGAAAATCGATATCAAAATGAGGTGTGTGTGGTCAGGTGGGGTAAAGGGGTGCAGGTGTCTGGGCCTCCCACAGCCAGCCATTCAGAAACCCTCTACAGCATGGGGGGTCGGGGGGGGGGGGGTCGCCCTAATAGGGGAAGCTGTCACTCAACCCCAGCTGCAGGTGGTGTCCATAATGTATGCAGAGTGGCTGGGTGTGCTTGCCCATCGGCCCTGTGGTAACAGCTAGTTGCAGACAGTTACAATAAATATATATATTAAAAATGTCCTTCTCCTCCACTTGCACCCTTACTGGTGCATAGAGGGAACATTTCACCAAACATTAACTGTCTTTTATATAGGAACATCTCGTCATAATCTCGGGCACTATGTATTAACATATTTTTCACATAGCGTAATATGTCACACATCGAGTGGGGCACCCATTGCTTTTCTATTACATAACCCTGGTCCCCACTCCACCCCCCGAGAATAATAATGCTCTCTGCCAATATATAATTCCGAACCGAAAATCCATATATTTTTACAGCATTTTCTTCAAACTTTTTTTCCTTCTTTGCTTTTTTCTATAAAAAAAGAAATATATATAGACCCATAGTTCACTTGTCATTCAGGCCAAACAACTACAGACTCCGCTTTGGTTCGTTGCTGCATGAAAGTGGCGGCCAGTACAGGACACCGACTGTGGCTATCCGAGTAAGTGAGCGTGCTTCTTTTACAAGCTAAGAGTGGGTGAATGGGGTTTTATGTGCTAGCAACATATCACGTCAGATCAAGATTGGCACAGACTTGTGACAGTGCAAGCTCATGGTGGCTTTATGAATTATTAAAAAAATTGTAATTTGGCCTCATTGGGATTCCAATGCCACCAGTTATGCTAACCATTCAATGAGAAATGGCTTCATATATATTATAGATGTACAGGTTATATAGCATAGTTATATGAATCTTACCTGGGTACAGATCATGGATAAATGTTGTTTTCCTGAGGTACTAGCCTCGGATAGTCGTGGGCTGTGCTTCCTTCTATTTGCCCTGGACTACGAGTAGCCAGAGGCGTAGTACCGAGGTAAAATAGCTATATACCTATATATACATTTATATATGTTAGGCTTAAGGCGCTATACAAATATAAACACCTATCCAGTTTGTTTCTTTACACAAGCAATGCGGAACCGGATGCATTGACTCAGTATTCCCTTCTACTATTAAGATCACATGACTTAGCTATCATGGATTGACACCAAACTAGACTCAGCCACTGTGTTTGTTTGTTGTTGTTTTGTGTCCTAGCAACATCTAAGGTCATATTAGGATGGGTACCGACTTGTGACAGTGCACACTCATGGCAACTTTATAGTGCTGCCCCACTAGGAGAACAGGCCACCAGCACCATGACCTGATATCCCACTCAGTCTCATTATCCTGACACTGAGCCAACCAGTCCTAGCCCTATCCTAATAATGCCGAGTACCTGGCTAGGAAGTGACAAGTATCAATTTTTAAGTCATTGGTTTGACCAGGGTTCAAATCTAGTGATGCATGGGTTTGTATCATCCGCTCTCCCAATACAGGAGACAGATGCTCAACTCTTTCTGCCATCCCGTCGGGTCCTCAGCCACTGTGTGACTTTCTCCAGTTTGATATCCATCGGGTACATACATCCCTTAATTAAATGATGAAAACGCTGCATAGACCGATGAAAACATCACATATTCAAAACCAAAACACTAGCTACTGATGCACCTAATACACATCTATAGTGGCCTAGACAGAATATTAGGCCCCTACAATACAGCCAAGACCTATCTCTGATGTCCAAAATTCCAATCAGGGCAGCGGGACATAGCTCAGGCAGTAGCGTGTCCGCCTGTGAAGGTGTGGGTCATCTGATCGATCCTGCTCAGTGGACACATTTGCAGTTTGGGCTATTTTCTGTTTCAACCAGTGGTCACCAACGGTTCATCAAAGTCTGTTGTATGTCCTGTCCTGTCTGTGGAAAAGTACATATAAAAGACCCCTTGCTGCTTACCGGAAAGATTAGCCTATGTGGCGGCAGCGGGTTTCTTCCAAAGAAATATGTCAGAATGACCATATGCTTGATGTCCAATAGCCCATGATAAAAATCAATGTGTTCTAGAGGTATCGTTAAATGAAAGAAGGTTTACTTTTAAATTCCAATCAATGTGCATGCCAAAATATTTATATCGCATGTTTTCACTTCAAACATATGTAAAGTTAACCCTGTAAAATAAAATAAAAGCGGGCAAATTAAAATCCTTGGTTATATGGATCTGGAATATATAAAAACAAAACAACTGGACTGCAACTTTGAATAATATTATCTTTTGTTGTTTACCAGCATGAGAGTTTTGGCTCTGGGAACGGCTCCTTCCCTAATGACATCGCAGTGCTCAAGTTTGCAGCTGTGTCTCTGAGCAGCACTGTGAAGCCGATTGTCATGGCCTCCACGGAAGAGGCTGGAAACCCAGACTGCTACATCACCGGATGGGGATATACCAATAGTGAGTCAGCATATTTTACCGACGTTTAAAGCCGACCTTCCATTCACGATTCTAAACAATTCTTTTAAGTTTCGGCATTATTTAGTTTTTAATAATTATCATACTATGCATTAGTCTATTTTGAAGTGGCTTTTATTTCACGTCTTATCTCATGCATTTGGAGATATTTAATGGGAATGATGCGACATTAATTTTGACATGCAAATCAAAATGTTGGAGCACGTAGGCTTCAACAGTGGCAAGTTTTTTGTTTTGTTATATTAAACTGGCATACTATCCCCCCTCTATGCAACACTAATCTTTGATTTACATCGCATACCTGTGAGGATGAAATGTGTCTGTGTCTTGTTTGGAGGCATTAGTACATCCTGCTAATGGATTTGGGATTATGGACATAATAGGATGTTACAAACAAGGTGCACAAGAAGCAACAATGGTCTGTTACTAGCAATGGTAAAATCAAAATGCAGTGCATATGATCACAGGGTAGCTAACATGAGTGGTAATATTTGGAATAAAATGCCAGCTGCAACACAAAATTCAGAAAACATAGTAGTGTTTAAAAAACTACTAAAGACTACTAAAAAAGAATGCAACCTAGAAAAACAGCTGATGTTTAAATGGACTAACACAAAGTATAGTAAAAGCTAGATTTTGGAATGTTTGCAATCTACAAAGAGTTACAAACCTAGAAAAAATGGTGAATCTTAAATGGACTAACACAAAGTATAGTAAAAGCTAGATTTTGGAATGTTTGCAATCTACAAAGAGTTACACGCCATAAATAAGAGGCGAGAAAACCAAAATTATTACTAAAACAAAATTGTGAAGATTTAACTCAAATTAGATTAGTGCTGCCCAGTGGTGAACACAAGTATTAACATACTTATCTGTTATGAGCAGGGTGAATAAATTCATCACTACATTTTTAAAAAGCTCACATTTGCAGGATACATTTGAACTGTATATTTCTGGTATCAACTTCTATTTGATTCTAAACTGTGGATGGAACATCGGTAAAGCCATTTATAGTTGTCAAGTTGTCATGTCTTTCTAATAATCTCTGCCCTATTTTTTAGCTGGTGGTGGCGGAATTATCCCGAGACAACTGCAGGAGGCGAGGATCAATGTGTACACCAATGCCATATGTGAGCAACATTGGGGTTCTAGCATCAACAACGGCCACGTCTGCATTGGACACTTTGGTGCCGGCCGAGGTGCCTGCAATGTGAGTTGTGACTGTTGCGTGCACATTTTATTGCTAACATATGGATTAAGTTACAGATCCTCTTCCGCCTATTGGGTCCCTATTTGGTCCCTAATGCCAGTTTGTTGTGGTTTTAAAAAACCCTATTTTTTGTGTGCACAGATATAGAGGTGCATTGAGCTTTGAAGTCATATTGTAAACGTGCCGGCTGGTGGTGTGGGTGGTGTAAATAGGTCAAATGAAAGCACTACAGGTAATGAAGGAAAACAGGGTAAGAGTGAAAAGTAAGAGAATGAGACTCTTCAATTTATTGACTTATATAAGTTTTCCAGAATTCAAGATGGCCGTGGTCACATGATTCAATGCATCAATCACAGTACAATGCAGTGGTCACATGACTTAATCCTCCAATTAGAATACAATGCAGTGGTCACATGACTTAATCCTCCAATTAGAATACAATGCAGTGGTCAATGATCATAACAATACCATGTGGGGGGGGAGGGGGCATGTGAGGTGACTCTTCCAAAGACTGTTCTTAGCCAAGCTCGGAAGTGACACTCCCTCCAAAGACTATTTAATTATACAAATTCTATACCCAATGAATAATAGTTTACCAATTTCACACATCCTCCATATGCCTTTGGGTTTTCATATTTTAACATTTATCATTATATAGACAGTTTGCAATTTATTATAGTAACTTCACCTCGGTTCACATATATCAAATCGGACAATTTTACAATATAATTGTGGGTGTCCTCTCCAATGTCTACACAGCTTTCTCTTAAATGCTTCTACCGTTGCTGCTTTAATCACTTGGTCTGGAAGACGGTTCCATGGATCTGTCATTCGAAAGAAAAATGAGTATTTCCTGACATCAAGTCTGGACCTCTCCTTGAAGATCTTATACTCATGGCCCCGTCTCGTCTTGTCACATATTCTGAGGTTGAACAAACCCATTGTGACATCACTGTCATAGACTCCAGTAATAATCTTATAAGTCTCTAGCACATCTCCCCTGAGATGACAATATGATAAATAAGCAGCGGAAATTTCAATGACGGACTCATGGGCTTCCTCATTCCACTGCTCCTTGCCCTATCCTGGCAATGCCAAGCACCAGGCTAGGTAGCGAAACAAGTATCAATGGTTATGTCATTGGTTTGCCGCTACTGGGATTCAAACCCTGAGTTTGAATCCCATGAAGCTGGCACCCGACTTATTCAATTATCTCTTCTGGCTATCATCTGTAGATTAGCTGGTTGCGGGCTTACATCCTAGCAACATCCTATGTGATGGTCATCATATCAGGATGAGATCCGACTTTCTAGCAGTACACACATATTCAGGTTTTATATTTCTTCCCCCACTATGATGCAGTTATCCTGGCATTGTAGTGTGATATATTACTGAGTCACATTATCCTGTCACTGAACCAAGCAGTTCTTGTTATATCCTGTACTACTTAGGTCTTACATCCCAGCAACATCCTAGTTCATATCAGAACGGGTACCGATTTTGTAGCGGTGCAAATGCATTCAGACTTCATAGTGCTGCCACCACTGGGATGACTTTAGCCCAGTACCATGGCCCATATATCCTACTCAGAACTATTATCCTGATAGTGAGCCAACCAATTCCTGTTCTATCCTATCCTATCCTGATAATGTGGAGTGCCAGGTATCCATTGGAACATTACCCCCCCCCTGTAATTTCACAATTACAAAAGAAGTCCCATCTCTCAATCTCACAATCACTATCGTTAAAAATTGTCATCTCATTCTCACTATTTTTGTTGTTGTTGAAAATATGTTTATTCTACTGAATAAGTCTTTTGTCAGTGCTGAAGCACTGGACTTCCAGCCATCTTTCAATCCAGGCATCTTTCAAAAGGTATATAGAATAAGGTACCAGTATACAATAACTGTTCAATACACAATTTGCAGCATGTAACACAATAAAATTATATAACCCAAAAGTTCCATAGAATTACGTTAACAGTGGTGTCATATAACTAGATCAATATTAGTCAGATCAATTTGAATATTTCACATGGTGTTTAGAATGTAAGCACACATTATCTTCTGTATGCATTTGGTAAAGTTGTATATAGTTTTAATGGAGGATTTGTTCAGTTGGAGTTAGCCATCTAACAATAAATTCTCTTTCTGACTTGTAGGGTGACAGCGGCGGCCCTCTGGTGTGCAAGGTCGGAGGTAGCTACCAGCTCATCGGTGTGACGTCATGGGGCCTCAACGGATGCAGCACAAACTACCCATCAGTCTACACTCGCATCTCTTTCTTCAGGCACTGGGTCAGAAGTACTATCAATGCCAACTGAGCTGAGGGAAAACCACATGAAGAATTGGATCATGGTTCAGTCCTAGAACAGTGAATAATATATAGGCCCCTTTCAATGTTTATAAACATTGTGTATGCGTGCGCAGCTTGGCTGCAGAACGAAGGCACACTGCCATTGAGTTTGCCTATGTGCAGTGTAAAACGTTTATTTTATTCAAAATTAATAGAATTGCAGAACCCTAACCATATACATTTAATATAATCTGTTTGGTGAATATGTTTCTATATGTGTTCCAAGCGGTTTGTGTCTAGGTCATGTGGTTTTAGAGATATTTCACTTTTCCTGTATGAAAATTGCTCATAGCCATTGAGTTTGCAGTGTGAGTGTGTCATCCTGCAGCCAAAAGGCACGCGCACTGACCTAGGTACCTATGCTGACATCATATGAAATAGGTCTATAGATATGAATAAACATTGTACCATATAGCGGATGCTTGGTTACTTGTCATTTCATGCGAACATGGGAGTCTTGATGAACGCTGATATTAGACGGTGAATGTTAGAGTCTATATTATATAGGGCAGTGAGTTGCATTCATCTCCTTATGGGAAATGCCACATATACATATAGGCATAGGTAGGCTGATTGCATCATATTATATATGCTATGTTCTACACTGTAATGACTAACTACTAACGAGTTAATGTTATACTACCTTAAGACTGGTCCACTGCCGGCTGTTCGATGTAACACCTTGTAAAAGCTAAGGCTCGAATCTGTGGCTGTGTAGGCAGGCTATGGTGAAATCAGTACACACAAAGAGAAAGGAAGAGTATGAAGTGTAGTGATAGGTTTAGAGACTATAAATAGAGGAATTGCAGGGATAGTTCTAGAATTAGACTATTGGAAGATACAATTTCCTTCTGTATTTGCTGAATCTGATGTTAAACTCAGAACTACTAAGGTGGTAGAAATGCATATATCTTGTACGTAATGATAGACAGCAAAATAAGACACTAAACCAAACAAAAGAATTCTAGATCCTGGAGCACTAATAACAGCTAACTTATCAAATGAACACATAGAACTACTATGGTGCCTAATAACAAAAGAAAATCAAGCAAATATATCCATAGCAAGCCTCTACAGACCTCCATCAGGGGAAATTGAACTCTTTATTGAAGCCCTAGAGTGTAAGAGATGTAAGGTATGCAAGGGACTGACCCCGCCATAAACCGGAAGGCGGTCACGTGGCCACTGGTGTGGCCAGTTACTGAATAAACAAGTCAGTCGTTGAACGAGACTCAAGGCATTCCGGTTGGTCACTACACTACATGGTGTCAGATAGCGGGTGATAGAGTTGACAAACATGGCATCAGCTCTATCAGGATTGAGGCCACCACATCCACTAAATTTAGAAGGGAATTTGGCAGTAAATTGGAGGACTTGGTTGACTGCCTAGGAGATATATGCTGGAGCTGTCAGTTTAACACCTATGATCAAAAATCTGAATTGATGGATGCTTACATTCGAGAGCTGAAGCATATGATTTCATACTGTGAGTATGGGGATGTGGAGGAGTCAATACTTCAGGACTGGCTTGTGGCCAGAGTAAAAGACAAAAACCTGTGAGATAAGTTGCTGCAAACTCCAAATTTGACACTCCACAGCTGTCTCGAGATATGTAGGGTGAGTGAATAAAACGCGAATCAACTAGGTGCAGCTAAAGAAGAAAGCCAGTTAGATGCCATTAACACATATAGCCGGCAACAGACACGCCCCCTACTACCGGGGACACCTAGGTGGCGGGGTTCGGCTGCCACGGCTAACACATCTCGGGCAAGCTGCATACGATGTGGCTACATGCATGGATGAGCAGCAACGTGCCCAGCGAAGGACAAGGAATGTGACGGCTGTGGGAAAATTGGGCATTTTCTCAAGGTCTGCAAAGGGCGGAGACGTGGAACAACGCCGGTACACGCTCTGGACGTCGACAGAAGCAGCAGGCAGGAGGAGTGGAAGCTAGCGAATGTGGAGGAAGAGGACATGTACGAGGACCTCTTTGTATGGGCTATTTCCTAGAATGAAGAGCACACTTCATAACTTCCGAGTTGGGGACAGGGACGTATGGTTTAAGTTGGACACCAGCTCGGAAGCCAACATAATTCTCAGCAAAACCTTCCGTGCGTTAGGAATTGGATCATTAATGCCTGCCCAATGCAGGTTAGTCACATACACTGGGCAACACATCGTACCAGAGGGGGAGACAACTCTACCGGTCAAGGGACAGATGATATCGTTCCAGGTACCGAATGCGGATGCCCTATCCTGGCGAAGGATGCGTGTGTGCTGTTGGATTTGATAATCCATGTGGACACTGTGGAATTCTTATCAATGGAGGCCGCCGAAGCTGAAGCACTGGTAAATAAATTCAGTGACCTTTTTGAGGGATTAGAGCCTTTCAAGGTCAATGCTAAGATACTTATAAATCCTGAGATATGCCCTGTTATTGATCCTCCACATAGGATTCCTCATGCTGTATGTGATGAAGTTAAAGTAGAATTAGATAGAATGGTGAAGATGGGTGTTATTGTACCACAGGTCAACCCAACACCATGGGTTAATTCCGTAACCGTTGTGCATAAAGAGTGTGTCTTGACCCTACTAAATTAAATCGGGCGATCCTTCGGAGCCCGTACCCGATTAAAACCGTAGAACAGGTGGTCGCGAAGACAGCCGGGGCAAAATACTTTTCGGTATTGGACGCCGACAGTGGGTATTAGCAGATACAGCTGGATGATGAGAGCTCACATCTTTGTACCTTCAATACCCCCTGGGGGCAGTACAGGTACACCCGGCTGTGTTCGGCATCAAGACCGCGGGGGATATATTTATTCAAGAAATGAATGAAATTTTTAGAGGGTTAGAAGGGGTCGAAATCGTAGCGGATTACATTTTGATTTTCAGTAAATCTGTCGAACAGCACAACAAAAGGCTAGAAGCGGTGTTGGAAAGAGCCCGTGAGGTTGACCTGCAAAAAAGTGGCTTGGGTGACCCAAGTTGATTAATCGATTATGCCCGTGCTGACAACAGCATGATGATGACAATGGCGGCTTTCTAGTGACGATACGGGAAGGCCTGGGATGGGAGGAGGAAGGAAGGTTATCACGTATCAATGCCTACTAAATTCCCAATGACGCCTCATGAGCCTGCAGGCTCTAACGTCAAAGCATCACATTTTTGCCGGAATAAGAGGGGTCCCTCACTACCCTTGCCCATATGTGGGCACAAACACCTGGGGCCGTATGCAGGAAACGGTGTTACGCGAGTTTGAGGTTAGCCGTTAAACGCGTATAGCTAACACCGACCGGGCGAAATATGTCAAGTGGTATGCAGAGGCACCTAAACGGTCAGTGTTAGCTAAACGTGAAATTATTTATAGATTTGGGAAATCCCTCTGTGTCTGTACCCATATATTAGGCTTAAATATATTAAATGCTATCATATTTAACAGAATTAGATACGCAATAAGTGAAATTTTATGAAATTAACCCCAAATTCGAAGCAATATTAACGCTGCCGCCGTAATGGCTGCAATATTAATACTTACATTTTCGAATCGACGAAGGTAAAGTAAACAAACCGTCGCCGCAGCCAGTATGGATAGCGACGTCGATGTGGCGGCGGCGACGATTTGTTTACTTTACGTTCGTCGATTCGAAAATACAACCATTAATATCGCCGCCAATGCAGCGGTAGCCCTAATAACACCTCGAATTTAGGGTTAAATTGCTCAAATTTCACTTATTGCATATGTAATTCTGTTAAATGTGACAGCATTGAATAGATTTGGGCAGAACGTTACGCTAACACCGCCCGTAAACCTCCTATGAAACGGGTTTAGTGTAAACGCGCGGTGTTTGCGTAACACCGCTTCCTGCATACGGTATTTTGCCCGCTAAACTGGAAATCCCGCCGCTAAACGGGAAATCCCGCGCTAAACGCGTTTTGGACCCGTAACACCGACACCTGCATACGGCCCCTGGGGCCGTATGCAGGAGTCCGTGTTAGCGGGTTTTGGTGTTAGAGCCTGTTACCGTTTAGCTATCACTGAAATCGGGAACTGTGTCAAGTCGTATGCAGGAGCCTGTAACACTTTCATTATAGCTAAACGTGAATTTATTTATAGATTTGGGAAATCCCTCTGTGTCTGTACCCATATAATAGGCTTAAATATATCAAATGCTATCATATTTAACGGAATTAGATACGCAATAAGTGAAATTTATTCAAATTAACCCTAAATTCGAACCCTCCTTAAGGCTACCGCCGCATTGGCGGCGATATTAATAGTTATGTTTTCGAATCGACGAACGTAAAGTAAACAAATCGCCGCCGCCGCCAGTATGGCAAGGGAGGTCGATGCGGCGGCGCGATTTTGTTTTTACTTTACGTTCGTCGATTCGAAAATATAACTATTAATATCGCCGCCCAATGCGACGGTAGCCTTAGGAGGGTTCGAATTTAATTTAGGGTTAAATTGATAAAATTTCACTTATTGCGTATATAATTCTGTTAAATATGACAGCATTGAATAGATTTGGGCCTAATAAACTCGCTAAACCTGATATTTTTTAGGGTTAAGGTAACACCGGTTAAGCCTTTGGTGTTAGGCCTAACACTGACTCGTGCATACCATTTTTTCGCCGCTAACCCGGAATTCCCGACAAACACGGTTTTACCCCCCTAACACTGACTCCTGCATACGGCCCCTGAAGCGCCCACCTTGCTCAGTGGAGGTTGGTAGTACTACTACTACTACTACTATTCAAACAACATTTTCGCAAAAACTCTGAGAAAATAACATTCATCATTCTTTGGAAAACAGCTGGCGTATTAGTTAATCCAAACTGCATGCGTTTAAATTGAAACAGTCCAATATGAGTGTTAATAGCTGTTTTAGGTCTACTTTCCTCATCTACCATTACCTGCCAATAAGCAGATTTTAGGTCTATTGTGTTAACAATTTTAGCTCCATGAAGTTGATCAAAAATATCCTGTATCCTGGGCAGAGGATAAGCATTCTTAGTTGACACTGCGCTTAGCTTATGATAGTCCCCACAAAGATGAATGGTACCATCCATTTTCAGCACTATAGTGACTGGTGAAGCCAATGGACTACAACTTGCCTCTATAATATCCTCTTCAAGCATTCTATCTAACGCTTTTTCTACAAGATGTCTTCTACTCAAAGGTATCCTATAAGGTCTCTGATTAACAGGATATGCACTACCTGTATCGATATGCATTTCTACCACCTTAGTAACTTTGAGTTTAACATCAGATTCAGGAAATATAGAAGGTGGTTGTATCTTCCAATAGTCTAATTCTAGAAATATTCCTGCAATTCCTCTATTTATAGTCTCTAAGCCTATCACTACACTTTATACTATTCCTTTCTCTTTGTCTGTATTGATTTCACCATAGCCTGCCTACACAGCCACAGATTCAAGCCTTAGCTTTTACAAGGTGTTACATTGAACGGCCGGCAGTGGAACAGTCTTAAGGTAGTCTAACATGAACTTGTCAGTAGTTAGTCATTACAGTGTAGAACACAGCATATATAATATGACACAATCACCCTACCTATGCCTATTTGTATATATGGCATTTCCCATAAGGAAATGAATGCAACTCACTGCACTATATAATATAGACTCTAACATACATCTTCTAATATCAGCGTTCATCAAGACTGCCGTGTTCGCATGAAATGACAAGTAACCAAGCATCTGCTATTTGGAACAATGTTTATTCATATCTATGCACCTATTTCATATGATGTCAGCATATGTATCTAGGTCAGTGTGTGCACCTTTTGGCTGCAGGATGACACACTGTCACATTGCAAACTCAATGGCTATGAGCAATCTTCATACAGACAGATTGAAATATCTCTAAAACCACACCACCTGGAAACAAACCGTTTGGAACACATATAGAAAACATATTCACCGATCAGATTATATTAAATTTATATGGTTAGGGTTCTGCAATTCTATTAATTTTGAATAAAATAAACGTTTCGCACTGCGCATACCAACAAACTCAATGGCAGTTTGGCTTCGTTATGCAGCCAACCTGCGCACGCATACACAATGTTTATAAACATTGAAAGGGGTGTATATATCATTCACTGTTCTAGGACTGAACCATGATAGAGTTCTCCATGTGATCTTCCCTCAGCTCAGTTGGCATTGATAGTACTTGTGACCCAGTTCCTGAAGAAAGAGATGCGAGTGTAGACTGATGGAATGATTGTCCTGCAATCGCCAAAGAAAAATGACAGCACACCGACAAGTTGGTAGCTACCTCCGACCTTGCACACCAGAGGGCCGCCGTCGTCACCCTACAAGTCAGAAAAGAATTTAGTGTTAGATGGCTAACTGCAAATGAACAAATCCTACATTAAAACTATATACAACTTTACCAAATGCATACAGAAGATAACGTCTGCTTACATTCTAAATACCATCTAAAATACTCATATTGATCTGACTAATATTCATCTAGTTATATGACACTACTGTTACCGTATTGCTTTGGAACTTTTGGGTTACAGAATTTCATTGCGTTACATGCTACAAATTGTGTATTGAACAGTTATTGTATAGCGGTACCTTATTCTATATACCGTTTGTGTAAATAACCCTGAATTGAAAGATGGCTGGAAGTCCAGTGCTTCAGCACTGACAAAATACTTATTCAGCAGAATAAACATATTTTCAATAACAACAAAAATAGTCAGAATAAGATGACAATTTTGAATGGTAATGATTGTCAGATTGAGAGATGAGACTTCTTTTGTAATTGTGAAATTAGGAGTGGGGTAATGTTCCAATGGATACCTGGCACTCCACATTATCAGGATAGGATAGGATAGAACAGGAATTGGTTGGCTCACTATCAGGATAATAGTTCTGAGTAGGATATATGGGCCATGGTACTGGGCTAAAGAGATCCCAGTGGTGGCAGCACTATGAAGTCTGAATGCATTTGCACCGCTACAAAATTGGTACCCGTTCTGATATGACCTAGGATGTTGCTGGGATGTAAGACCTAAGTAGTACAGGATATAACAAGAACTGGTTGGTTCAGTGACAGGATAATGTGACTGAGTAAGATATCATGTTACACTGCCAGGATGACTGCATCCTAGTGGGGGAAGCAATATAAAACCTGAATATGTGTGTACTGCTAGAAAGTCGGTACTCATCCTGATATGATGACCATCACATAGGATGTTGCTAGGATGTAAGACCTCAACCAGCTAATCTATGGATGATATCCAGAAGAGACAATTGAATAAGTCGGGTGCCGGCTTCCTATGTGGCAGGTCGTGGGATTCGAACTCAGGGTTTGAATCACGGTAGCGGCAAACCAATGACATAAACACTGATACTTGTTTCGCTACCTAGCCTGGTGCTTGGCATTGCCAGGATAGGGCAAGGAGCAGTGGAATGAGGAAGCCCAAGTGTCCATCATTGAAATGTCCGCTGCTTAATTATTATATCGTCATCTCACGGGAGATGTGATAGAGACTTATAAGATTATTACTGGAGTCTATGACAGTGATGTCACAATGGGTTTGTTCAACCTCAGAATATATAGTAAGACGAGATGGGGCCAGCAGTATAAGATCTTCAAGGAGAGGCCCGTACTTGAGGTCGGGAAATAATCATTTTTCTTTCGAGTGACAGATCCATGGAACAGTTTCCCAGACCAAGTGATTAAAGGACCAAAGCTAGAAGCATTTGAGAGAAAGCTGGGTAGATATTGGAGAGGACACCCACATTTATATGACTTCAAGGCTCAATCCACCTCTATATGTGTGCAAACAAAATAGTTTTTTTTTTCAAACCACAACAAACTGGCATTACGGACCCAATAGGAGCTAGATCAGGTGGAAGAGGATCTGTAACTTAATCCATAAGTTAGCAATGAAATGTGCAGGCAACAGTCACAACTCACATTGCAGACGCCTCGGCCGGCATCAACGTCTCCAATGCAGACGTGGCCGCTGCTGTAGAAACCAGTCCAAGAGTGCTTACATATGTCCGTGGTGTACACATCAATCTTCGCCTCCCGCAGTTCTCTCGAGATAATTCCGCTGCCACCATTTACTAACGACAAAGATATAATAGTTGACCAGGAAAGTTCAAATGTACCCGGCAAATGTGAGCTTTTTTTTGTTTTAGTGATGAATTTATTCACCCTGCTCATAAGGGATAAGTGTGTTAACCCTTGTTTTCAACACTGGGCAGCACTAATCCAATTTGATTTAAATCTTCACAATTTTTTGTAGTAATAATTGTGGTTTTCTTGCCTCTTATTCATGACTTATAACTCTTTGTAGATTGCAAACATTCCAAAATATAGCTTTTACTATACTTTGTGTTGGTCCATTTAAACATCAGCTGTTTTTCTAGGTTGCATTCTTTTTTAGTAGTCTTTAGTAGTTTCTTAAACACTATTATGTTTTCTGAATTTTGTGTTGAAGCTGTCATTTTATTCCAAATATTACCACTCATGTTAACTACCATGTGATCATATGCACTGCATTTTGATTTTACCATTGCTAGTAACGGACCATTGTTGCTTCTTGTGCACCTTGTTTATAACCTCCTGTTACCTCCATAATCCCAAATCCATTAACAGCATGCTATGAACATAGTACTAATGCCTCCAAACAAGACAGAGACACATTTCATCCTCACAGGTATGCATTGTAAATCAAGGATTAGTGGTGCATACAAGGGGGATATTATGTCAGTTTAATATAACAAAACAAAAAACTTGCCACTGTTGAAGCCTACGGGCTCCAACATTTTGACATGCATGTCGAAATTAATGTAGCATCATTCCCATTAAATATCTCCAAATACATGAAATAATGCTTGAAATAAAAGCCACTTCAAAATAGACTACTGCATAGTATGATAA
Source organism: Branchipolynoe longqiensis (assembly GCA_030323885.1). Classification (NCBI taxonomy): domain Eukaryota; kingdom Metazoa; phylum Annelida; class Polychaeta; order Phyllodocida; family Polynoidae; genus Branchipolynoe; species Branchipolynoe longqiensis. The sequence continues at coordinate 48,384,712 of CM059191.1, read as the reverse complement.
TCATAAAAAGCTAAATAATGGCGAAACTTAAAATTTTTTTTAGAATCGTGAATGGAAGGTCGGCTTTAAACGTCCGTAAAATATGCTGACTCACTATAGGTATATCCCCATCCGGTGATGTAGCAGTCTGGGTTTCCGGCCTGTTCCGTGGAGGCCATGACAATCGGCTTCACACTGCTGCTCAGGGACACAGCTGCAAACTTGAGCACTCCGATGTCATTAGGTGAGGAGCCGCTCCCAGTGCCATAACTCTCATGCTGGTAAACAACAACAGATAATATTATTCAAAGTTGCAGTCCAGTTGTTTTGTTTTTATATATTCCTGCTCCGTATAACCAAGGACTTTATTTTGCCTGATTTTATTTTATTTTACAGGGTTAACTTTAGATATGTTTGAAGTGAAAACATGAGACATAAATATTTTGGCATGAACATTGATTGGAATTCTAAGAGTAAACCTTGTTTCATTTAACGACACTTCTAGAGCACATTGATTTTTATCATGGGCTATTGGATGTCAAACATATGGTCATTCTGACATATTTCTTTGGAAGAAACCAGCTGCCGCCACATTGGCTACTCTTTCCGGTAAGCAGCAAGGGGTCTTTTATATGTACTTTCCCACAGACAGGACAGGACATACAACAGCCTTTGATGAGCCAGTTGGTGACCACTGGTTGAAACAGAAAATAGCCGAAACTGCAAATGTGTCCACCGAGCAGGATCGATCAGATGACCCACACCTTCACAGGCGGACACTCTAGCTACTGCCTGAGCTATGTCCCGCTGCCCTGATTTGAATTTTGGACATCAGAGATAGGTCTTGGCTGTAATGTAGGGGTCTAGTATTCGTTCTAGGCCACTATAGATGTGTATTAGGTGCACCAGTATCTAGTGTTTTGGTTTTGAATATTTGATGCTTTCATCGGTCTGTGCAGCTTTTTCATCATTTAATTAGGGGATGTATGTCCCCGATGGATATCAAACTGGAGAAAGTCACACACTGCCTGAGGACCAGACAGGATGGCCGAAAGAGTTGAGCGTCTGTCTCCTGTTTTGGGAGAGCGGGTGATCGAACCCATGCATCACTAGATTCCAACCCTGGTCGAGTCAAACCAATGACCTAAAAATGTATACTTGTCGTTTCCTAGCCAGGTAGTCAGCATTATTAGGATAGGGCAAGGACTGGTTGGCTCAATGTCAGGCTAATGAGACTGAGTGGGATATCAGGTAATGGTGCTAGTGGCCAGTTCTCCTAGTGGGGCAGCACTATAAAGTTGCCATGAGTGTGCAGTGTCACAAGTCGGTACCCATCCTGATATGACCGTAGATGTTTCTAGGACATAAAACAACAACAAACACAGTGGCTGAGTCTAGTTTGGTATCAATCCATGATAGCTAAGTCACATGATCTTAACAGTAGAAAGACTTTGTTAAAGCTGTATAGTCTGATGAAGTGTCAACTTTTCAAAACCATTGCAATTATATCGATTTGATTCTACATTATCTAACTAAGTTAGATACTGATGCACTTATTAAGCATTTCTTTCTGCATAGAAGCGAATACTGAGTCAATGCATCCGGTTCCACATCGGTTGTGTAAAAAAACACACTGGATAGGTGTTTATATTTATATAGTACCTTAAGCTATACATATATAAATGTATATATAGGTTTATACAGCTATTTTACCTCGGTACTACGCCTCTGGCTACTCATAGTCCAGGGCAAAGAGAAGGAAACACAGCCCACGACTATCCGAGGCTAGTACCTCGGGAAAACAACAGTTATCCATGATCTGTACCCAGGTAAGATTTGTATAACTATACTATATAACCTGTACATCTATAATATATATGAAGCCATTTCTCATTGAATGGTTAGCATAACTGGTGGCATTGGACTCCCAGTGAGGCCAAATTACAATTTAAAAAATAATTCATAAGGCGACCATGAGGGTGCACTGTCACAAGTCTGTGCCAATCTTGATCTGACGTCATATGTTGCTAGCATGTAAAACCCCATTCATCCACTCTTAGCTTGTAAAAGAAGCACGCTCACTTACCCGGATAACCAAAGTTGGTGTCCTGTACTGGCCGCCACTTGCATGCAGCAACGAACCGAAGCGGAGTCTGTGGTCGCTTGCACTGAATGACAAGGGAACTATGGATATATAGATGTTTTGTTTTTTTAGAAAAAAAGCAAAGAAGGAACAAATGTTTGAAGAAAATTCTAGAATCATGCAATACATATTCACTGAATGCATGATACTTTGATTGGACTGGAATTGTACACAGTTACTACTGCAGCTGATATTTCCTTTATAAAATGTATAATTCTTTTAGTATTAAACAGGATGTGCATGCAGTTACTATTACGACTGATAGTTTCATTTATGTATCAAGGAATTGTACTGTATGGCTGGAAGACCAGTGTTCTGGTCCTGACAAGAGATATTATTCGATGAATAAAATACACTTTAGTAAAAAAAAAAACATTGGATAGCAGTAGTGTAATACTTAGATAAATAATTCACCCCAAACTTACAGTAGGGGTGAAAAACAACCTTTTCTAAAAGCTAGCTTTAAAAGTGAAATTGACGCCGTTCTATCGCCGCCATTTTGTCTTTTTGCAGTCTCCCTCAGTTCACTAATGCTGTGCCGATATATGTAGCCATTTGATACTGGAACCAGGGATTCCACTTCCTGTTCCAGACTGAAGCTATTTTCGCCAGTATTTAGACTGCATTGTTGTTCACCTCTGTACTGCAAGTATGGGGTGAATCTTTTATCCATGTAATACTCTGCGTTTATCTCAAAGGCAAGGCCCCATATATATACATCAGGGAGCCTCGGTAGTCTAACGCTTAGGACACTCACCCAAGAATGGAATGACACTTGACAGCTGCAGGTCCTGGAAAGCCAGAAATAGTCCTCTTTGACCCAACATAGATCAACTGGACTCGGTGGCCAAATTGGTAGAGTGCAGGCCTCCCAGGTGGAAGATCCCGGAGGTCGATTCCCGGTCGAGTCAAATCAATGACTTACAAAATTGATACTTGTCGCTTCCTAGCCTGGTGCTTGGCATTAATAGGATAGGGCAAGGACTGATTAACTCAGTGTCAGGATAATGTGACTCAGTGGGATATCGGGTCATGGTGCGGATGGCATGATTTCCCAGTGGGACAGCACTATAAAGTCATCATGACTGTGCACTGTTACAAGTCGGTACCCATCCTGATATAACCTTAGATGTTGCCTGGACATAAAATTCCAACAACCAACCCAATAAATCCAGACTAAGCAATTGAAAAGGAGATGCTGAATTATTTGAACCCCTATCATAAACAACATTCCATTGCATCTCAGCCATGACATCCCACTTCAAGTCTATTCTAGTGTCCCAGACTAGGACATCTTGAGTGTAATTACTTATGTATTATTCATCGTATACTATATATATATACTTGTATTTTATATATATTTCTGATGAAATGTCCTATGGAGCATCAATGTCATGTGGCATTTTTTGTTGTTGTAAATATAGTTTATCCATTGAATACATTCTTTTGTCAGACCCGTGGCACTGGTCTTCCAGCCATGTGACAATACAGTTATTTACAATATATGTGTATCTAGTCTGATATTGTCATCAGCAGCTAGCTCAAGTCAGCTGAAATAACAATATTAATCATTCCAATATGGTATAGTTTGACAATTCACATATAAAAATAGATACATACATGTCTATTGATTAGACCTTTACATTACAGAGTGGTTAGGTGCATAGTTTCCCTTCATAAGTTTGTATGCCTACTGTGTTGTGAATTGCATAATTATGATGTTGTTGGAGATAACATTTTGAGATGGAGTGTTAGTAGAATGGTTTGTTTATTCTGTTAGATAGAGTGTGGTTAGCTTGTAGGGTTATGTTTAAAAGGTTAATACCTCGGGTGTGTTTTTGACTGCATGAAGTAATTTGAGTAAGTAGGTTGTTAGTAATGATGGGATAAACTATGCTTGGAGGATTGTACATTTCAGTCATTTACTAGTCTAGTACAGTCTTTATTAGTGACTATGTTTATAGCAATAATATGAGACTGATATATATTTTCTGAATTTGGTGGGCAAATAATTTGTTAGGTGGATAAATTGGTTTGTTAGCAGCAGGTTATGAAGGTAAGTTTGTTATCAGCACACCAAATATACACCTTGTTTACCATAGTAACTGCCAGAATAATGTTTTTATTGTGAACTGTGAGGACAGCATCATCTGCAAAAAGTGTGAAGTTAGCAGTGGCAGTCAGCAATGGTAGGTAATTAATAATTATCAGAAAGAGGAGTGGTCCCAAAGTGGAACCTTGGGGCACTCCTGTTCTGACAGTTCTAGTGGAGGATTCTGTATTATTAATTGGTGTGACTTGTTGTCTGTTGTTTAGGTAGTTAGATATGAACCTACATGATCTTTTTCCTAGTCTAGCTCTTTTGATCTTACATAGCAGGATTTTGTTGTCAATTGTATCGAACACTTTTTTGAAATCAAGAAAAACAGGTATTGTAATCTCACTTCTGTCTGTGTTAATCAACAATTCATCCATTAATGAGGCAAGTGGCTTAGTTGTTGACCTTTCTTTTCTGAAGCCATTTTCTTGGGTGGCTAAATAGTTAGTGTCCTCAAGAAATGTTTTTATTTGTCGTGAATTATGTGTTCAATTATTCTGCCAGGGAGAGGTAGTATGGATATTGGGCGCAGTTCATTACAGGACTTTGGGTTACCTCCCTTGGGTATAAGGGTAACTGTTGCTCTCTTCCATTTTTCTGGGAATATTCCAGTAGTAATTATGAGGTTGTATAGGTATGTAAATTCATCTATTAAAGCCTTGATGGTGCCCTTGATAAAGGTTGAACTGATGTCCTTCATGGCTGAAGGTTTGAATGGTGATAGATTTTGTACTTTGGTAAGTGTAATATCAATGAGACATGTGAACCCCACGACGTCTAGTATGTGAATGGTTTATTTCGGTCCAACCTGGCAGCACCACCAGCAGCCCCGTGACGTCACCGCCGTCCCGGCTATACGCATACCTTACATCTCCCTTTTCTTTTTTTTTCGAAATAACAAGTAACATCATTATCATCACAACAGTTTCATTTTTAAAACAACAATCTTGGTTTACTATGACCAGTCATCTTCAACAACTGCTTGTCTTATCACACGTGTGTAACAACATCCGTCATGTCCTATGACATGCTTACTTACTAACATCTTAAATATTTCTATCATGTTCATTGTTATAATTGACATATAATTGACATGTCCTATCGAAAAATTGTTTAACTACTTTGCTCTGTAACAATCATCATATTTTTAAACGTTAATTTATATTAGCGGAATTTCGAGTTAACATACACTTCGTTTACATTATATGTTTATCCGTGTCTTTCTTTCTCTACTTTAACAAAGCCAACTCCCTGCTTGAAATAGCTGTTTGTCTATTACCGACCTGGTATGCCATGAGTTGACACTAATTGTCAATTACAACTCGCCACATTGTTAACTATACATAGTCATGGCTTGGCATTCCTAGCCGGCTCGGTGGACATGATTTGCGCCCACTCCTAGTCACATATGTATTGTTTGTTCTGCCTGTCTCTAACTGCTTGCACCCGGCTGATCTATTTTTAGGCGGCTTGCCTCGCTGCGCCCCCCTGTTGATTGCTGGTTTGTCTGTGTACGCAACCGTTGAAGGGACTTTGAACATGTGAATTCTATTTCTGTGTACTTGCTTTCCAGAACAATTTAGAATTTCATAGTCTCTGGGCTTTCTCATGTCTATTTTTGTAATGGTACCAGCTTTCCAAACCCCTTCATGTGTCCTGTACTTGACCCTATCCGCAACCTTTAGTATAGTGTGAGGTTTCCCCGCACTTTTGTCGTGATAGTATTTTTGCTCTCCCTGTGCTCGACTCACCGATTTTATTTTTGACTTTTGTGCATGCGGTTTTAACTGTGCTTTACTAGTTGGTAATTTAGCCCGCAGCCGCCGGCTCATCAGTAATTGGGCTGGCGACGCATTCATATGTGTCAACGGGGTATTACGATAGTTCAACAAATACATGTTGAAATCTTGATCATTTTCATTGGCTTTTTTCATCATATTTTTGATGGTTTGAACGTACCGTTCCACCTGTCCATTACTTTTTGGGTAGTACGGGTTTGACTTAATGTGATTAAATTTATACTTCTCAGCAAAGTTGTCAAAATCTTTGCTTGTAAATTGGGGTCCATTGTCAGACATTAATGTTGTTGGTATCCCATGCCTTCCAAAAATCTCTTTGAGGGCTTTAATTACTGCTTTTGAATCTGTTTTGTGCAATTCTGCCACCTCCGGAAATTTCGAATAATAGTCTACCAATATGAGACACGTGATCCCTTGGTATTGAAATAGGTCAACTCCGACTTTGGAAAATGGCATATCGGGTATTTCATGCGACCTCATTGGCTCCGTACTTAAAGCCTTCCTATGATTTTGACATGTTACACAACGTGCTATTACGTCTTCAATTTGGCGGTTCATCCCCGGCCAGAACACGTTGTCCCTTGCTAACTGTTTACATTTGACTATCCCCAAATGTGTTTCATGCACAATAGTCAACATTTCTTTTTGCAAATTACTTGGAATGACTATTTGTTGTCCTTTAAATACCATCCCATCTATGACCACAATTTCGTCTTTGTAAGTGAAAAACGGCTTTGCACCCAATTTTACTAGATTATTTTGGCTAGGCCACCCTTCTTGCACTAACCGTATGACTTCATTTAGGACAGTGTCTGTTTTTGTAGCCGCACGGATACGGTCGTTGATATTTTGTGTAATGCCTATCGCTGCAATGGAGATATCCTTGTCAAACAAAGCATTTGGTGTCGTATTGGTGGTGTGTGCGCGTGACAGAGTATCTGCAAAGAACATTTCTGTGCCAGTTATATATTTCATTACAATGTTATAATTTTGTAATTTCATCCGCATACGTTGCATCCTGGCTGACAGGAGATGCAAAGGTTTGGCCATAATCGCTACAAGCGACTTATGGTCCGTCTGAATTATTACTTCTTTTCCATAAATATATTCATGGAATCGCACACACCCGAAACAAATTGCCAACAACTCTTTTTCAATAACTGCATAATTTGCTTGACAATTATCTAATGCTTTCGAAGCCATGGCAATGGGTTTATTTTGTTGAAAAATTGCTGCCCCTAGGCCAGACTTCGACGCATCTACTTGCAATGTAATCTGTTCATGAACGTTATAGTACTTCAGCACCGGTGCTGTTACTAACAATTGTTTCAATTTTTTAAACGCCCTTTCTTGTTCATCCTGCCAAAACCATACAACATCTTTACATAGCACTTGTCTCAGTGGCTTGGATATTTCAGATAGATTTGGGATGAACTTCCCTACATACCCGACCATTCCTAGGAATCTCTGAATTCCAGCTTTGTCGGTCGGGGTGGGCATCTCAGTAATGGCTCGTACACGCTCAGCATTTGGTTTTAGCCCTGATTGGGTCAACGTGTCCCACGTAATTTACCTCAGTTTTACAAATTACAGACTTCTTTGGGTTTAGGCGTAAATTAGCCTCTCGAGCTCTTATCAAGACATTTTCTAGGTTTTCATTATGCTCTTTGACAGTCTTCCCATAGACCAAAATATCGTCAGCAACAACATTTACACCTGGCAATCCATTTAATATTCTATTCATCTCACCAATAAATATGTCACCCGCAGTTTTAATCCCGAATGGTAACCGTGTGTACCTAAACCGGCCCCAGGGGGTGTTGAACGTACATAATTTGGAGCTGTCAGAGTCAAGTTCTATTTGCCAGTATCCACTATTTGCGTCGATAACTGAAAAATATTGAGCATTACTGGTCTTTGCAATGACCTCCTCTATAGTTCTAGTTGGGTACGGGGTTCTTAATATAGCTTTGTTTAGTTTCGTCGGGTCGAGACCGACTCTGATTTTATTTGGCTTTTTTACTATCGTTATGGAGCTTACCCAGGGGGTCGGTTCAAGTTGTGGAACAATGACACCCATATCTACCATTTTATCAATTTCTTGCTTTACTTGGTTTAAGATAGCATGAGGGATTCGCCTAGGCGGGTCAATTACAGGTTCAACAGTAGCATCGATATGAATTTTTGCATTGCTTTTGATATTGCCTAAACCTGTAAATACATCTGAATATTGCTTTACCAGACGCTCTGCTGCCAATGCTGTTGTAGCCGTCTGTCTTCTCCGCCCGTTGACTTCCCCTGTTGTTGTTGCCTGTCTTGTCCACACGCTGACTTCTCCTACTCGTCTAATTAGGCTTAGTTGTACGCACGCTTCCTTCCCTAGTATTGGTGTTCCCTGCGCGGCGACTTGAAACTTCAGTGGTAGGCCTCCTACGTTGATAATGGCCTCACCGTCAGGTCGTATGCGACTACCTGAATAAGTTATTAGACAGCACTTAGATGGAGTTAACACAGTGTTCTTTAACCTATTATATACTTCACGAGGTACGATATTGGCTTCTGAACCAGTGTCTAATTTGAACTGAACAGGTACGTCTTGTAATAAATATTTAACGTACCATAGACTGCTGCTGTTTCTTGCTTCCGCCGTTATCTCGCCTACGAACAGGTCATTTTCATCGTCTTGGTCACTCTCACACTCATTTGACTCCTTTCTTGTGCTCACTTCATCAACGTGAGCCCTACTTGCTCGTCGTGACTTGCATACCTTCTGGAAGTGTCCATATCGCTTACAGAACATGCACTGTTTGTCTATGGCCGGGCACACGGCGGTTCCATGTTGATACCCGCACCTGGTACACGTTGTACCTACCGCCGCAGGCCGCGCACCTTGATTAGGCCACGTGCGCGCACGCGTAGCTCCTAGAGCCCTCGCCGCGCGTGGTCCGTAACTGCGTGGTTGTCTGTTCACCATGTCCACTTGCTCCTCGGTGGTCTGACTTGTTTCTTCCGTATTAAGCTGGGCATGTGTGTTTTCGCTTAACCTACACGTCTCAAGACACCTATCTAAGGATAGATTTGGTGTCTGCAGCAATTTATCGCGAAGCTTTACATCCTTCACACCACACACCAGCCTGTCACATAATAGCGCCTCTTCCATCTCTAAGTAATCGCAGTACGCTATTCGGTGCTTCAATTCTCGAATATACGTGTCTATGGACTCGGTAGTCTGGTTGAATGAATTAAATGTGTATCTGACAACGGTGATATTGGTCTTCCCAACACAATATTCTTCGAATGTTCTTACCAGCGTGTCAATCTTGTCTTTTTGAGTCTCCGGTATCTTGAAAGTCAGGTGCAGCTTCTGCGCCTCAGGTCCGGCCACATGTAAAAAGACACAACATTGAATCTTTTCTGCCTTGGTGGCCGCCCCAGTCGCTATGCTGTATATCTCATACGCATGGTACCATGTGCGCCAATTCATTGCCAAGTTTCCCTCTAACACTAACGGTAGTGGTGGCTTTAGAGATGTCAGTGCCATGTTGACTCTGTGGGCGGTTTCGGTTCAAATCTGACACCATGTAATATCAATGAGACATGTGAACCCCACGACGTCTAGTATGTGAATGGTTTATTTCGGTCCAACCTGGCAGCACCACCAGCAGCCCCGTGACGTCACCGCCGTCCCGGCTATACGCATACCTTACAGTAAGGATCTTCTCTTTTGTTGTTTCTATAAGATCATATCTATGTTGGTTAACTGGAACCTTATAGTTTTCCTTGACATCATCTTTTGGCTGAAATTTGTGGGCTAGGTTAGCTCCTATATCAACAAAGTATTTGTTGATCTCTTCTGCTAGTTGAATATCAGGTATTGTTTCACCAGTGCTGTCATTTATTAGATTACTGATTTTTGGCTTGGGATCAAGCTCGATTTGATCTAGTTCATACCAACATTTCTTAGGGTTTTGGTTGTGTATGATGGCTTGGTCAAGATAGTACCTTGATTTTGCCTTTCGAACCTCAGTCCTGGCCTTTCTAGTTATGCATTTGGCTAGGAATGTATCCCCTGGGTCTTTGGTTAATTCAGCCTTTTGGCAAAAGTAGTCCCGATCTCATTGTAGTTCTTGTAATTCAGCATTTAAGTATTTAGCTGTGTTTTTCTTATTCTCAGTTACATCATTGGCCAAAGTTTGTCAGCAGCTCTATTAAGTATAGCTTCTAACATGTCCCAGCACTTGTTCGGATCTTGCTCATAAAATATTTCATTGGTAGGAAATCCCTGTAATTTGGTTGAGAGGTCCTCATAGGTGCAGTTTCTATATGTGTGGCCCCAGTGTGATGTGGTTTGTTTGGTATTCCTTGTTTTTTTCTTGACTATATAGATAGGTTTGTGATCACTTATGTTGTACTTGAGGACACCGGCTGTAGTACAATATTCTATATTTGTAAAAGCCAGGTCAATTGTTGTATTTGAGGTTTGTGTGACTCTACTAGTTTTGTTAATCATCTGTTGCAGTTAATGTTCTGTGGCAAATTGTCTCATAATGTTGGCTGATGGGGGGCGGGGGGGGCGTGCTGTGCTCCGTCCCGCTCCGTGCCCTGCCGTGCTATCTGCATGAGGGCATCCTGTATGGCCCCCATCCGTGTATCCATGCGCGCCTCCATGCGGGCTTCCATCTCCCGCAGCTTCACGTCCACTTCCCGGCCGGGGGAGGCGGGGCGGGCGCCGGGGCCGGGGGAGGGGTCCCGGGCTGCACGTGCGACCGGGGAGGGCTGCCCGGGCGGGATGTAGGAGTCGTCTGTATCCTGGGGGATGCTGCTCCGCGCCCCCCGGCTTTCTCCCAGGTCGAGTATAGGCACTGTCCCGGTTGTGGGTGAGGGTCCTCCCTTAGCCTTGTTCTTAGATCCGGGGGGCCTCCCGGCCTTCCTGCTCCTACCGGACGACCCGTGTCTAGGCATAGTATATAGTATGCGCGACGGTGTGCCGTGGCTGTGTTGATGCACACCGGTGGGGCCAATATAGTTTGATGTGGTCAGTCCTGTGGTTTGAAGCGGAGTGACCAGTGGTATGTGCGGTGGCGAGGTGCTCATGTGTGTGAGTGGGTTGGGCGCTGTGTGAGTAGCAGGCAGGCAGGGTCAGGGGAATGCAGGTCAAGTGGTGTGTTGGGGTGTGGTTGTGCCCCCCCTGAGTCCGCCAGCCCCCCCCCCCCCCCCCCCCCCCCCCCCCGTGGTCCCGGGGGGGAGGGCAGGGAGGCGGGTGCGGCCCAACGGCTTCGCTGCCCCATGCACCCCGCAATGACCCCGAATGACCCCATGGTCATTCACCACTTTTATATATTATATATATTATATATATATTATATATATTATATATATTATATATATTATAAGTGAAGTGGGCCTTGTGACAATTGCGAGCTTGGGCCGATTAACTTGCATTTGGAGATGCGGGTTACTTGCCAAGCCAGACTTGCAATTGCAACCATTTGCGAGGCACTGGGTTTTCGGCCGTAAAGCGTTGCTAGGAGATGTCAATTGCGACTCTCCTGGCAATGATAGGAGGTCGAGCGTTCGGGCTCCGACCCATCATACGTGTTTATGTACGCTCTGATGTTTCAGCCGAGTTTTAGGCCTTTATTGTCGGAATTCTAAACGTATTTAATGTAACTATATGGGAGGGGAAGTACTTGTTAGGGTATAACATGTTGCTGATGCACTACTACGTTTCAATGTTAGATTTTGGTTAAGAATAAAGTCGTGAGCTCTCAGAGAAATGATTGGGATGTTCCTTGCATTCTTTACTATTCTCCAGTCTTCTTGTAGATTAACCGCTATTAATAACCTGACATTCGATTGCTTTGTATGTAATTCAGGGCCTTATACCTAATAGGCCTTATGCAGCTACTTAACCCATCTGTGGGAAGATTATAACAGACATATTAACGGAATTAACGTAGTGTTATTTTGGGCTAGAAATACAACATTAGCTTAGGCTGATTCACAGCAACAGTGGCAGTAACATGGGGCGTGTATGGTTAGATCTGGAACAAACTAACTATATTATTGCACACCGAACGGCGGGGAGGACAGCCAGTTAGTTGAAACAACGAAGTATTTGCTTTCGGCCTTTAAATGCGAGTGTGGGCAAAACCTGTATTTAGACGATACTCTGGCTGGTCGCCCTTAGCCCGGGAATGACAATGACAGCAACGGACTACCTGCAGGCGGGATGAGAGGCGGTGCCAGCCGTGGCAGGCCCAGGAAATTGACATGGAAATAATTACATAAATTAACATGTAGGCTCGCCTTAAGCGATGGTTAAATATATATTATATATATTATATGTATATATATATATTATATATATTATTATATATATTATATATTATGTATAGTGTATATATGGTATATATATCATATATTTGATATATATTATATATATATTATATACATTGTGGTGAATGACCATGGGGTCATTCAGGGTCATTGCGGGGTGCAGGAGGCAGCGAAGCTGTTGGGCCGCGCCCGCCTCCCTGCCCCCCCCCCCCAGACGTGGGGGGGTGGGGTGGGGGCTGCGGAGATATATTATATATATATTATATACATAATATATAAAATATATAATATATATATAATATATATCATATATATAATATATATCATATATATAATATATATAATATATAGAGAAAATATATAATAGAACATATATAATATACACGATACACATTCTATACAACTGGACAGAAGGAGCAGCAGTAACTTACATTTCTCCAATGCAATGAGCAGCTGTGACTGCCCAATTGGCGCTGAGGAGAACACAGCCACATCTGTAGGAGCCCTGTGGAATCTGCAATGACCCCTGCCATGGATACTTGGTCGCACTGCTCACGATGTTTCCCCCGATGATATATGGCAGGGAGTGGCCCAGAGCGGGCACCACCAGAGCCAGAGCTAGGATGATGACTTTGCCAATCATTGTGATCGCTTCAGGTGGCGATCCGTGGGTGTGTGAAGCATTACAATCAGTCTATTCTTATATACATGTATGTAGCTTCTTATCGTTCAGTAATCAGTTGGGAACGCGACAGTTTGCATATTGAACAGGTTGAACCTTCCCAAGGTTAGTAGATAAGATTAATCTCACTGCACACACACATCCACTCACACACACATGCTCCAATAGTTTGTCCTAATTACAGGAAAGTGCATGTGGGTGTGGCTAATGGCGGGTCGATTTGTTATTACATTTCTGGGTGCTAATGTGGTATTTTTTATCCATCATCTATATGACATACTCTTACATTCACTGCTGAGGGTACTGTCATATTGGGGGAGGGTGTGTTTGCAAATGAGAAACATTGCCCCTAGAGTAGGATTCAAACACAAATTTCTGCCATATCGGGGCTAGCAATAGCATCCCCAGCTAACAAAAAAATGTCCCTCTGACATCAGTATAACGACCGATCCGACTTCACCCGACTCGGTTAAAGTCGAGCCAGGTATACAATAACGTTATAAAAAAACTTCAGATAAAGGGGTAGGGGCCACGCCTTGGATTTCAAAACGTCTTGAGAAAGCAAGACGTTTTGAAAAACCAAGACAGTTTACATATAGAAACAAATAGGGGTGAGCTGTCACAGTCTGCCACTACGTTAATATTGAGGATGGAACCTAACAAAATACATCATTAAAATGGCTATAAGTAGCTCTTCAAAGTTTCTATGAAGAAAATGCTCCCGTGTATAGTATTTTCATAATACTCAATTAAAACTACTTTCCCCGACCACACTTTAACCGACCCGACTTTCCCTGAACCGACTTTACCTGACCCTACTTTACCCGACCCGTCTTTACCCGACCCCACTTTACCCAACCCCACTTTACCTCACCCCACTTTACCTCACCCGAGTTTACCCGACCGGAGTTTACCCAACCCAACTTTACCCGGGTCGACTTTAGCCGGCTCGATGTTAATCGCCTCGACTTTAACCGGCTCGACGTTACCCGGCTCGATGTTACCCGCCTCGACGTTACCCACCTCGACGTTACCCGCCTCGACGTTACCCGCCTCGACGTTACCCGACCCAACTTCACCGAACTCGACTTCACCCGATTCGACTTCACCCGACCCGACTTCACCTGACACAAATTTACCCGACCCGACTTTACCTGATCCGACTTTCCCAAACCACACTTTACCCGATCCGACTTTACCTCACCCCACTTTACCTCACCCGAGTTTGCCCGACCCGAGTTTTCCCGACCCGACTTTACCCGACCCGACGTTACCCGCCTCGACTACTCGGCTCGATGTTACCCGCCTCGATGTTAACCGCCTAAACGGTACCCGACCCAACTTTACCAGACCCGACTTTACCCAACCCGACATTACCCAACCCAACTTCACCCGACCTGACTTCACACGACTCGACTTCACCCCACCCGACTTCACCTTGGTAGAGTGGAGCTGGGTAGAGTGGAGCTGGGTGGAGTGGAGCCAGGTATAGTCGAGCCGGTTGAAGTCGAGTCGGTTAAAGTCGAGCCGGTTAAAGTCGAGCCGGGTAAAGTTGAGCCGGGTAAAGTCGAGCCTGGGAAAGTCGAGCCGGGAAAGTCGAGCCGGTAAAGTCGAGCCGGGTAGTGTCGAGCCGGGTAAAGTCAAGCCGGGTAGAGTCGAGTCGGTTGAAGTCGAGTCGGTTGAAGTCGAGTCGGTTAAAGTCGAGCCGGTTAAAGTCGAGCCAGCGTGACTTTAACCGACTCGACATTAACTGACTGGACTCTACCCGGCTCGACCCTACCCGGCTCGACCCTACCTGTCTCGACTCTAGCCTGCTCCACTCTAGCCGGCTCAACACTACCAGGCTCGACTTTAACCGAGGCGTGTAACGTCGAGGCGGGTAACGTCGAGGCGGGTAACGTCGAGGCGGGTAACGTCGAGGTGGGTAACGTTGAGGTGGGTAACATCGAGCCACGTAAAGTCGATGTGGGTAACGTCGAGCCGGGTATAGTCGACCAGGATAAAGTAGGGTCGGGTAAACTCGGGTGAGGTAAAGTGGGGTGAGGTGAAGTGGGGTTGGGTAAGGAGGGGTTGGGCAAAGTAGGGTGGTGCCTGGTAAAGTCAACATGGGTAATGTCGAGTTGGGTAAAGTTGGGCCGGGTAAAGTCGAGCTGGGTAAAGTTGAGCCGGGTAAAGTCGAGCCGGGTAAAGTCGAGCCGGGTAAAGTCGGGTTGGGAAAACTCGGGTCGGGTAAACTCGGGTGAGGTAGATTGGGGTGAGGTAAAGTGTGGTTGGGTAAAGTGGGGTTGGGTAAAGATGGGTCGGGTAAAGTAGGGTCAGGTAAAGCAGGGTCAGGTAAAGTTGGTTTCGGGAAAGTTGGGTCGGGTAAAGTCGTGTCGGGTGAACTCGGGTCGGGTGAACTCGGGGCGGGTGAAGTCGGGTTGGGTGAAGTCGAGTGGGGTGAAGTCATGTCGGGTGAACTCGGGTGGGTGAAATCGGTTCGGGTGAAGTCGGTTTGGGTGAAGTCGAGTCGGGTGAAGTCGGGTCAGGTGAAGTCGGGTCGGGTGAAGTCAGGTCGGGTGCAGTCAGGTCGGGTAAAGTTGGGTCAGGTAAAGTCGGGTCGGGTAAAGTCGGGTCGGGTAATGTTTAGGCAGGTAATGTCGAGGCGGGTAATGTCAGGGTGGGTAACGTCGAGGCGGGTAACGTCGATCAGGGTAACGTTGAGGTGGGTAGCGTCGAGGCTGGTAGCATCAAGGCGGGTAATGTCAAGCCGGGTAAAGTCGAGGCATGAAACGTCGAGTCGGGTGAAGTTGAGTTGTGTGAAGTCGAGTCGGGTAAAGTCGAGTCGGGTAAACTCGGGTCGGGGAGGTAAAGTGGGGTTGGGTCAAGACGAGTACAGTGAAGTCGAGTCGGGTGAAGTCGTGTCGGGTGAAGTCGGGTCAGGTAATGTCGAGGCGGGTAACAACGAGGCAGGTAACATCGAGGCGAGTAACGTCGAGGCGGGTAACATCGAGGCGGGTAATGTCGAGGCGAGAAATGTCGAGGTGAGTAACGTCGAGGCGGGTAACATCGAGGCGGGTAATGTCGAGGCGGGTAACATCGAGGCAGGTAACGTCGAGGCGGGTAACGTTGAGGCGTAAAACGTCGAATCGGGTAAAGTGTAGTCGGGTAAAGTCGGGTCGGGTGAAGTCGTGTCGGATGAAGTCGGGTCAGGTAATGTCGACGCGGGTAACAACGAGGCAGGTAACATCGAGGCGAGTAACATCGAGGCGGGTAACATCGAGGCGGGTAATGTCGAGGCGAGAAATGTCGAGGTGAGTAACGTCGAGGCGGGTAACATCGAGGCGGGTAATGTCGAGGCGTAAAACATCGAGGCAGGTAACGTCGAGGCGGGTAACGTTGAGGCGTAAAACGTCGAATCGGGTAAAGTGTAGTCGGGTAAAGTCGGGTCGGGTGAAGTCGTGTCGGGTGAACTCGGGTCGGGTGAACTCAGGTCAGGTGAAGTCGGGTCGGGTGAAGTTGAGTGGGGTGAAGTCGAGTTGGGTGAAGACGAATCGGGTAAAACCGACCCGGGTAAAGCCGAGCCGGGTAAAGCCGAGATGGGTAAAGCCGAGCCGGGTAAAGCCGAGCCGGGTAAAGCCGAGCTGGGGAAAGCCCAGTCAGATAACGTTGAGCAATGTCGAGTTAGGCAAAGGCATATTTATTAATATTGATATAATTATGCATTACAAAAAAAGTAGTAGGACATTCTTTAAAAAAAAAGTATTGCAGTCCCAAGATTGTAACCAGTTACCCTCTGATCTTGAGACCAACACTCAGCTATCTGAGCTACAGAGGAAGTGCAACCCACAATGGTCCAACTGGTGCCAGAATGCTGGGAGGTCCTGAAAGCATGTGAATAACGAGCAATCAATATGGCTAGGAATAATATGAACAAGATTCAATGGTAAGGATAATAAATAAATAAATTTGAAAATAAATTCAATAAAATTTAAATAAATATCACCATATCATCATTGATTCATGACTGACCAGCATGGTATACCTAGAGGTGGGCTGGTGGGGGTGGGGCTTGCAGACCAGTGTTGCTGTGTGGCTATTGTCTTACTTTGTGTGTGTGAGGGGGGGGGGGGGTAGGAGGCATCAGGTGGGGTAACCCCTAGCCTGGCCTGTCTGGCTGTCAGGGTTACACCAACACAACTGTTTAACTGAAAAACTTAGGGTGGATGTGGGTCATGGTCATTGAGGCATGACTGCTGCCAAACCTTGTTTTGAAGTCTGAGGATAAGGGTACTACCAGTACCAGCACATACTGGGAGCACCCCCCCCCCCCCCTAGATAAAGGATTCAGCCGGTACTCGCAGTACATGGGTGAATACCAGCCTTATATAAAAATGGTCGAAAAATCGGGCTAGTGAAATGAGTCTTTATGAGAGCCTAATTTCACAAGCTAAGAAGCAACATTTATTCTTTGTATATGTTTTCATGTTTACCCGCTACTTTTGAGTTGGAAAATATAATAAAATATATACTTTAATGCAATTTAAAAGTGAAATTGACGGTGTTCTCTAGCTGCCATCTTGTCTTTTTGCATTCTCGCCCATTTCACCAACTCTGTGCCTATATGGGTAGCCATTTGATACTGGAGCCACAATTTCTATTCATGTTCCATACTAAACCTATTTTCGCCCATATTTACACTACGTTGTCCTTCACACATGTATTACAAGTACCGGTGAATCTGTTATCTACCCCCCCACCCCCCATCCCCAACTTGTGGGCAACAGAGTGAAAGGGTGTGTGATGGAAGTGGGTTTGGTAAGAGGGGGTATACACCTGGGAGGAGAGTGCTATTTATATAATAACCAGAAATGATGTACACGATTATGTTATTGTTTTTAAAAATTGTCTATGGCACTGACAATTCTGCATATATGTGTATATAGTCACATATATCCACATAAATGCATGTATATGTATATAATTATGCATATATATGCTTAGAAACATACCGTTATATACATATATATATGCATAAATACTTATATGTGAATATATGTGTATATATGAGCATATATATGCATATATACACACGTATATATGTGTATATATACATATATACGCATATATATATGAGTATATATGCACATATATCCACATATATGGGTGTATATGTATA